>JAMXBD010000067.1:1200000-1800000 GCA_024138025.1 Combretum micranthum | reverse complement strand
TGACATGCTTTCCTAGGTAATTATCTCTAGGGTCTCGTTGGATGATTTCATGTGATGTGTATATGAAGTATATCGAATGTACTAGCTCGTGTTTAGAGTTCTTAAAGTTCTAAATCAGATCAACCAATTAAGGTTTTGATCTTGTCATTAATTTTAATGTTTGCGTGTAAACTTACAAAAATTAAGGGGTTCTCATCTATATATAATCTCTTAAGGTTACCTAAACGGTTTTAGAATATTGGATCTTTCGAGTGTGGTCCAGACTTCATTAGTTAGAGTTTTGACCTTGGAAATTTTGGTTTTGTGGTCTATTTCTAGTTCATGCTTTCAATAGCCCTCTTAATTGGCCACTCTTTGCTCTAGCTTGTCTTCATTGCTCATTCAACAATTTCTCATTTATATAATCAAAATCATAGTTTAGATATGTTTCAATGGGTGTGATATCTTCCATTCTCTTAGCCAATCATCTCCATTGGCGAATAACTATTGAGCTATCTATATTAATTTGACGATCAATGACTTAGTCTTTAACTATAATTCTAGTAACTCCTACGAAACAATTAAGTGAATCCAAGCCTAGTCTATTTAATTAATTAGCTATTGATTTCTTCTTTATGGATGTATCAATTATCACCGCATTTAACAATCTTCTTTGATTAAATAACTTCGATCATATGCATAAATATCATAACATAAGATGATCGGTTTCTCACATTCCTTTACTTATCCAAAACCTCCACATAACCCTACAATAATTGCTTGAACATTAATTTTCAAATAATATCTACTAATCCACCAACATCGGATGTTTCCATAGTCATCTCTTAATTGGGAATCCCGTTTTAAAGATTATTAATGATTCCACCAACTTGATATTTCTAATAAATCAAACAATTACAAGCTTCAAAGCACAAATAAACTTATATATGGCATCTTACTTTCTATTCATAATTAGGAGTGAAAAATTTATTATTCTCCTGTTTTAAACCAAACATTATCTTGTCCAACTGAAATTGATACTTAAAGAGGGTTAAAATCACTTACCTCTAAAAGGAATCATCCTTAACATATTCCTCGTATTCTTGTGACTTCTTACTTCTAGTCCTTAGACTTCTCTTTCGGTAAAGATTGTTTAGTATATTTCTTTTAAGTTTTTTGGATCCATAACAATCTATTTATTATCGATAGTCAATTTGCAAAGGTTATGGAAGTTACATTTTGTATTTCATGTTATATTAGTAACGATCCTGGTTTTTAAACTACGACTAAATTGTCTATATTTTGATATTATTAAATCACAAAACCAGGAGTACTCTTTATGACTTTTCTTAAAGCTTTTCAAAATTTTATATCCTATTCTTAGCAATTATGAAAATCAGATTGTGTAAAATAAAAGGGTTTACATTAACATAACAAGTTGGTTATTCATTAGAAATTCGTATACATTCTTACACCCATCATTAGTAACTTTCCTATCAAGTTGCCATGGATGCTCCAAGAATATATGACTAATATGCATTGGTGCCACATCATAAATGACCGCATCCTTGTTGTTGCTAATGGAAAATGCAACTAGCACTTCCTTTGACTCCTTAACTTCTTTATATTCATTTAATCATTGTAGCTTATATGGTATAGGATGCTTTAGTGTATGTAGATGCAACTCTCCAACCATTAAAGTATTAGTAATATTAGTGCAGCTATCACTATCAATAGTCATGCTACATACTTTATTGTTCACATGACACCTAGTATAAAAAATGTGCTTTCATTGTTCCTCATTGAAAAAAGCACTAGGAATACTCAAGAGGAGGGAGGGGGATGTGAATCTAGTATTTGCCCAAAATTTTCAAAATAATTAATTTTAATTTCAACAGATCAAAAATCAAATAAACTTGAGAGGATAAATAAATAATAGATATAAAGTGTATTTAACATGGGATTCAATCCACGTCCTACTCTCCACAGTCCACAAATTGCCTCCATCAAGGTCTTTACCACTACTTCAATTAATATCAAATGTTAGCTCAAGATGAGCAATTACACAGTTAGGAAATAAAATATTTCCTCTCTCCCTAAGTGCTCTAAAAGAAATAGCAATAATATTAATTGAGCATTAGAGTATATTTTCTCTCTCTTAATAATTTGCAGATTAATATACAAGAGAACAAGAAAATATATAATTTGTTTAATCGTAATAAAAGCTCGTAAATGATTTGGCACTTCATTCTTGTATTTTTCCCCATAACATTAATCTTTCAGGAACTGAGTATATATAGCATTTAAATTTCAAATGTCCGTTAGAGACAATGCTTATAATCTATCAAATATTTAATGTGCTTCAACGGCTTTTTTCTTGCCACATCAACTTTAGTATAAAAGCTGACGCACCTCAAAAGCTCGTCATGCCCTAGTCTATTGTGCCCTAATTTTGCCCTTGACAGCCTCTTCATATGCGCCCTTCTTCAAGCTTTAAATTTGAATTGTCGTGCCCTAAGTCTTCATCACGTTGAACCCTCGATGTGGCCCTCGACAACACTATTTGCTTCTTTAACTTTGTCAAGCATTTGTTTAGTACTAGTCAAGCCTAAAAAATTTTGGCACATTGAGCCTTAAATTTGACCCTCGACTAGTCTATTCTCTTCTTTAGCTTGTTGTGCATGCGACTTAACTTGTCGAGCCTCAACTACTTAACTTATTTAGGAGTCAACCGACCCCTTGACCATTGTTTGGGCATACTTGAGCTTATCAAGCCTTAACCTTAACTTTGTTACAGTTCTTGCTTCAGTTAAATCCTGTAGAAAACACCACAAACACTTATATATATATATATGACTAATTCAGTGTAGTTTATAACAAATAAATAGTTGATTGTGCAGTAAATTATCTCATCAAAATTCAGAACTCTCAAGTCTAACAATCTTCCCTTTTTTTATGAGTGCAATTTATACACAATTAAGTTATCCATATTAACCTACTCCCTTTCGATTAAGCATCTGGGTTAAGGAAATTTTCAATTTTCCAAGTTTCAAAAAAATATTTTTGATGCTTAACTTTTAGGAAATTATAAACTACACTTAATATATCATTTTTTCCCCCTATCAAAACATACATCATGCATATGTGCATCCACTTCTCTCCTCCTTTGTGCTCATCAATAGAAATAATAAAATAGATTTAATATATGCAAGTAAGAAGAGATGCACAAATATACATCATTCAGCCCAAAACAAGTGTCTCGACAGAGGACTTTATAGATGCCTCGATAGAGGACTTCACACTTACCTATACTCATGTAGGACTTCACACCACTTGCCTATACCCAGACAGGACTTTATCACACTTGCTTATACACCGATAGGACTTCACCGCACTTGTTTATGCTCACATAGGACTTCACACACATGCCTATACACCGATAGGACTTCACACACCACTTGCCAATGCTTAAATAGGACTTCACCACATTTGCCCACATCCATGTAGGACTTCACCGATTTGCCTATATTCATGTAAGACTTCACCACAAATGCCTCAACACTTGAGGACTTTACACCACAATGCCTATGCATGGTAGGACTTCACCCCATTTGCCTCATCTCATAAAGACTTCATAAGAACAACAAGCTCACATACAGTAGATACATAAACACATCGGAGCACTTATCTTCACAAAAATGCAACAATCAAACCGGATTATCACAACATCAAATTCAATACAAGCACATATCAGATTTTTAGGCATATATTATATTTAGCAACTTATTTAGCCAAAAATCCTGTTCTTTGTCATCTTTGATTCGATAATATTTAGCACTCATCTTACTTGATCATTCTCAATTCTCTTCTTAAAGTGTAGAAACCATCTTCACTCAAGGATTTTGAAAAAATATCAGCAATTTGATTGTTTGTATCAATAAATTTCAAGTTGATATCTTTGTTGAGAACATGATCTCTAACGAAATGATGTCTAATTTCGATATGCTTGGTCATTGAGTGTTGGATCAAATTTTTAGCATTTGTATTATCACAGCGAATTGGAACATTTTCAAAAGTTAAACAATAATCAAGTAAGGTTTGTTTCATCTACATGATTTGTGGATAATAACTGCTAGCTGCAATGTATTTAGCTTCAGCAGTTGAAAGTACAACTGAGTTTTTCTTTTTAAAGTGCCAAGATATTAAAGGATTTCTAAGAAAATGGCATGTGTGCTTGTAGTTTTCCTATCTACTTTACACCCAGCAAAGTCAGGATCAAAGTATCTAATTAGATTGAAAAAAGTAAATTTTGGATACCACGAGCAAATTTCAATTGTGCTTATAAGATACTTGATAGCGCACTTTACTAGATTCAAGTGTGATTCTTTTAGACAAGATTGAAATCGTTTACATACACATACATAGAACATAATGTCAGGTCTAGAATATATCAAATATAATAAACTTCCTATCAGGCCTCTATACATATTTTCACAAACATTTTTACCTTTTTTCATCTTTATCAAACTTAATACTAGTGCTTATAGATATTGATTTTGATTTGCAATTATCCATTTTGAACGTTTTTAACAAATCTCTAGCATATATAGCTTGATTGATAAAGGGTCCATTTTTAGCTTGTTTGATTTGAAGACCAAGAAAATAATTGAGTTCCCCCATCATACTCATTTCAAATTCATTTTTCATGAACTCAACAAAATCTTTTATAAGACCCATACTTGTAGCTTCAAACACAATGTCATCAACATAGATTTGTACAATCAATGTATCAGACTTGTGATTTTTAATAAATAAAGTTGTATCAACTTTTCCTCTTGAAAATCCATTGTTTAACAGGAAGCTACTAAGTCTTTCATACCAAGTTCTAGGAGATTGCTTTAGTCCATAAAGAGCTTTGTTTATTTTAAAAACATGATTAAGATATTCATTATTTTCAAAACCCGATGGTTGCTGCACATAGACTTCTTCCTTTATAAAACCATTTAAGAAGGCACTTTTGATATCCATTTGAAAATAAATAAAGTTCTTATAAGTAGCAATTGCCAAAAGCATTCGAATAGATTCCAGTCGATCAACCGGAGCAAAGGTCTCATCAAAATCAATTCTTTCTTCATGATTATAACATTTAGCAACCAATATAGCCTTATTTCTTGTTATTAAACTAAATTCATCAAGTTTGTTTTTTTAAAACTCATTTGGTTCCTATAATAGGTCTACTTTTAGGTTTATGAACCAAAAGCCATACATCATTTATTTCGAACTGGTTTAATTCATCTTGCATTACGTTAATCCAAAATTCATCATTCAAGACTTCATCAACATTTTTAGGCTTAAATTGAGATAAGAAAACTAGATTGCTTAAATTCCTCAAAGATGATCTTGTTTGAACACGATTAGAAGGTTCTACAATTATTAAATTTGTAGGATGTGAATTAGCATACTTCCTTTTTTGCAAATCAACATTATCAGATTCATGCATATCAACATCCAATTTTTATTCAATATCTTCTTTATTATGATTTACAAGTGATAATTTATTTAAATCAATACATACACCATCAGCATCATCATATGAGCTTACATCAAGCAAAGAATCATCAAATACAACATGAATTGATTCTTCAACAACTAAAGTTCTTTTGTTAAAAATTCTATAAGCTTTACTTGTTGAAGAATATCCTGAAAATTTCTTCATCACTTTTAAAGTCAAATTTAGCCAATTGCTCTTTGCCATTATTTAAGATATAACACTTTATGCCAAAAGGTTGAAAATATGATATGTTAGATCTTTTTCCTTTATAAAGTTCATGAGGGGTTTTCTTTAAAATTGACCTTATAAAAACTCTATTTAAAATGTAACATCTTGTATTCACAGCTTCAGCGTAAAAAGATTTTGGCAAATTATTTTCACATAATATGGTTTTAGTCATTTCAATTAATGTTCTATTTTTCCTTTTAGTTATACCATTTTGTTGTGGATTTCTAAGAGCTGAAAATGTGTGTTTAATACCATAATTATTGCAAAAATTTTACACTTTGTGATTTTCAAATTCTTCCTTATGATCACTTCGAATTATAATAATGTTTAGACCTTTTTCGTTTTGGAATTTTTTGCAACTTATAAAAAAGACATGATTGGTTTCATCTTTAGATGCAAGGAAGAAAGTCTATATGTATCTAGTAAAATCATCAATAGTAACCAAAGTGTAATTCTTTTCTCCCAAATTTAAGGTTTGGGTAAGACCAAATAAATTTATATGCAATAGTCCTAATGGCCTAGATGTGGAGATAGCATCCTTAGAATTAAAGAAGTCTTAGTTTGCTTTCCCTTTTGACATGTCTAGCAGATCTTGTCCTTTTAAAATTTTAACTTTGGCAAACCTTTAACAAGATCATTTTTAACAAGTTTTGAAATGATGTTCATGCTAGCATGTCCTACTTTTCTATGCCATAGCCAACTATTGTAATTTTCAGAATATATACAAGTTTCATTTGAAGATTTAAAATCATCTAAATTAATTTTGTATATATTTCCTTGTCTATATTCTTCAAAACATACTTGGTTATTGTCAATTCTTTCAATAGAACACTTTTTAGCAGAAAATGTTACTTTAAACCCATTGTTGCACAATTAGCTAATATTCAACAAATTATGTTTCAAATTATCAACAAGCAAAATATATTTAATAATTAAATCTTGGTTAATGAGAATGTTACCTTCACCTAGGACTGTAGATGTTCTGTTATCCCTAAAGGTAACACTCCTATGGTCCTTCAAGTTAAGTGATGTGAACTTGGACACATCTCCTATCATATGTCTAGAGCAACCACTGTCCAAGTACTATTTATTGCTTCCACTTAAGGATCGCTGCAAAATAGATCATTATTTATTTGCTACCCATTTTAGTTTAGGTCCTTTTTTATTAGAGGGTACGAAAACTTCTCTTTTTAGAACCCAAACAAACTTACTTCAGTTATTCAAATCCATAGATTTTCTTAATACACAGTTATGTGCAATAGGACCTATTTTGCCACAATAATTACATTTCTCATGAGTAGCTTTAATAAATTTTGTTTTGAGGGACTTGCAATAATTTTGTCCACTATAACCAATTCCAAATATGTTTGAATCACACTTTTGGCTCCCAAGAAATGTGTTCAAAATTTTCTTTTCATTTGTGAACTTGGCTATTATGGCCTTTGAATCATCTAAGCTGGTTTTCAAAATTTTATTTTCATTTTTCAAAATTTCCAGCTCTTTAATTATCTCATTACTACAGCTATCAGCACATGTAATATTGTTATCTTTTGTGGTTTTAATTTCAATATCGAGTAGATTATTTTCAATATTTAGTTTCTCATTTACTTCCTTTAACTCATTATTTTTGTTTTTCACATTTTTGCACTTAATAATTATCCTTTCATTTTCTATATTCAGATTGTTTATATCATCATTTAGCTTTTCATTTTCAGTTTCAATTCCTTCATGCTCAATTTGAAAACTTTCTAACTGTTCTCCAATTTTTGTCATTAAAGTTTTCAATATGCTATTCTTCTTTTCAGCTTTCATCAATTTACAACACACTTTTTCATACATAGCATGCAATTCATTATATGAAGGAGAACAAAGAGATATTACCTCATTGTTCAAGGCCATGAAGTATACATTCTCATCATCTGGGTCTGATGAGTCCTCCTCGCTCCATGTAGCCATGTAGGCCTTCTTCTTCTCTCCTTCTCCTTCAATCTCTTTTTAAGTAACAGGTAACATTGCTGGATGTGTCCTGGTTTTGGTAGTTATAGTATATGATGACATCCTTTCTCTTATGCTTGGATGAGCTACTATCATCCTCCATTTTCTTTAATTTTCGCCTCATAAATTTTCTCAGCTTTTTGGCCATCAAGATAAGATCATCTTGTTCATCTCCATCTTCTTCATTACTTGAGTCTTGTCTTGTAACTTTAAGGGCAATAGCCTTCTTATTGCCTTCTTCGCCTTGTTTCATCAATAGATTCATTAGGAAGCATTTTAAAATTTTCAAATTCATCGCATAAAAGACTTATTTTTGTGTCTCTAACTAAATGTTCCCTTATAAGTCTTTTCTAACTCATCCCAAAATTCTTTTACAAAAGAACATGTATAAATTCTATTAAAACCACTTTTGTTTAATCTATAGTATAAAATATTCATTGCAATTTCGTTTGAATCAAGCTTTTTCCAATCATCTTTTGTAAAAATCAGCTTCTAATTTTCCTTCAATTTTTAAAAGGCCCATTTTCAAATCTATTTTGCGTTTTTAAAAATATTTTAATCCTACACCTCCAGTAGGGGTAATTACCCCATTTAGAAGTGGAGATTTGTTTATAGCTTACCCCTCAAGAAACCCTGGTGTATTAGTTGCCATGATCTTTATTCTACTTCGCGGTTAAGTATAGAAAAAAATAGAGACAAGCTCTTATACCAATTGAAAAAAGCACTAGGAATATTCGCGAAAGGGAGGGGTAGGGGTGGGGGTGGGGGGGTGGGGTTGTGTGGTTTGAATTGAGTATTTACCCAAAAATTTCAAAATAGTTAATTTTAATTTTAGCAGAACAAAAATCAAATAAACTTGTAGCAGATAATGAAACAATAAATATAAAGCATAAATTAAAGAGATAGAGTTAGAGAAAATTAAGCTACATTTAACATGGAGTTCGGTTCACTTCCTACTCTCCACGGTCCACAAATTGCCTCTATCGAAATCTTCACCATCACTTCAATTAATATCAAAAGTTAGCTGAAGATAAGCAATTACGCAACTCAAGAAATAAAATATTTCCTCTTTCTCTCCAAGTGCTCTAAAAGAAATAGCAATTAATATTAACTAAGCACTAGAGTGTATTTTCTCTTTCTTAATAATTTGCAAATTAATATACAAGAGAACAAGAAAATAAATAATTTGTTTGATCGTAATAAAAGCTCGTAAATTATTTTGGAACTTCATTCTTGTATTTTTCCCCATACCGTTGATCTCCTAGGAACTGAATATATATAGCATTTGAATTTCAAATGTCCGTTAGAGACAACGTCCATAATTTGTTTAACATTTGATGCGGTTCAACGACTCTTTTCTTGCCACATTAGCTTTAGTATTAAAGCCATCACGTCTCAAAAGCTTGTTGCATCTTAGTCTGTTGCACCCCAACTTTGCCCTCAATAGCCTCTCCATACGCGCGCTTCTTCGAGCCTTAAATTTGAACTATTGTGCCCTAAGTCTTCATCACGTCGAGTCCTCAATGTGACCCTCGATAACACTATTAGCTTCTTTAGCTTTGTCGAGCATTTGTTTAATACTGGTCAAGCCTCAAATTTTTTAGCATGTTGACCCTTAAACTTGACCCTCGATGAGTCTATTCTCTTCTTTAGTTTGTTATGTATTCGATTTAACTTGTCAAGCCTCAACCCTAGACGGCTTACTATGGCTTGCCTTCGACAGTTCTTTCTTTTATTAAATCTTGTAGAAAAAACCACAAACATGTACAAAGCATGCATATATATACATGACTAATTAAGTATAGTTCACAACAAATAAGTAGTTGATTGTATATTAAATTGTCTCATCAAAATTTACATTGAACTCTCAAGTCCAACACTCATCACCGTCTTCATTCGGCTGTATGCTCAAAGCAAGCCTAGTGACAACATATCTCCTTGAGTAGGTCCTTCAATGTCAACATCACAATTATGCTCTAATGGTGGCATTTCATCATCATTTAAACTTACACTCTCTATGTCACCATTATCTAAAACAATCATGGCGCTCTTATGTGGACATTGAGAAGCAATATGCCCAAGTCCTTGACACTTATGCCACTTAATATTACGTGATCTAGAAAAGGGTTTAGTTTCGGTTTTACCTTTAGAAACAACAATCGAATCCTTAGCCTTTGCATCTTCTTTAGATTTTGAGGTAACTTTGCTATTCTTCTAATATGACTTCCATGAAGAGCTAGAAATTGAGCCTTACTTGGAAGTGCCCTTAGACTGCAATTATCTTTCCACCTTGATAGCTTTATGTAATAAGTCCTCCATCTCCACATAATGATGCAATTCCATCACATTAGCTATCTCTTTATTCAAAACCATTAATGAATCTAGCCTTTGTTGCCTCATGGTCTCCATCTATATTAGCCTTAATCATGACTATCTCCATCTTCTTGTAGTAATCTTCTACACTCATGGAGTCTTAAGTTAGCCCTTGCAACTTTCTACATAAGTCCTTATAATAATAACTAGGTGTAAACCCCTTTCTCATCACTATCTTCACCTCTTCCCATGACTGCATAGGTCTCTCACTGTTTCTTTGCCTAATAATCATGAATTGATCCCACCAAATACTAGCATAACCTATGAACTCAACTACTGCTAGTTTAACCTTCTTTTTCTCAAAGTAATTATGACAATCAAACACATATTGTACCTCTCTCTCCTACTCCAAATATAATTCAGGATCATTCTTTCCTTGAAAAGTAGGATTTTCATCTTAATGCTACCTAAACTACCATCTTATTTTTTAATAGCCCTTTTACCTCTCCAAGAACTACCCACATCATAATCAAATTCCTCCTTCTCCTTATCTATATGCTTTCTAGATAATTTAGGATTGGATGGGGATTAAAGTTATCTAACCTTATATTTAGATGCTCAAACTGATCTTTGACAACCTTCATAAATAACTTCATATCAATTTCGGCATTATCTCCTCCGCTTCTCATGTTTTATAACCTACAAAAATTTTGTTAGTAACAAAAAGGTTGTCCTCACAAATGCTTTTTCACGTGTTCACACTCAAGAATTGGTGTGAATCACTCTTGTTTCACTCAATGTTTGGCTATTCTTGATGATAGTCTTCCACTCTTGACTCTTGACCACTTAACTTCTCCTTACAGGCTCTTTAAAAAGAACTTTATCAATGATCCTACCAAGCAGCAAGTAGCAACAAAACTATTATAACTGTGAGTAACCAACACAATAAAAAAGATCAAGGGAGTGAAATCAACAAGGGATGAGAAACCAATAAGAAATATCAAGGGAAAGAAATCTGCAAAACTAGTAAAGGAGAAAAATCACAAAGAGGAAACTAAGATAAGAATATGAAGCAACAACAACAATCCCTTTTCAGATTGGAAAAGGATTAGAAAACTAAAGCATTACTTGTTTTTTCTTTTCTTTTCAAATTAGATTGTGCAATATGTGTTTTGATGCATAACTTGATTATGATGATCCTTTTTTTCGTTTTTTTTCTTTTTTTTTTTAAATATAGAAGATGTTCCAACACAAAAGAAATAGAAGAAAAGTATAGATTTAATATATTGCAATAAGCACAAAAGATAATAAGGAAATTAAGTAAACAAAGAATAGATAGCACCTAATTTTCAAGGGCCAAAGCTCTAATACCTAAATGATGACACGAACCTTAGCTAAGATAAACTAGAACTTGATTTGTTGGAAGAGAACCCTAGGGTCATCTTGAAAATATGCACCTTAACCAAACTTATTAATCAAAACTGAAGTTATAAAGGTTTTGATCACCACAATTGCCTTGAAAATCTTATATTTAGTTCTTGTGAAACAACTAAGAAGAAGCACTCACAAATTGGAGAAACTCCAAATAAAAGAAATGATTATTCAGCTTCCTAAAATGTGTTTACTAGTCTTTATATAGGCTGTTAGAAAACCTTAGAAATTCTAAATTTATATGTCTAACCCCATGCACATTAGGCCAAAATAACTAAGACAAAGCTAACTAAAGCTTGATAAACTAAATATACCAAATCTAACCACAATAGGAAACCAAAACTCTAAATTCATAAGGCGTAATCCAAACATTGTTGAAATTGTTAAAAGTCATAACATGAGTTTGGAAAAATCCGATTTGAGTGATTCTTGATCTGTTGTTTAAATTTTGAATTAAGCATCAAATCTACTTCCAATTGAGCTTTGGAACTTTCATTCTTCATTATTATCATAGAAATGATTAATGTATTAAAAATGACCCTTTCATCCCTTGGTTTGCTCATTTCGACCAAAATTTAGTGTTTGATCTAAATGATCTCAAGCAAGTATATTCAAAAGTTGCTTTGTGATTTTTGTCCTTACCCTCATCATGAGACCTCCAATTCCTTACAATGGTTCATTATAATGGTTGGAAGTAGGAGTTGGTGCAAGCTAATCTTCATCACATAATAAGTAGGAAAATATACTTTCTTACAATACTTGTTATTTTGTTGCATATGAGGAATGTTTATGTAATTATACTCGTCAGAAAAAAGAAACCAACAATGGAGGGCTTGGTTTTTAATTTTGTAGACTACAAGTTATTTAAAAGTATCAATTTAGTTATATGCCTTCACAAAATACACAATGAAGTCCTTTATTTTTTTTAATGCGGCATGCATGTTTCATATCCATATGAACCAGTGTGAAATTTAATACTAAATGACTTTCTAAAAGCGTGTGCATTTGTATTTAAAAATGCATAAAAAATTAAGCATTCTTATTATATGTGCTTATCTTGGCTTGTTTAATTATATTGATAATCTTTATATAAAATTTTATTCAGCATGATTTGTATCATGGTATATTTGCTTATTCATCTCATTTCTCACATCCCCATGAAAAAGGAGAGAGAAAAAAAGATAGATAACGCTACAAGAATCTAAGAGGGTCATCTTCTTTTTTCCAGTGTGGATGATGCTTCTTCTAAAAAAATTGTACAAAACCATTTCTATTGCAACATAGCTTAATTATCCTTTCTATTATATCATAGTTTGTTTATCTCATCCGCAGAGGTATTAACTTTTGTTTCAATTTGGAGTTTCGTTTCTCAAATAAAGGAATAAACGATCTCGTAAAAGTAGAATGAATAACCAAAAAGAGTGGTTATGAAGTGTTTGGGTTGATCTTTTATACGTAAGAAAATTGAATAAGGTCATGAATGGATAAATTAGTCCAATAATCACTATTCCGAATCTATTAAATTGAATCTCTATAAGAAATCTCTGAATTAGATGCAACTCTCTTAATGTTATCTCTAATTTAAAAATCTAGTTCAAACATTAAATTAGGTATAAAAAATATTGAAATGATTCCCCATACATAGTAATTACCTCATATGGCTATTAACAATTTCTATTTAAAGACAACAATTTTCTGTTCGTACCAATGTTTATAATTGTAAACACAAACGAGTCAAAATCCATATAGCGTTATCCAATTCTCGATCATATTATTACATTTTCCCCTTCTATGTTCTGATATAAAGTAAAGTTATCACTAATTGCGACGTCGTATTAATCAAACCCAACATCGCAATATCTTAACTAATAAGTTAATCGCAAAATTAGAAACTGGGTAAAAACTTAGATGATCCATTAGTAGTTGTAGTTGTTGTTGGTATGGAATATGCCGGTGAACAAAGACAAAAAATATTCAGTACAGCACGTTCCTGGAACCATAACATTAGCGTCACGTGATACATGGCCGGCGCTGATGGAAATAATGCAGTACGGATGTTATTGCAGAAGAAAAACTTGCTAAAAGCTGCCAGAACGAGTTCCTTTCCTGGATCATATGCACACGTAATTTCTATCAATAATAAACGTTTACTGTGGACCACCGACACTCTTTTATTTATTTTTATTTATTATTATTATTTTTATATTTTTTTAAACAAGATGTGGTGATGCGAATATGGAGATTCAATTTTCATGGATCATGTGAACAAGGTGTATGTATCCCATTTATACGGAGAAATTACGTTTTAGAAAATAAATATTTAATATCATCATTTATATGTAATTTTCATCACCTAAAGCCGTAATAATCTAGTGACGACGTGCATGCTAATCTTTCAATAAAACAGACCAAATCCCATTCTTTTTTTTTTTTTTGCCCCTTAATAGTAGTAATTCATAATGTAATCAGGAAAAAGAAAATACTCGCCATTACACTATTTAAAATATTTATTTTTTTATGTGATGGGTAAATTATATGAGAATATATCAACATTTCATGATAAGTTCATTTAATGTTTTAATATTTTGAATAACTAAAAAGCTATATAAACGTCTTATAACATAGATCGAATCAGGTATTAATGTTTTGCAAAATTTATTTAAGGTGTTAACGTTTGAATTGGTTTTTAATTAATTCTCTTTAATTTTTCTCAATGGTTAATTATTTATACCTTATTTGATTTTTTTAAATAAAACATTGATTTATTTTTTTAATTACGTGAAATGTTGATATCCTAAATGAGTTTATCCTCCAAACATTGATTTTTATTTTTAACCACTTTAAACATTGATATTTTAAATAAAATTAATTCCAAATATTGATATTTTTTATACAATTCACTTTTGGTTCATGAAAATATTTTATATGATATTAAAGCTAGATGGGTCTGTTTGGATTGTCTGTTTTTCATCTGTATCTGTATCTTTTTTAAAATGATATGTGCAAAATATATCCGATTTGTATCTAAATTTTATCTATATTTGTTCTATTTGATCTTTTGATGAGAACTGTCAACTTTTTTTTATCTATATCTATTTATTGATAAATAATTTGTTAGAAAAAAAGTTTGAAAAAATGTCTGTACCTGTCGAAAAAAAAGTTAAAACAAACAGACCCTAGTATTGTTTTCCTAGCATGTTCCACAAGAGACCAAATGTATGAGAGAATTTCTGATATTGTGTCAGTCCACACGTACACGAACTACTTCGTAAATTTTGGATGAGTCAAAATTTGTAGTGATTTTCAAACGTGGCCATTCAAGCGAACAGCTTAGTGCCTATAGTATTGCCGACACTTTCCTTATACATATCTATATTAGAAAAAATATTTACTATTTCGAAAATTCTATCTTTATCTTATTTCAGCTAATGAACACTCGGCAAGTATTAAATAAATTTAAAAAATAAAAATATTCTTAAAATAAAGCAAATTGTTATTATCACTTCATGTATATATGTTGTCTTATTATTTCTTAGATGGAATTGAGACACAATGGTAATGGCAGAGACAACAAAACTTTTTCTTGTATATAACCGACGACTCAAATCATAATAAAGTTTTTTAATATTTAAATCCTGAAATAGATGGATTCACTAATAGTTACCATTAACATAAGTATTGAATAGAATCGATCAAACTTTGGAGTATTGATCTTTTTAGAAAAAGAAAATTATAATTCTATTGTGTTTTTTAAAGTATGATCTGTTATACTAGACCATCTTGATCTATAGTTACCTAAAGAGTTACATGAAAAGCCACGTAAGTATTTTAAGTAATTTTTTTCTATTAAGAAACTCTCCATTTTATCCTTAATTACTCATACAATATTACTTAGCTATTTTTTTAAATATTATACTAATTAACATTAATTTATTTTAAAATAAAAAATATATTTTTTATTGAATGAGATAGCATTATTTTTAACTATGTCAAAAAAAGCAAACAAAAACTAAGAGCAACTTTGCTTCACGAAGTAACTACATTTATGCGTGAAAAAACTCCACTGGAACGTAATTTTTTTTTCCTTTATAAAGTACTCGGATAAAATTGCTCTCAGTTGTGTAATGGCTCAAATGTACAACCAATCCAATCAAAAGACGGTCCGCCAAGAAAAAGTTCATTTGCTTCGTCCTCTGCAAGCCAAACAAGCCGGACACACCGCATTAAATGTACATATTGACTTATGAAACTAGCAACGGACCGTGCTTGCATTATTCGTCAAAAGTGTGTATCCTCACAGTTGATGTATTTATGTTGGTTCTGACATTTCCGTATCGGGGTCAACAAGATGATGGTTTAATTAATGTCATCAACCTAGTACCGTTAATTCATTTCACGTCTCCATCAAATTAATAATCCTAGTACACGCCTATCGTAATGGAGATTCTACTAATTTAGGCTTTTGATTGGTTATTTTGGTATTATTTTAGCATCGTTTTAATTTTTAATATATATTAAATTGATATTGAATTGATATTGGTATGATATTAATAAAAAATAGATAATTTTACTTATAAACTGTTCAAACTAAATCTACAAATTAATCAAAATGAACCGATACCAATACTAAACTGATATCAAACTAATACTAAACCAACATAGATCAATACATATAAAAAATTGACAATTCAAAAAAACCCTTAAAGTATTGGTTTTTTGTTTATTTGCCATAATAAGATATAAATAGATGATCTATTTTCTTATTTATATATTTATTTATTATTTATATTTAATCTGTTTAATCTTTTTATAAATAAAATAATATTTTTATCATCTATTAATCATATATATCAACTCTATTTCGTTCCAAATAAACCCTTCATCGGAGCACTAATATTTAGGGAAATGAAAGTTGGTGACCGAATTTAATGGACAGGCTATAATTCTAGTTAGACCGACAAAAGTTGACCTTGTAGGATATCTTGGTGTATTCAAATGTTGGATCCTTTTTTGCAGTCGTTCCATTGTAGATGATTTAGATTACCATTTACCAATTACTCAAAACCGAAATAAGCTACACTTTCCTTTTTCTTCTTTTCCTTTTCCCTTTTTCGTTTTTGTTTTTTTAAATACCAACATTCCTTTATTTTGAAAGTTACGTTAACTTGTATAAATATCTACGAAAACATAATATAGGCATCTATTGTTAATGATGGATATATATATATCAAAACTTAGAACTTGCAAGATTATAGGTCGTTAGTTTATATGAGATATCAAATACCACGTTATAAGTTTTGGTTTCATAGATTGAAACTTTTCCATTAATGATAGGTTGTATCTTGTAGTTTACCATAAAACTCAAGAGGAACCACATGCCCTTTAAGAACATTTATGATCTAGATTTACTACATAGATGATCTTGAAAAAACATCAATAATAACTAGAATTAGATCTAACAAAATCAACACCTCATGAGTTATATGCTATATGCTAAGCAAATGTGATCACAAGAGTGGCATTTACTCATTAACTTCTTCAACTCACATCCACAATTAAAATAAATTAAAAATTGTGAAATTGAATAAATAAAAACTCTTAGATGTATTTTGAAAACTTGAAAATATTTGTATAAATAAAGGATAATGACAAAAAAATTAATGGAATGAAAATTTTTATAAAGTCTAAAGTGTACATGAAAGCTCTTCTCTTGTGTTTAGATGCCTATCATGTTTGAAGATGAAAATAATATATATATATATATATATAATATTATTTCATCTTCGAACATGGTATATATAATTTACTTCTTAATTCTTTTTACAAGCTTTATAAAAAAAATTTATGGCATCATAATAAATTTTATAGGAAGTATACATTAATATAATTAAGTTCCCTTCCATTTTTCATTCTTTTCTCTTCGGCTAGGTTGTCTTCTTCTTCTTCCTCTATCTCAATCTCCCATTTATCATCTCTCTTCCTCCAACACAAAAACTTTTGTAGTGATAGCATAGTTAGATTACTTGATTTTTAATAATTTATCATCTAAAATTATATGTTTATGTGATCAGTTAGTTAAGTAAAATTAAGACAAATACCTTCATGAAATTGTGGAAATAAGTATATAAATAAGAAATTATTCATTTTTAATTTAAAAATTAACATAAGTTGTTAATATTATTATTTAATAATATTAAACTCTTACAAAAACAAAATAAAATGGAAAATCCAAGTGAGTTTGCACAATAGCTCTTTTTTTAACGGTGTAGCCCATTTAACCCACTAACCCACACACCGCAGGTTGGGTAAAAAATTCAAACTCTACAAAAATCTAAGCAGCTCATCTTCTTTTTTCCAATGTGGATGATGCTTCTCCTAAAAAAATTGTTCAAAACAATTTCTACTACAGCATAGCTTAACTATCCTTTCTATTGTATCATAGTTTACTTACCTCATCCTCAAAGGGATTAGCTTTTGTTTCAATTTGGAGTTTCCTCCCTCAAATGAAGTAATAAACGATCTCATATGAGTTGAATGTATAACTAAAAAGAGTGGTTGTGAAGTGTTTCGATTGATCCTTTTTATAGGTGAGAAAATTGAATAAGATCGTGAATAAATAAATCAGTCTAATAATCTCTATTTTGAGTCTATTAAATTCAATCTCTATAAAACATCTCTAAATTAGACACAACTCTCTTAATATTACCTCTAATTCAAAAATCTAGTTTAGACAGTAAAGTAGATTTGAACCAATATCGAAATGATTCTCCATACATAGTAAATTACCTCATATGGCTGTTAAAAATTTCTTTTTAAAGACAACTAATTTATCAACCTAGTACTGGTAATTCGTTGTACGTCTCCATCAAATTAACAATGTTAGTATAGGCCTATCATATTTTAGATTCTTCCAATTTAATCAGAGCACTAATTGTTAGGGAAGTGAAAGCTGGTAACCAAATTTAATGGACAAGGCTTTGATTCTAATTCGACCGACAAAAGTTGATCTAGTAGAATATCTTGGAGTATTCAAATCTTGGATCCTTTTTTGCAGTTGTTCCACTGTAGATGACTTGGATTACCATTTACCGTTTACTCAAAACCGAAATAAGCTACTCTTATCCCTTTTTTCCCTTTTCCCTTTTTTTCAAATAAACGAATGTTTAATTTAACCTAGTATACATATCTAGGAAAACATAACGTTGGCATCTGCTGTTAAGGATGGGTATATATCAAAACCTAAAACTTACAAGATTTTAGGTCGTTAGTGTATATGAGATATCAAACACCACATGATAAGTTTTGGTTTCAAATATTGAAACTTCTCCATTAATGATAGGTTGTATCCTGTTGTTTACCATAAAAACCAGAGAAAGCACATGCCCTTTAAGAACATTTATGATCTAGATTTACTACATAGATGATCTTGAAAAATAATAACTAGAATTAGATCTAACTTGAGACACCCCAAAAAATTACATATGATCTTCCTATAAATAAAAGGTTAACCCTAGTTCATTCTTTACATAAAAACCCTTAAGAGCTAAAACGCACTTTCAATCTCTCTTCCCTTATACCATTATTCCCCTCTCCCCTACTTTCACTATTTCATTCGTCTAAATAGTCTCTACAACAGGAATTCGGTTCTTCAATTAAGAGCTATTGAGTTGTTTATTTATTTATTTACTTAGGACCACAAAAAAATTTGCAGCCGGCATATGATGATTGTTTAAGCAAACCAAGGGAAAGAGCTAGGAATCTAGTAAAATGAAGTTTCACCACCCAGTTATGATTATGAAAAAGTTAGAAAAGCACAATCCTTAAATAAGAAATTCATAACATTGACCATTAACCTGTTTTGACCGTGTGTCAAAGGAAAAGTCAAAAAAGGAGGTGAGGTGATTGCGAGAGTAGATCATAGGCAGCAATTTAAGAAATTTTTAAACATTTGTTATGAAATAAGTGATGAAAAACCATTTAGATTATATTATCTTAAGGGAAATGATTAAAAGTTATGACTTGAGCTTATTGTCTCATACTTGGAGAACAGAATTATATAAGTTAAGAATCTATTATGAATTAATAAAATTATGAGCTCAACAATAAATTTGAGGAAAATGTAAAAACTTATGACTAAATGATTAAATTATGTTGAATTATACCAAGTATCATTTTTCATTTAATGTTCAATTGGAGATGATGTTAAAATTCGAGGTTTTTGGATTAAGATTAATTAAAAGAGGATTCTAAGATTATAAAATTTGCACAAGATAACCTGCTGAGTTCCTAAGTGTTAAAAAAAAAAAAATGTGGCCGGCCAGATTGAAATTTAGTCAACTAAATTATAAAACAAACCAACTAAGTTTCTTCAAATAGAATCAAGTCAGCCGGCTATTTTGAACCCTAATCAACCATATTGAGCGAAAATGAGTTTTTAGGAGTAAGAATGTGATTTTAGTAAAGATCAATTGTAGATTAATTACATTGTGTAAATCTATAGGATTTATATCAAATTTAAGGGTATCTTAAGTTGGTGAGCACCATCCAAGTACTTGAGCAACGGTTGCTTATTGGATATGTTTGTACCGTTAGATAAGTGATCTATCAACTACTCCACTATTAATTGATGAGTATCATTTCTACCATGTTGAGATTGACTGCGTTTTCCAAATACGCGAGTCATGAAATGGGTGTCCATAGCCTATAGCTGGATGTGTATCTAGAATGGAATCACCAGTAGTCTAGCTACTGAATTGTTATCTGTGTAGGTGGGTAGGTTATTAATATGGCTTGTTATGATGCAAGTTGGTACTTGAGAGAAACTTCAAACAAGTGATATAGAATGCTATCATGGATGGTTAAAGTTAAGGAAATGCTAGACTGGAAATACTTATGGTAGAACTAGTATGAGATGTTTTATGTCAGTTTGGGGATAGATAATCCAAATATCTATATACATAAATATTTTGCTTGCTAGTAAGCTTAAAAAAATAATAAGAAGAAGAAGGAGAAGGAGAAAAGATAATTAATTGGACATTTATGATGTTTATTTTATGATATTGCATTAATATATTAAATTGGCATGCATACATGCGATTTGTTATTGTGATCATCATTTAGTATCGCAATAGCAGGCGTTGTCATCCACGCATGGTTGGAAAATATTATCAGTTAAAGATGAATAATCATTGAATGTGACTTCGATATATATGAGAGTGAAAATGACCCTAGCGGACTAGATGACCATCTATTACAAGTTGATTTAGTTATATGGTTTGGGTCAATAATTTGTTAGATAATCTATCCTTGTAGAGATTACAATTTGATTTAGTTACATAGGTTAGGTCAATAATTTGTTAGATAATCTATCCTTTTAGAGATTACAAGTTGATTTAGTTACATAGGTTAGGTCAATAATTTGTTAGATAATCTATCCTTTTAGTGATGTTGAAATCTGCTACGGATAAAAAGGTTTATTATAAAAGAAAAAAAATGTTGATGCTTCTTATCAATACTTTTCATTGAGGATGTACCAAGTAGGATTGTGGAACTTATACGATATTTTATTTTATCCCACTTTCTTATGTGGCACATTCCTAATAAAGGATGTTGCTAAAAATAGATTCGGCTATGTTATTCTAAACTAAGACGACTTTGTATTAGAGTGTTTGAAGAAATATCAAATATACCATCTTAATTGATTTGTTAGCATTTTCAAAATTTTCACGCCCTGTCAAGTATACAATTGTGCAAAGAGTCCTTCCCCTCTAATTCGGCGTGACTATTATAGTAAAAACATAACCAAGCCAGCCTAACTTGTAATCCATAATTCTATGCGTGTGTTAAATTAGACATGTCTGTGTGTATATATATATAGTGTATTAATTTAAAAAGGGTTAATTATAAAAATATAATATGTGTTTTCGTCAATTTATAAATACATGATCTATGTTAATTTTTTTCACAAATAGTTGATCCAAGTTTTATATAAAATTATCAATATTTTTTAATAATTTTAGAATGACACATCTCAATATTTTATTAGTCCTAAAAATTAACTTTTTTTTCAATTTTCTCATTTTTAAAAAATAATTTTTAATAGTTTATTTAATTTTATTTAGTAATATTTTTTATTAAATTAATTTTTTTAAACCAATAAGACTCTAATACATATATCTCTAATAGTAATTAATTATAATGACATTTTGTATGAAATTTGAGTCACCTATTTATCAAAAACATTAACATGGCTCAATTATTTATAAATTGACCAAAACACAGGTCATGTTTTCAGAATTAACCCATTTAAAAATAGGGCTAATGTTATGAACACTACTTGAAATTTACCTTAAAAATTCAATTAACTACCTAAACTTTAATTTTATTTAGTTAATTTGCTACTTAATTCTACTTTTCATGTCCTAAAATGCTACCCGACATAATTTCATTAACTTGATTTTCACCACTAGTATTGGAGACCTATCACTGCTTGACACGTGTCTATGGGCCACCTTAATCTCGTGCCATGTAGATTATTCTTAAGAAAAAAAAAAAAGAGAGAGATCATCTTCTTACAAAACCCCTCTCTCTCCTTACAACACCAAGTCACCTCCACTGAATCAACTTGGTCCTTTCCTCCACACCCATCCATCTTCTTCCTAGACACTCTCTTTCTAACTACTCTCTCTCTCTTTCTCTCTAAAGAAGACAACCTAAGGACCTCACCCTCTCCCTAACCACAAAGCATAGAGTAACTTACACTGAGTCAAGTCAGTCCTCTCCTCCACATCCACCCATCTTCTTAAAAGACACCCTCTTTCCACACCAAAACCATCTTTTTAGAACAAGACACCTTTAAACAACATCCACATTTACTAACCACAGAGAACTCTCATGTACCATCAATGAATCAAAAGACTTTTTCTCTCTCTATTGCACTCATCTCTTTTTCTAAACATCTTCTTCATCTACATCCTCCACCTTCACAACACTATTTAACGAACACACATTAACGATAAGCTACCTACTTCCCTTCGTAAAACTAAGTCATCTTCCCTATCACTTCCACTAGACCTTCACCATGCAACGTAGAATGACCATTACCAAATTGAACCACCATCGCAACGCATGAAACCTATCTCTACCACCAAACCCAAACTCGCTACCAACTTAACTAGTGGATTCACCAAAATCAAATCCAAGCAAACTAAACAAGTGTCTAACACAAATCCATCCACTTCATAACACAAGCTGACTTCTTTTAGAAATCTAGGGAGGAAGAAGATCCGAGGGGTAGATAAATAACTTTATTGTACATGATACCCACTCTTACCCTCCTCTATCGGATATAATTTGGATCGATAATGAAGGTTACACGATAGGATACATGTAGGGTTACAATTGAGTCAGGTTGAGATAATAAAGTGCTAAACTCAAGTCTTGAGCACAAGCCTCAAGTTCGAGCAATCAAAATTCAATGCTCAAGTCTATCTTAAGTTCAATCGATCTTTTCAGAATTCCAGCTTAACTAAATTAAGGTCACTTAGGCTTGATTTATTAAAAAAATATTTTTAATTTTAATTAAAATAAAACTTGGTTCAAACTCAGTTAACATCTATTAAATTTCCAAGTTTGATTTTGATGATGACAAAACATGTTATTTATATATTAATATGTTTTTAAAGATTACAAGAAATTTATGAATTGATTATCAATGTTAAGAATGAGATGGATATGATATGTGCCGGTATTCAAAAGGTACACATGATATATACAAATTTAGGAAAATTGATTCAGTGGATTAGGTTAGACAAACAATTAAATGAAAATGAAGGCTCAACTCCACATGTCGAATATATTTGATATATTTAGGTAATATATTCGATGTATTATGCTAAAGTCGGAATTATATTCATGAGAATTCGCTTATAGGGAAAATATCAAATTTGATACATGAATTTTGTACAAAAATCTAATTTAGTACTTGAACTTTGGAATAGTGAATTTAGTATTTGAACTTTATCTTTTGATTTTGCATATCTACTTTAGTTTTGCATAGAATTACTTGTGAAACTACAAATTATGGGTTATGAAATTTTAATGAAAAGATCTGGATCATCACTTTATTCTGTGTGCTCCACTTGTTATTCTATCAGTTCTTTTACTCTCCCTCATTAGGATGTAGTCAGGTCTAGTTTCAGATGGATCATCTAAACTTGAAACTTAACTTGCTACCTTATAGGGTCTACCATACCCGACCTTATATCCCTACAAGATTTTCATAGTATATCCAAACCTGCCCTCCAGGATTTGATTTAAAACCTAGAACCCGATCCTATAGCTCTTTTTTTTTAAACCTACTTTCAAATTTTAGTAATAAATTTAAGAAAAAACGATGTTTCTGATACAAATTTCCTATACATTCTAAAATGAAAAAATGCATATGGAATTGATAGAGAATGTTGCAGACTACATATATTATATAACATTTAAACATATAAATATATTACTTTTGTCATCGTACAATATATTAAAAATATGGTTAAATAAAATCTCTTGTTGGGACTAAAATATAATAGATAGCAAATAATATTAATCTTCATGGTAAACATGACTTGAACAAAATTTAATAAAAAGTTTTAAAATTCAAAACCAATCCAGTAGATTTAAAAGAAAAACTATCTTTGGGAGATAAAAAAGATGATAGCTCATTCATGTCTTCATTCCTCTCCTTACCCATTTAGTAATAATTTTATTTATTTATTTTAAATTAATATAATTTCAGGTATCTATCGAATTTGTTAAATGATCCAAACCCGATCTTATAACCCTATAAAGTTTTTACTATATATCCAAACCTGATCCTAAAACTCTATAAGGTTTTTAACGGATCGACCAGGTCAAAAACCCTATAGTAGCCTACCCAGTTACATCCCTACTCTTTCATTCATGAACAAATTCTCCATATTACAAAATTTGTGATATTAAAAAATTATTTTTTAATTTCTTTTCTCAAGTTGTTCATAATAAATATATGAAAATAAGATATGTTTTCGTACTTCATAAATTTGTATATATCACTATAAACTTGTTTGACAGATTCCATGAAAATATTTGCAGGTTTCACAGGGTATAATCTATCTTTAATTAAATAGGGTGCATGATACAAAATGAGTACAAAGTACTATAAGGTAGGTTCTATGTACAAAATTTGACACCATATACCTTATATACATAATAAGATATGAAAATATGATTTTTTTTTTTTTTAAGAAAAAATAGTTTAGAAAAGTTTCAATCCATAAATTTATGATTGGTTTAGAGAATAAACCAAACCAAACCATTTTAGGAAAATAAAACGCCATAATATTTTACTTGTACTTATAAATTTTATCATGATGATTAATTAAGTGTCATATATTTTCTTGTAGTTTCATGAGGATAGTTATTATTTAATGAATATTGATTGATATCAACTTGTTCTTTCTTTTTTAATTTTTTTGCAAGTTCAAGATATATCCTTTCATTTGTAAGTTAATGTTATTTTTTTAATCTTTTTTACTTTGTAAAGTATGAACTTTATTTAATTAATTATGACTTTTATTATCTATTAATTATTTAATGTATTTTGTTAGCAAATGACTTTTGTTGATAGATGATACACTATATGGTTTTGTGAAAGATTAAGGATTATGACTTGCTACATATTAGTAAGTAAACTTTTCTTTTCCTTTTTTCCTCAATAAAGTCGACAGATTTTTTCCCAATTTTAAATATATGAATAGTCACAAATACAACCTTTTTATCAATTAGAATTTTAATTTTATTCGTAATATCAACAAAATCAAACCGCTATTTGATGATTTGATTTAATATAAAAAGAAAAAAAAAACGAAGTAAATCTATTCTTGTCCGGGATTTACTTGGGTCAAGTCATACTCCTATCACACTTATCACTTTTTTCAACCTACCACACCTATAATTCTTTAAATAAACATATAACTTTGTGCAAGATCCAATAGTAGATTTTGCATCTTTTCTATAAGCAAGTTTATTGAATCTTGCATCGTTCCTATAAGTATGTCTGTAGAAACTTAAAGCAAGTTTTTCCCATTCTTGCCCAACCCTCTATTCCCATTCACTTTTGTTACAAATGATGAAAATGACCAAAAGGGCATCAATTGTGAAATCAAAGCTGAACCAATGGGATCTACGGCATTATCATTGGATGATCTCCGGTAACTGTTTGATATGGAATGTATTCATGGCATCTTTGAGCCGATACGAAATTAAGAAAGCAATGGCAAGGCATGTGCCCCACGAAAAAGTATTTATTCTCAATATTCCATGGATGCATCAGTCATGTTTCTCATTGACTGGGGACTATCTGCTGCATTTATGTGGGCACTAGAAACGAGTAAATGCTGAGCATAACGATAGCCCTCGGTAAATTAAATCCTTATATTATTGTTTTAAAATAAATAAATAAAACACTATTTTTCTCCTATGGTGTTTGAGAGTAGACAATTTGTAGCGTTGACATCATTTAATTAATGATCTAATAATTAAAATATTAAATATTTTAATTATTTAACTCGTTAAATATGATATAAACCATTAGATAATACAGATACTCATATGGGAGAAGAAACAAGGTGCATCTATGCTCATGCTGCCGTGTACACACGACAACATCATTCATTAATAACTTATTAAAAATATATACAGTACATTTTGCTCCAGCCTCTTCACACGGTAAAATGTACCATTAAGGTAAACTATAGCATGTGAATTTTAAATAAAAATGATGTTAATAAAATAATAAAATATAGTAAATGGTATTAAATTAAAATAAATTTATCATACCACAATGTCCTAACTCCAACTTTTTATATTTATGAGACATTCTTTGATCAATATTTTAAAAATTGTACATCTTTAATTGATAAAGCTAATAAAACTTTTTAAACACTAACTAGTGAAACCCTCACAAAATTTCTTTGGGTGGTCAAAACCCTTTAACAACACTAGACAAGAGACGACTAAGTAATAAAAATGATTATATCAGACTATGTATGTTATTTATATATATATATATATATATTATAAATATGTAATAGGATCTATTTTTATGGAATATATTAAAGAATAGACCAGCTAAAAGGTTAGGATTCATGATTTTAAGGCTTAGGGTTACATGTTATGAGAGATGAGAAAGTGATTCATGGACTCTAGTCATACTTGATAGAATGTCAAACCCAGTTATGGCTGCACTATTGGGCTAGGATTTTATGAGTAAATTATGGAAATTTGTAGAAGAATCAAAGAATAATTATTTCGTTGATCATGAAAAGAGATTGCAAAATATCATTCAACAACAATAGGGATTATGTGGAATGACAAGCTTTGTAAAGAAAGAAATGGTTGTGTCATTATGCACTCGTGAAATCAACCAAATGTGTTGTTAGTAGGGCTACAAATGAGTTGATCTACTTGCGAGCTACTTAAAGTCAACTTGATTTGAGCTATTCAAGTTCAAAGTAAATAATCTCGTTTATCTAAATAAACAAGACTTGAGTAGGCTTATCTAGGTTTGAGAACAGATTCGTGAGCAAACTTGGAAATAAGCTCATTAGTGGGCTTGTGAGTTTTATATTTATAATATATTATATATAAATATATAATTAAAGAAAAAAATATTTTCTATTTAATATGTGTGTTTATACATATTTCACAACTGTTATCTGTTATTTTAAGGTTTGTGAAAAATCAAGATATCAAAAATTAAATAGAAAATAATTTAAGTTTGAGCTTCAAATAAAACTTATTAGCTAAATAAAGCAAGCTCGAGCTTATAATCGATGTCCATAATCAAAAGCTCTTTAAACAACTCAAACCACTCATCATGAAATCGATCAACTAAAATCTCACGAACAAAGACACAAGTTTTCTACTGATACATCTCATGTAGTCTCAAGTTGATTCCAACTAATCTTTTAAGAGCAAAGACACGATAGAATTCAAGCTTTTCTCATGCAATATCGCAAGCCACTTTAAGCACTACATATCCACTCCAACAAACATTAAACACCTTATCCGCACCACAACACTTCCATCGCACAATTCAACAAACCTATACATCCCACACTGACAATAAAAATTCAATATATACTTCATTAGCAAATGTTTCCAATAAGAAAGTAAGCCCACACATCAAACCATCAACAAAGTTATCAGTTAGTATATCATCATGAGAAAAACCTGACACTAGCAACTAATAATGATGAATGTAAGATGGATGGTCTTTCCATTTTAGTGAGTCAACACGTTTTGTAGTAGAATTGAATTCTTGTGCAAACCATGCATACATCTCTACCTGCTCTATAAGATCACTACAAAACAATAGAGCACTCCTTCAATATATACAACCATCCAGAAGGCACCAATGAATGTCCAGAAATAGTTCATATGATCTTCTGGGCATAATAAAATCACAATCTTCTTCAATTCTTGGCAATCCCATAAACGCATCATAATATAATGAATGAAATATAAGAAAACGTATATAGAGATACTTGTAATTCTCATTAGTTCCTATTGCAAATGGAAGTGGCTCCAGTTCAAGTACATAAATATCAAGATGCGACTCTAATTCAATATCACATTATACAGCACCTATAACATCTATCTCCGCCATACGACCATCCTTAATGCCCTTGTCTTCAACATCACAATCTACACCACTAGTAATTTCCACCTATAGTACATAATCATATTTTGTACCCTCTTTAAGAACATCACTACCACCTTTGTCAATGCAGTCCTCTAGTAAGATGCTTATCATTAAGGCTTGTAGTAGTTTTATTTTCTTAACTATCTCAAAAGCTAAAATCAATATTTCTTTCAATGAGGCAGCTTAGATGGATTCCTCTAATTAACTCTTAGTGATGCCATGGTTCAAGCCATTCACAAATCTATTGATGATACATACAGGTGTTTCATTCAATTCACATTGTCTGACAAGACTTATAAACACTTGGGCACATATCCTTGTTTCAACACCAATAACTTTTGATATTGTTCTTATTGATAATAAGGTAAAACAAGCTTATTCCTCAACAATCTTTTCATCTCATCCCATGAGAAATTCTCTCCATACTCCTTGAAAATCCTCTACATCATGATAATTTGCCACCATGTTTTAGTATTTCCTATTAATTTTTCGAAAACAATTTACCCTCAATTGATAACTAAAGTGTGGAAAGTCCCCAACAATTTGATTTATGTAGAACTTCTCATCTAGATAATCTCCTAAAGACCCATGACTATCAAGCTCAAGCAACTTTAGTTCAATTTGACTTTATGCTTCAGTTGCAGTGTCAATACCAAAACGGTCTCTACTAGTCATGGCTTCTATCGAAAACACCAAATCATGTACCAATAATAAGAAACCCTAGCTTTCAATCACACCATGGAAAGCCCAAGTTTCAATCACACCATGCAAACCTAATCACAAAGGTACGTGCAAGAATGAAAAAAACCCTATCTTTTGATCACCACACAGGCCCTAGATTTCAATCACCAATATGCAAGCACTCATAATTGTACACAAAATTTGATTTTCTTCGAATTACACAATTTTACATGCACAAACCTTAGCTACACAAAGTTAAGCAACAATGAAAGAGACAATTAACTGTGGTTTGTGCTCTGATACCAAAATAGGATGTGTTAAGAATGCTAAGATACCAAAATATGATGTGCCAAGAACACTCTTATACCAATAAATATGATACACCTAGGAAGTTAATCAATATGATATCTATGGGTTAATAACAATTAATCCTAAAGAAATCCCCAAAACTAAGACAAGATTTAGGGTTTCTTGTTTGACAAGTAAAAGTCTATACTTATCTTTGATATAACACACCAAGAAAGCAAAGAAAGATATAACACTCGCAAGTAATTGATATTACACACAATAACTCACTCATATTTGCATTCAGCACAATCAAGATTGATTGATAAGAGTAAGGTTCTAGAGAAAGAACTCTCAAGAATAAAGTTTATTCAAGTAATGATCATTATTGGCAAAAAAAAAAAAAAAAAAGTAATTATCAATCCTGAATAATTATCTTGTTTACGTAATAAAGCCCTTTTATACCCCCCACAACTTATGTTAACAGATGAAATAGTCAATAACTAATCAAAATAAATTAAAATAACTAAACTTCATGCCAGCATCACACGATCCATCGTATGGGCAGTATTATGGGTCATATACCTCTAAGGTCTTCAAGCTTCCTCCATCTGAGATATAGGCATTGTATAGGCCATATAGGCATTAATACGGGTCATACACGCATTGAGACAAGCCATATGGACATTGGTATGAGAGCATGCCTTTCACAGCTTTCTTCAGTGTATCTCATGGTCCTTGATATGGGCATAGGGCAGACTATATTATTTATTGTTTTCCCTTTTTAAGCTATTTTCCTTATCTGCTTGAATGCACAATGAACTATATCCACTTGTACAATTTATCAAAAGTTATCAAGGAAAATACTTTCATTTTCACATGGCTTCTCATTCAATATCAGCATAATTAAATTTTGTAAACCTTTAGGTTTGGCTTTAATAATCGATCCTTTAATTTGATTCCTATCATCTTTGATAGTTTGATTCCCATCACAAACACCTTCTAGACATTGTGGAAATAAGTATATAAATAAGAAATTTTTCATTTTTAATTTAAAATTAGCATGCACTTTTAATATTATTGTATAATAATATTGAATTCTTACAAAAAATAAAATAAAATGGAAAATCTGAGCGAGTTCGCATAATTTCCCATTAAGCTACCAACCCACATGAGGCGGGATGGGTGAAAAATTCTAGCCCCGCATAACCTATGAGCTAAACAGGGGCAGGGCTAAGTGGGTTAGCTCATGTAGTCCACATGCAAAAACTTTAATTATATCAGTGTAAAATTTATCCTAATACTTCATTAACAAATTGAAACTATCCAAAACACCACTTATAATTAAAGGAATACAATTTTAAAACTTAAAGTCAAATAGAAGTCAAACAATGCAATTAGTGCCCAATTTTTTGCAAAATTACAAATCTACCCTAATTAAGAACTACTGTAAATCAAAGTTTAAAATTTAGTTAAAAATAGATAAAATAAATTTAGTTGAATGAATTAAAGACTCTAAATTAGTCAAAATTGCCAAATATCTACACATGTGGAAAAGTGAGATGGCTGGTATTGTATCTTATGGTACGATGTCATAGAAAGCAAACCCTACTCCTCTAAAACCCTAGCAGCCACCTACCTATTTTCTTTCCCCTTTTGTTTCTTTTGTTCATCATTTCTCTCTTCTGCAATCATCTCTACAGTTTTAAGGTAAGAGCGTATAAACTTAAACCTTAATGACTATATTAGTGCTAATTAAGCTAGGTTAATTTAAAATTAGCACTACTTAGCTTATGATCTATGTTTTTTACTAGAAAAAACAAATAATGAAGGAATATTAGAAGAGGAGGAAGACTCTAGTTCAACCAAATTCATAATAGGGTAAGACCACAAATTTAAAGAGTGATATTAAAAGCTCTATGAGTATTTAAGTGTAAAAAATTGATTTGGGTACTTTGATATATATTTTAGGCAGTTAAATATTAAGTTTCTAAAGGATTTAAAAGCATTTTTTTCGAGTAATGGCCAGAACTAGAAGCAGTGGTGTAGAATCAAGTGAAGTAAGTTACTAAATTAGCTAACAAATGTTAGAATTTGAGGTTAGTTGATATGAGTTTGCTAGGAATGAGTGCAATTGGAGTGTAAACTTAGGAAATTATTGCATGAGCAACTAAAATTCATGTTTTCATGATGAAATTGATGATTGAGTTGTTATATGTGTTAAACCAAAAGTTTACTTTTAATTTTGATGAGGTGAAACTATTAATCAAAGAGACAAAACTATTGATCAAATAACCAACATGTCAAAGAACTTAAGTTTACAAATTCATATACGTAGAACTTAAATGAAACCACTTTAAAGTGCCTAAAATCATCAAGAAAATAGCCTTAAGTAATGAAAGTTTGATTGGATACATTATTATTGTGGTACAATTAAAATGCACGAGTGGTTTGGATCAATTTGAAATGATTCTAGCCTATGCAACATGGTCTTGTTCTTTTTTTTTTTTTTTTTTTTTGTGCAGGTTCTCTCAATAGGTCTGGACCACTTAGAAGAGTTCAAACCACTTCTCAAAGGCTTAGTAAATCAACAAAGTGGAAGGTGCCTAGAGTTTCGAACCACTTGTCAAAGAGTCTGAATCACTTGGCCACAAAATGATGTGAAGAAGGAAATATGACAAGAAGGCCAGGCCATTTGGCTATAGAATACTCTAAAGGAAAGAAACGCACATTATAAAGAAGTTCAGAGCACTTGGCTATAAAACGTTCCAAAGAAGCAAAGCACTTCATGGAGTCCATATCACTTGTAAAGGGTTCAAACTCTTTATGTTTTTACTAGCAATTACAAAGCATTAAACGCAAGATGTTCTTGAGGGATTTTTGCCAACGTCCATAATATTGAAGACATATTTATTTGAGCTTGTGGATAGACTTTTTCAATGTCTTGAAAGCCTTCTTTTATTATCCAACAAAAGTTTTAAGTGCTTATACTACTTGACTCATTGCACGTTAGTGTAGCTCAAATTTCTGATTGAAAGTTTGTAGTACTTAGTTGCTGATTTTGCTATTCATTGTTGAAAGCACTATGCTTACTTGCTAAGAAAAAACACCTTGCCATAACTCATTTAAGCATTGTTTTGTGAGCGATTAATATAGTGAGTGTCCTCTTTGGAGGCATTAGGTGACCGAGGAGATTAGAAGGCATACCGAACTCTACATTAAATTCTAGGCTTGATCTTTTGAACCCTACTCTCTTTACTTTCAACACTTTATATTGTTGTTATAATCACTTCAACATTTCAATTTATCAACAAAGCTACAAATTAGGGGAAAGTTGCATAAATATTCAATTCATACGCCCTTCCCCCTCTCCCTTGTAGAGTATTTTCCTTAGTGTACTTAGTTATTTTCAATATGCATTGATTCTCGATAGACATGTAGGCCAATTGAGGTTTCTATTGATACGTGTTAATAGAACAAATGTTGAATTAAAACTCAAAAGATCTCTCACGTTGTGACATGTGTTAATAGAAACATTAATTGACCCACTTCTCTAAATGTTGTATATTATGAACTTAAATAAACTTACTCCTAAACGTTATGACATTCCGGTATAATTTATCTAATTGGCATGTAAATGTTTGGATATGTGGATATGGTTTTATTTGGCAATTTATGTTAAATTGTGGAATTTATATGAAAAAAACTTTATTTTGTGGGATGGTTCAAGGGCCAAATTGAAGTCAGCCTTGGTAGTAGGTTATAATGTACTAAGTCACCACAAGAAAACAAGCCTATCAAGACAGAAATTCTGTGATGGAAAATAGAAAATATAGTTACAATTTTACAAATAAAATCTACGACGATGTTTTATGATGAAAATTTACGTTTAGAAACAGAATTTTTGTCTTTAAAACCTAGTTTTCTTGTATTGAGTTGAGGAAGCCCCTTATGTAAAAAGTGAAGAAATTGTCAATTTGAACTATAATTAGTTTAATTAGTGAAATGGTGAGCTTTAATTGAAATAAATTGATTATATGAAATGATGATTTAATGATTTGGTAAAAATTCATATGAAAAAGGGATTAAATTGGGCATATGGTCTATTTTGTGGAAATTTAGACTTTTTGTGACTAATGGGTAAAATTGGCGGAATTAGAAGCCTTTATAGATATAAAGTATTGTATTAAAGAAATAATAATTTAATACCAATTGTGGATGCAAGTTTGTCTCAAAATTTTCAAAGAATAGTTGAAGCGGGTTTAGCCTAGATTGCCCCAAAAACTAATCCGCTTTTTATAGCATACATGCATGATACATGTGAAATCTGAAGCTCCCAAACCACTTCCTTCTTTTTGTTTTTTCCCCAATTCGTTCATTGACGAAATATGATGCACCAAATTAAGTGGTTATGTAGCATAATGTAACACATTGCAAGCGGAAGAGTCTGCGAATCATCAGATGTTCAGTCTGATCTAATTATAAATATATATTTTTTTTATATTATGATTGAAAAATCAATATTGAAGTGATGAGAATGATGGAAACACTGAACCTAACAATTTAATTTTTTTTTTTTATAAGGATCAGAGTGCAGTGTTGGGTCAATTTCTGACATATGAATCTGAAAATTTTATTAAATATATTGTAAACCGAAGTCGTCGTTTATACGTAGGAAAACTGACCGACCAAAATATATAAATATATGATAAGATCATGAGAGAGTTCATGAGTAAGGTTACGTGCTCGTCAGCTCATGCGTCTTGGCCTTTGGCATTGTGATGAGCGTGGTCATATATATATAATTATCTTATTTTCAAAGAGTTGTGATGAGCATGATCTTGGTGTGAGGTTGTCCCGAATGGACTCGTGTCTTGATATGAATCCAGTAGAACTAGGGGGAAATGGGGTGTTTGGGGAGTACCCACTCATCCATATATTATATATATATATATTATAATTATCTTATTTTCAAAGAGTTGGTTGTTTTTCAAGTGAAGTTTGAGTTACTTCGAGTTCAGAACTAGAGTATATATAGTTTTGAACTGTGTTGATTTACAGAATATAAAAAGATAACAAACCGATTGCTTGCATTAGACTTAGTTCATTTGATATGTATATATATATATATATATATACATATCTGTTGCTTGTGCATTTGCATTTGTTTTTAAGGATTAGAGTTATCATATTAGGCTTCGCAGCTTACTTTTTAAAATTTCAGGTACAGGTAATTAAGACATTGTATATGATCTTTCGAGTTATGATCTAATCTTTGATCAGGGGGATGGCGATAGTGGACCTGGCTATCCTGCTGAAAGTTAGATTTTTATTATTATATCTTATGAACAATGTTTAGATCATTTGTTGTTGAAAGACTAAGTCGTAAATGAAAGTTTTCTTTCGTAAACAATTCCAGTTGTTATGTTGGATTGTTGGCTTGTAGATATGCCAACTAGGATGTTTGTTTGATGTAATAGGAATGTTATGAAGTTTACTTGTGTTTCCAGATTATACAGGTTGTGTTGAGTATCCTGTGAGATACCCTATGTATGTAATAATAGATGATATTTGATAAATTTGTGGATATTAGAGCCTTAGCATGTTCTATTTCAAGAGAGGACACGTAGTGGGTTGTAATGCCTTATTTTAGGGCGTTACATAGAACTTAAATGAAACCATTTTAAAGTGCCCAAAATCATCAAGTAAATAGCCTCAAGTAATGAAAGTTTGATTGGACATATTATTGTTGTGGTGCAATTAAAATGCACAAGTGGTCTAAATCAATTTGAAATGATTCAAACCTATGCAACATGGCCTTGTTCTTTCTTTGTGCAGGTTCTCTCAACAAGTCTGGACCACTTAGAAGAATTCGAACCACTTCACAAAGCCTTAGTAAATCGACAAAGTGGAACATGCCTAGAGGTTCGAACCACTTGTCAAAGAGTCTGAATCACTTGGCCACAAAATGATGTGAAGAAGGAAATATAACAAGAAGTCCAAACCATTTGACCATAGAATACTCTAAAGGAAAGAAGCGCACCTTGTAAAGAAGTTAAGAGCACTTGGCTATAGAATGTTGCAAAGAAGCAGAGCACTTCATGGACTCCAGATCACTTGTAAAGAATCCAAACTCTTTATGTTTTTACTAGTAATTACAAAGCATTAAATGCAAGATCTTCTTGAGGGATTTGTGTCGATGTCCATAATATTGAAGACATATTTATTTGAGCTTGTAGGTAGACTTTTTCAAAGTCTTAAGAGCCTTCATTTACTATCCAACAAAAGTTTTAAATGCTTATACTATTTGACTCATTATACATCATTGTAGCTCAAATTTGTGATTGAAAGTATGTAGTACTTCGTTTCTTATTTTGCTATTCATTGTTGAAAGCGCTATTTTTGCTTGCTAAGTAAAACACCTTGCTGTAACTCATTTAAGTATTGTTTTGTGTGCGATTAATATAGTGAGTGTCGAGTTCTCCTTGGAGACATTAGGTGACCGAGGAGATTATAAGGCAAACTTAACTCCACATTAAAATTCGAGCTTGATCTCCTGAACCTTACTCTCTTTACTTTCAACACTTTATATTGTTGTTATAATCGCTTCAACATTTCAATTTATCAACAAAGTTACAAATTAGGGGGAAATTGCATAAATACTCAATTCACACCCCCTTCCCCCTCTCCCTTATTGAGTATTTACTCTAGTGTACTTAGTTATTTTCAATATGCATGGATTCTTGATGGACAAGTAGGCCAATTGAAGTTTCTATTGATATGTGTTAATAGGACAAATATTTAATTAAAACTTAAAAGATATGTCACGTTGTGACATGCATTAATAGAAATATCAATCGACCCACTTCTCTAAACGTTGTACGTTATAAACTTAAATAAACTTACTCCTAAATGTTGTGACATCCCGGTATAATTTATCTAATTGGTATATAAATATTTGGATACGTAGATATGGCTTTATTTGGCAAGTTGTGTTAAATTGTGGAATTTATATGAAAAATCTTTATTTTATGGGATAGTTCAAGGGCCAAATTGAAGTTGGCCTTAGTAGATTATAATGTAATAAGTTGAGGAAGGTCGTTATGTAAAAAGTGAAGAAATTGTCAATTTGAACTATAATTAGTTTAATTAGTGAAATGGTGAGCTTTAATTGAAATAAATTGATTATATGAAATGATGATTTAATGATTTGGTAAAAATTCATATGAAAAAGGGTTTAAATTGGGCATATGGCCTATTTTGTGGAAATTAGACTTTTTGTGATTAATGGGTAAAATTGGCGGAATTAGAAGCCTTTATAGATATAAAGTATTGTATTAAAGAAATAACAATTTAATACCAATTGTGGATGCAAGTTTGTCTCAAAATTTTCAAAGAATAGTTGAAGCGGTTTAGCCTAGATTGTCCCAAAAACTAATCCGCTTTTTATAGCATACATGCATGATACATGTGAAATCTGAAGCTCCCAAGTCCCAAACCACTTTTTTTTTTTTTTTTTCCTTCCTTAAATTCATCCATAGACGAAATATCATACATCAAATTAAGTGGTTATGCAGCATAATGTAACACATCGGATGCGGAAGAGTCTGCGAATCATCCGATGTTCAGTCTGATCTAATCATAAATATATATTCATATTATGATTGAAAAATCAATATTGAAGTGATGAGAATGATGGAAACACTGAACCTAACAATTTAATTTTTTTTTATAAGGATCAGAGTGCAGTTTTGGGTCAATTTCTGACATACGAATCTGAAAATTTTATTAAATATATTGTAAACCGAGGTCGTCGTTTATACGTAGGAAATCTGACCAAAATATATAAATATATGATAAGATCATAAGAGAGTTCATGAGTTAGGTTACGTGCTCGTCAGCTCATGCGTCTTGGCCTTTGGCATTGTGACGAGCGTGGCCACTTGTCAACCTTCTTGTGATTTATTATAAATAAACGACGAGAACGCCAACACCGTCGATGCTGTTGGCGCTTCTGCATGTGTCTAGGGTCTGTTATTTTTTGTATTCAGTGATCTGCATGTGATGTATTTTTTTAGAAGGGTGCCTAGAATCCTAGATGTCTAAATGTGAACTAATAAGACGGTTACAGGAATTATGCTGCTGCTGTTTAGCTACAACTTCAGTGTTCCCCTAGATCTTTATGATTTCAAGACTAGAAATTCTCTATGCATATATTAAAAATTTGGTGAAAAATCAACCCCGAATTCAAACGAAATTTAGTTACTAAACTTTAAATTGCTCAATTTAATGTATAATTAAACCTTTTTTTTTTTACTATTTTTACTACCTTATTAATAAGATTTGCTCCGTTTGCAAATGTAAAAAAAGCGACATAGCATTTAATTTCATACTAAAACTCCTAACACAGTGTTATCGAACTAGTAAAAATATCTATAAAAATTTAATTAGATATTAAATTGATCATGCTAAAGTTTAGTTACCAAATTAAATTTCTGTGCAAAGTAAAGATACTAAATTTGACAATTTTCGTAAACTTTTAATCCAATCCTTTTAATTGAACTTTTAATTGAATTTCAAGATTAGAAATTCTTTGTGCATAGATTAAAAATTTGGTGAAACATCAAATCCGAATACAAACGAAATTTAGTTGTTGAACTTTACATTGGCCAGTTTAATATATAATCAAACTTTATTTTTTTATTATTTTTACTATTTTATTAATAAGATTTGCTCTGATTGCAAATGTAAAAAAGGAAACATTACATGTAATTTCACACTAATATTCTTAACGTGGTGTTATCGAACTAGTAAAAATAGCTAAAAAAATTTTGATCAAATATTAAATTGGTTATTTTAAAATTTGGATACTGAATTGAATTTTTATACAAAGATAAAGATACTAGATTTGACAATTTTCCTAAACTTTTAATCCAATCTTTTTAATTGAACTATTTAGGTCCTCCTTTAAGCAAATCTTTGAAGTTTCTTGTGTCATAAAATCAAATAAGTCAGGTATATTTATGGCCATAAATCATGAGAATGTTTTCCATTTGGGCTGATCAAAGTCAGTTTCATATGAATTTTAAGATAAACGATTGGATTCAAGTGGTGAAGTTGAAGCATGCCCGCATATTCATGGATAGCCTCCTACCAAAATCTACATATGTGTTTAAAAGACATTGATTGTCATATTCTTAGGAATAGCAAATTTGATTGCATTTCAATCACTGGATCATCGGGAAGCATATATTTCAGCGCTTCTGTGCTGATGATATCCCCATATAAAGATCAATAGTCATTAGTTGTGAAAATTTTATCACATTTATCCAAGTAGCCATCGTGTTGCTTTGCTTTTACAAGTCATAGTACAAAAAAATTTGGATGAATCCTATTGTTCAGACGGCGTCTATGTGCAGCATGTATTCGCGCTATACATAGTCCCTGAAAAATAACATAAAAGTAGAGCTAAGAGATAATTACAAATAAGAACATAAAAAAAGAGAAATAAGTAATCTCAAATAGTTTGAACCTAAACATAACGAATGAAAGAATTATATAATATGAATCTTACTTCTTAATAAAAGGTGAAGGATTTTTCATGTTTAGCTTTTTGATCTTCTAAGTTGGCAAATCGGTAACATGATGGTGTTTCTAATTTCTTTTGATATCCAAATTGTCCTAAATGAAGACGAGCTCTTGAGTATTTGTAAAGATAAACCACTATGGTTTTGTTAGACCATGCAGACTAATAACTATTGAGATAGGTCCTCTTAATATTAGATCTTTTCATGGTTCTCGTTAAATTTAAGCCTATAGAAAAATGTTTGTACATAAGCTTTTTTGAGAAAGATTAAGGATAGATGAATACATCCAATGGTCCATATTCTAAGCTTACTATATCATATAAATCTCTTTTACAGCATCCACATTTTCAAGGATTTCTACAAGGTTCTTAAAGTGCCATATTAATTTTTAAGGACTTTTATTTTCTTAAGAATCTTACTACTTTATCCTCCTTATGTTTTTTACATAAGATTCTTCATATGTTTTTTTTTTAATTATATAGGTCCATATTCTTTTATCTAATACATTTCATAAAAGGAAAAAAAAAACAAAAGAACATAAATTTAATAAACCCTCCCATCCTATAGGACCTTAAAAAGTCATATGACATAATGTTCTGTGCTAAGAACCTCGAAATAAAGATGCTCTTATGTGATTAAAATATAGACTATATTTTTTAGATTCTGTTATCGAAAGAGTCAAATTCAATATCAATTTAACCCTTTACATAACTTGGTTCAATATTCACTATTACGATTTTACTCTCTGAATGTCGTTCCAACCAATTATGATTAACGATGTGACAATTTTAATGAATAATATTTTGTTAAGCTATATAATTTACTCATATGTTATATCATAATTGATAATGACACAATAGAGACACCAATCTTGAGACAACCAACATTCATCTACATAACTTAATAGCGTAAGTGCTTCTTTTATTCCAATAAATTGCATCCGAATGTTTCTTTTCATAATTATAATGCATTTTAGAAACTAAAGCAGCATCTTTCCAATAGATGTTTATAGTCCCGGATTTTCTATTTTGAGTACATTTTTACTAATCACATACACATAATTTAATCTACTAGAAAATTTTTTTTATAATTTTATATTAATTTCTAGTCTAAATAGTTGGATGTTATGAGATTAATACACACGGGAGCATCAAAGGCGGTTTTTTTAGAAGAACAAATTCTAACGTTTCTTTCCGTACTGAAAGATCACATAAACAGGTGCAACGGAAATGGAAATCAATCAATGGAATATAAAACCTTTGTTCCGGCAAATAGCTGTCTTGTCGACAGCAAATAACGGTCAACATTCGTACAAATGCATGGGTCAATTTTACATGCCCCACCATGATAAATTACAAGATAGTAACAGCACTTCACTTTATTTCATTTTCATCTTGTGGTTATTACCGTTCTGTGCTTGATTTTGTCTTATTTCTTGGAGTATTTTAATGACAACTCCTTTTCTGAAGTATTAAGGGAAATTTGCAAACTATTGTCTAAAATTATTAGTTAAATATTTAGGAAAATTCTACGGTCATTGCATTAATTTTGATAAAATTGATCTTATCATTATTCAATGATTCACATCATATCCAACCGTGATCAAATCACTAAAATAGTTAAATGATTGACTGAATGGTTCCCATGATGGGACCGTAGAAGCTCTCAAATTTTTTAAATAAATTTTTTAACTCTTTAAACTTCAAAAAATAAATACAGTTAAGGACGCTTAATATTTTTCATTAAAAAAAATAGAGAGTTACAAAATACCCCTTCAAATTTTAACATATGTGCAGATTCATCAATAAACTTTCATTGATGTGAAAATTTACCTTCTCCTTCCCCTAATTCATGAAAAAAGTTAATTGTCTTTAACTAATCTGCACCTTGGTAAAGGTTCATGGAAGGTAATTTGCAAAATCCTCAAATATTGAACTACTATTTCTAAAATGTATGAAAGCTAACGGCTTTGTAATTGAGACAGGCAGCCACCTACTAAGGCGGCACCACAATTCATGATCCAACACTAGAAGATGGCAATATGATGCGGGTAGTAATGTCTTCACCCACATCATATAAATCTAGTCTGATATATAATTTCATAAGCTTTTCCCTTTTTGTAACTTTTCGCATTAGTATTTTTTTTTCCAATTCGTATTAGTATCTTGTCAATATTGTTGTCATGTTATATTTTATGAAATATTACATCTTTTCATATTTGTACCTTTAATTATTGTAATGTTTCATAAGAAAAAACATCACATCAATATGTTTTGTACTATGACTTCTATTATAATACATAATTTCGTAAGCTTTTTGCTTGTCATAACTTTTCATGTTAATATTCTTTTTATGCAATTCGTATTGGTACCTCTTCAATATTCTTATCGTTTTATATTTCATGGAACGTTATATCTTTTCATTTTCATATCTTTTTTTAAAAAAAAAAAAAGAAAGAAACATCTTATAAATACATTTTTGCAATGTAACTTTCAATTAAAAAATCATATAATGTAAAAAGTTAAAGGTAACCATTCAATAGTATTAATATTTTTTTCCCTATTTTGTATTGGCACCTTTTCAATGTTTTTACATCTTTTCATATTCTTACCATATTGTACAATAGCATTTCATTAATCAAGAATATCTTATAAATACGATTTTGTAATGTAACTTTCATAAAAAAGGCATCTTATAATGTTGAATAAACACATTAGTTTGTATGTATTTTTTATATTTATATTAATGCATAATTTTACCATTGTTCAAATTTCATTTGTTCCATTAGAGATAAGTATATAATATTGGTTAAAGAATTGAAAACATATCTTAATTTTGTAAATTGCCACCATAATATTATGCATAATATGAAAATAAAACAAATATGTTGTATCAAATTCATTTTAAGTTTGTTTTATAACTATAATCCTACATATTAGTCATGCATTGTACACGTTCTTAGCTAGCTATAAAAGAAGGAAAGATATAATACGCATAATTTAACCCTATTATAAATGTATGTCCCAAGTTATCTTAAACTTATATCATTCCAATTAATCCCTTTAAGGGATTAAAAAAAAAATGTGATGAAACACATGGGGTACCGATACAGATAAAATCCACATTAGAATTACACAACGAAATTCCTTGATAAACGTGAAGTATTGAATTATAGGATTTTTATGTTTTCTTATTTTTATGGATTTTAATGGGTTTTCAATAATCAAACATAATAAAATAAAGGATATGGATGATCAATTCTTGGATATGATGCAAAAAAAGAATCAAACTAGTTGTTCTAATCAATTGATATTACGTATAATTAAAAGAAACAACAAAGCATGATCTTGAGAAATATTCAATATTACTCAATAAGGTTTCGGAAACAATTCTAAGAAAGCCAACAAAGGCAATTGATCACATTAATGCCAAAAGATAGGTAGACTTACCTTAACATTAACCCTATAGACCATTTTATACTCCTCCAAGTCGGGCAAGGGTAAATATGGAACATAAAAATCAAAACAACTAAAATAGGAAACTAAAAATAAACATTAGAAACAGGAATGAGGTCATGTTAATTGTCATGGACATATGTTGAGCCATGATCTCCTCGACCTTTTTCTCCATTGACAACGTGCTCATGAGCTTAATCAGGACCATAATGAAAGAATTGATCTTCATCATGGGCAGTATCACAGAGATGATGCAGGGCAGGATCAGTGAGGTGATGCAGGGTATGATTTCTACTGTGATTTGATTTTCTTGTTCCGCTTCAATCACCATCTTTAATATAGACATGATATTCCATATGGACAAATTTCCCTTCAAGTTGTGTTTTTCTCCACACTTAAACATACTAGATCGTGCCCATTATTCTCTAAAATACTTCAACTCACCATCATTAGGATCATAAAAAATGATCTGTTGAGCTAAGTTTATCAATCTTCTTGCTCTAACTCGAGTGATTGGTCTAAGAAAACCTTTATCCCTATCATATCCTCTCAGCTCATGAAGATTTACCCTCAAATCTTTATAAGTACACTTGGCTAGATCAAAGACAAATTTACAAAACTTAAAAGTAGTTAAATTATAATTCTCAATTAAACTCTTGAACATACTCTAATACTTGATCTAAGAGTCATCTCTGAAATAGTAACTTCCAAAGCATCTCAACATCGATTCCAAGAACTTTCGACCATACTATACCATAATTGATGCCCATAATCAAAGACTTCCCAAATAAGCCATACCACTCATCATGGATTCAGTCAACTAAAATCTCGTAAACATGAAGATAAGTATTCATCTTATAGGTGTCTTGTATTCTCAAGTTAATTCCAACTAATCTTCCACGGATAAAGACATAATAAAACTCAAGCTTTCCCATACAATATGACAATCTACTTTTGCCACTACATATCCACTCTAACTAACATCAAACACCTTGTCTTCAACGACAAAACTTCCTTCATACAATTCAACAAAAAGAGAATTCTATAACATCGGCTTAGAACCATGAAAACAAGATGGAACACAAATATCTAATGGTTTATCAACACTTCTTCCTCCAATAGCCAATTCACAAATAAGCCACATATACAATACTACCCGTATTACTGTGCTATCACACCAAAACCAAATACTGCGTCAATATATATAACCATCCATAAGACTCTAATGAACTTCAAGAATAAATTCATATGACTTCACAAGTAAAATATTTTCCAACATATTCAGTACTATTCTCCAACATTTTCAATGGATTAGTACAAAACATAAAGAAGGATGGAACAAGGATATGATAATACATGTGGTTATTAATGGCTCCAAATGAGAACGAAAGTGGCTCCAACTCAAGTACACAGATATCAAATGATGACTCTAATTTAAGGTCACATGGTATGACTCCTGTAACATCTATTTGCTTTATACTAACATCCTTTGTCCTTCCCTTATTTAACTCCTAATTGGGAGGATTCATCTCCAACCTAGCAACCCTAACATGATCCAAACTTATAGGCAATAATACTAATCTCTTCTTTTAGTTATCTTAAAAGAATAGCAATTACATTGCTCATCATACATTACTCCTCTATCATTTACCCAAGGATTGCCAAGGAACACATGCAAAATAGTAGTAGGCAGTGCATCACTCATAACCTCATTAGAATATTGATTTAGAAGAGAAATAGGCACCCGAACTTGTTCAATGACGTAAGTCAATTCCTCGCTATCTCCTTAATTGATATAATATGGTTGTGGAGGAACTATAGTTGGCAACTTCAATCTATCCACCATGCCTTTTGTTGCAATATTAACTTGAAAATCATGATCAATAATAACAACCCAAATTGCACCTTTAACATAGATTTTCAATTGAAACAAATCCTCCACATCTTCATCTCCATAGATGGATTAGCACTAATAGGGAATCGTATTACTTTAGGCCTTAAAATATTATTCTATAAAACTTTCATCTTACAAGGGTATAAATTCAACAATTAATAATAATACAAATCTCCAGAATCGATATAATCTTAAACAAAACCCTAGATCTTGAAACAATCACCACCCTCTAAAACTCACAATACACCCATGTTAAATTCAACAAGATGTGAGAATCAAATCTTAACAATTCATAACTCCTCGCGTGGTGAACCTTAGCTCCAATACCGAGATGATGCGAATAAAGTCTATGTTAGAATTGCACAACAGAATTCTCTGATAAACACGAAGTATTGAATTATGGGATTTTTATATTTCTTATTCTTATGGATTTAATGAATTTTCAATAATCAAACATAACAAAATAAACATATGAATGATCAATCCTTGGATATAACACACAAAAGAAAGAATTGAACTAGTTGCTTCGATTAACCAATATTATGCATGGTTAAAAGAAACAACAAAGAACAATCTTGAGAAAAAATCAATATTACTTAGTAGGGTTTTTTGAAACAATTCCAAGAAAGTCAACAAAGGCAATTAATCACAATCAATGTTTAAAGATGTCAAATGATAGGTAGGATTCCCCTAACATAAGCGTATAGACCATTTTATACTCTCACAAGTCGGATAAGAGCAAATATAGAAGATAAAGTCAAAACAACTAAAATAGAAAATCTAAAAATAAACTTCAAAAACAGAGAACGATGTCATACTATTCTTCATGGGCAAGTGTTGAGTCGTGATCTCCTCAACCTTCAAATTTCTCCATTGATAACTTGCTCGCAGGCTCAATCACTACCATAACAAAACCATCTGGTTGGTTTGGTTTAGGATTGTCTAAGCATTTTAAAACAGGCAAACACAAAGTTGAAGTTTTAAAAAATTCATAAAGATTGCTCATAAGTTCTGTTCAACTTTGGTTATAATCACCAACATGGGCAAGCACACCAACCGAAGTAACAGAGAAAGTATTAGGCCATATTCCTTGGGGATCGTTAGCATCTATTGTACTCACTTTTCATCTATTATCTAGCCAAAGAAAAATTTATAAGAACATTATAAACAGTAAAAAGTTAAGCTAAATTTCAAACTAATTATATACACAATTTCAAGACAAATTAAAGATATAAGTTTGTTAACGTAAGACAGGACTTAGGATTTGCATCACCAATTCCTTATCATGTGATCTCTTAACAAACTCATAGAGTTATTTACCGGATAAATTTGCACTGTTTAGTTCACCAAGATAAGCTAAAGCCTCTCTCAAGGTCAGAAACTCTAAATCTAGGACAGACCACTGGAATCTCTTCACAAGCTATCAGCAATATAAATTCGCATAAAGATTAAAAATCCTTTAATTAAAACCCATTTTAATGAATTTAAAACTAAGTGACAGAAAATTTCATCATCCCTCTCTCTAGGTGATTATAAGAAATTTCATTAGCAGCCTAGATCTATTCAAAAAAATGATCTCCCAATCTATTCAGTTGAAATTAGACATAGTTCTAAAAGGTGCACCACACAGTTGACCAATGAAATTTAGTTTTAGCTACTAATTAAAAATACCTAATCAATATTCAATTAAAACGTATTTGAAATTACATGAATCAGCTCTTGGATTCATAAAGCCTAAGTTAAAATGATTATTTCTCCATGAAGTAAACATTAAGCACAGATTCAAGAGAAATAAAATGAAATTAAAGATGAGTATCGCAGATTAAGCACAAAAATCTTATAAGAGCAAACTTTGAGTTCAATATGAATTTACCCAGAAAACATGAATCTCTTGCAAGAAGAAACAATTCTCTTACTAAAAATTCTGTCCTACTCTATACTATGTCGAGAATTTGTTACATATAGTACGATATATTATTGCACGTCTATGCACATTTATTTATAGATGACAAGCATAGAAATCATAAAAATTTTATCCGTTGACATGATAGCTTCCTTATAATGAATTTTGTCCTTATCTTCACTCACTTTTATTTAGGGCAACATGTCATTAATAGTGAGGATAAGGTCACTTTTCGCTGGTTAGATAGAAGGCTCAAATGTTAGCCGTGATCTAAGTTATCTTTTCTTCGGAGGCACGATTGAGGGTCAATTTGAACCGCGGACGTGATTAGAGTCTCCTAAGGCACGGTTATCTCAATGTAAATTAAGAGGTAGATCAAGACAATGGTTAAGGGCACGATTTGCACTTTTTCTTTGTTTTCTAGCCCTTGGTTGGGGTCTTTGGCTAACGCAGTTTAGTCTATCTTTACTCATTCATGTTGTTTTGCTCCAATTTTGATTCAAATCACTTTATTTCTTTTTTCTTAATCTCAAAAGCTGAAAAAACAACATTTAAACCATAAAAGCACAAAATCATAGGAATTTTCTTAAAAATATATCATATAAGGCATGAATTCCTATAAAAAAAAGTATAGAGTGTAGAAGACTTATCACCATCATTCAGCTCATCAAGAGTGATCCATTAAGCTAAGTTCATCAATCCTTTAACTTTAACTCGATTGATTGCTCCAAGCGAACCTTAATCCATATCAAGTACCATTGCCTACGACATTGCAAAGGAAAAAGGAGAAAGAAAATAATGTTAGAAAAATAGCTTCGAAGGTCTGAAAACTTTTATGTCATATTTGATACATAGGTACTATCTGCAATGTAATTGATTGGAATAAAAAAAATAGAATAAATTGGAACAAAATGGAATGAGTAAGGGAATGAGAAATTCATTCATGTGTTTAGAATGAAATGAAATAAAATGTCTAACTATAAAAAATACCTTTGGTGATAAATATATGATTGAATAAAAGATCAATTTAGATAATTTGTATTAGTGATGGTGAAAAGGAATCGCAATTCCACTAGCTAGAATTGTTAATTCCCAAGAATTGCAATTCCATCTTTAAATATGCTCCAAACATAGGAATGCGAAAGGAACTCGACATCACAATTCCATTCAGATCCATTATCGCTTACTAAACATGAAGGTATTTGAGAACAAGTTCTAAAATTTAAAGTATTAATCAATCAAGATATGTGGAGTAATAAACTTACAAGTTACAAAAATAAAACTTTTATAAAAATATATTAAAATTTCAAGCGTGTCATGCACACGTTTTTGTTTTAAATTGTTTCACAATAATTAATTTAATAGAATGATGATGATGGTTATTTTATTTACATAATTTTATAAAAAAAATAATATTAAATATATTCTAGTACTATACAATGAAATATAACAAAAGATCATAAAAAAACAAGTATAAGTAAGAAAAGGGTTTAAAATATTATACCTACTATAGCCACCTTATACTAATCTAAGGCCAAACGATGGTCACAAGATACATGCTTAAGAGTCAAGATTAAAAATAATTTAACATTCTTAATAAAGTTTGATTTTTCTTAGGTTTTGAATTTGTTAAAAACTCAAATTGAATAGCTAAAGAACGTTGACTACTCACATCAAGATTAAGCAAACATCGAGAACCAATAGTGCACTCTTTCCTTTTAATTGTTTCAACTATCGAGTATTCTGCATTGCGTTTGTATGGTGTGATTCTTGTGGTAAACATGTTTTCACATTAAAACTCCAACATTATCGCATCACCACTCCTTAAACACATTTGAAATTAACAAAAGAAGATCGAGATCTTGATAAAGTATGTCAAATTTTATCAATTTTCTCATTGTCTTTCCACAAGCAAACAATAGAAATCAATAGTAATTGCAATCGTTTATTGAAAGGAAGTCGTTGGAGATGAAATAGGAATGCTAGAAGACAATATCAAGGTAAGAGACTACCCATCCTACATAGTAACAAAATATATTTCGGATAACAAATTCTTGTTTGAAGGACTAATAGTATAAAGTGCATAAAGTGGATCTTGAAAAGGAAACGAGATTTGTTGGACTATGATCTTGAGATAAACAAACCATAATCCTTCATTCTATTGCAAGTTTGTTGGTTCATTTGAATCACGATCCACAATCAACAGTTTTATAAAAGTCAATATTTTCCCATAAAAAAAAAGACTAATTGGGGAATATTGCTAAAGATAGAATAAATTTATGATTAAAAGAAATGACAAGTGGTTTTTAGGATTGGAGATGGAAAATGACTTAGGAACTCATAGAAACAAAACCTCAAGATTTATTGAGGAAAAAAAAGGAATGAAAGAAAAAGAAAAACCACATTTTATGGTTAAACATGCCCTTATGCTAAAAGAGCCCTTTCACCATGAGTTGCAACAAAAGTGAAGAAACTTGAATTAGATCAAAGATTTATATTTATGATATGTGATATAGCTAATATGTGTTGTTATATAATTAGGAGTTTGTCTAAAGTTTAAAGTTAAGCGAATTCTAGGTAAATAGAATTCTACATGTTTATTGGTTATGTGTATATGTAATAACCTAAAATAGTACAATTCATATATAGAAATAATTAAGTAAATAATGTTAAGTTTTGGAAATGTTTTAAAAAAAATCATAAAAATCATTCCCAATTTTCGCATTCTAAAAATATTATAATACAAACAATCCAATATTGATTGAGAATTTGAACGAATAATAATAAAATTTTAAGATACAATTTTTTTTCATTACGTAATTTTCACAATTAATAATTGATAATAACTCAATAACATAATGAAATATTCTAATTTCAACTCTAATAAGATAATGAGAATTTGGACAAATAAGTAAAGAACAAAAATGAGACATCTTAAATCAATCTTGTCAAGATGATCACATTAATGAAAATTATAAAATATAATATCAAACAAAAGTGAGAAAAGACCAAAACAATGTAATCATAATACCTATGATTGGTAAATTCAATAAATATGAATATTTGATAGAGGAATCAAGATTTCTTTAGAATGAAAAATTATAACAATACATGAATTGAAGTATAATTTGAAAATGGAACATAAATAGTTAATTAAGAACATAAATAGTTAATTAAGTAAATTAAAGTGAATTTTAAGATCAAGTTTGATAAATTGACAAAACCAATTTAATAAATAAAATCAATTGAGATTTAAGATTTCGAACGTACCTTTCATGTAGCCAAGTTGTGTTAACTATCCTTTTTAACAAATCAAATTCTTTTATTTCTTATTAATTTCAAATTAAACTTCTTTTCTTCAAATTCAAATCCCTAAACTCTTAGAAAAATTCAATTTCAAATGCTTGATAAATTTGTCAATTCTAAAATTTAGTTTCTTTCATAAACAAGTTTATCCAATTCTTTACCATCATCAATTTAACTCTTTGTCCTTCAAACTACAAATCCCTTAAATTTTTCAAGTTCATTTACCAAGTTGTGTTAACTATCCTTTTTAACAAATCAAATTCTTTTATTTCTTATTAATTTCAAATTAAACTTCTTTTCTTCAAATTCAAATCCCTAAACTCTTAGAAAAATTCAATTTCAAATGCTTGATAAATTTGTCAATTCTAAAATTTAGTGTCTTTCATAAACAAGTTTATCCAATTCTTTACCATCATCAATTTAACTCTTTGTCCTTCAAACTACAAATCCCTTAAATTTTTCAAGTTCATTTACCAAAGTTATAAAATGTTCTAAATTAGTTATTTTGGGTCTAAATTCTATTTCTTCAATTTTCATAAATTTTGAGTTCAATTGCTTATTTAAAAATATCAGTTTTAAACCCGAACTTAAACTAAATATTAAGTTTTTACAAATCAAATTCCTAAACTAGATTTTTTATTCAAGCTAATGATTTCTAGGTTATAAACTCTTAAATTGTTTTCTAGTTATTTCTGATACTTAAGATAATGATCTAGAAGATCTAAGCTTTTATCATCTATTAATAATTGACTTTAATCCTTATCCTTTATCTCTCTCTCTCTCTCTCTCTCTCTCTCTCTCTCTCTCTCTCTCTCTCTCTGCTACCATTTTCCCCTTTTTTGTGTTCCACATTCTCTTCTTCTTCCTCTTTTCCTTTCCTTCGAATTTCCACACCAAATCTCAAATCTAAATAAGTTTTTGGAAGAAAATGAAGTGGTAAACAAGATCAAAGTTGGAAATCCTACATGAACAAACTTCAAGAACTTAGGAAAAGTGGAAATAAAGAGGATCAAGAGGTTGATGATGTCTGCAAGAGATAAGTTTTACTTCTTTCTTTATTCTAGTTGTTAATTATGTTAGTATGTATTGGTTCGATGGTAGATGCATATTGGGTTGATGAGGAAGATGATGAATACTAAATATGGAGTTTGATGGAAGAATTTGATGGTGTTTGATATTGTTGGATGAGTATAGAAATGTTAGAAGTAATAAATCTAGCTTGTATGATGTTTTTATGATATTTGGTGTAAAGTATGATAAAATTATGTAAAAGAAACAAAGGAGTACATAACAGGGAAAGTCATAAGAGTCACGGGTGTGATTTTGCCCTTACTAGGCTCGAGTTAGATGAATTTTATGAATCATGGGTGTGACACGGCCCTTACAGGCCTCCGTTGAAATATTTTCAAAAAAATAACGAGCGTGATGTTAACCTTACTGGCCTCTAATCTTGGCTTTTTTTAATCGCAAGCGTGACTAATGTTTTCCTTATGCAACACCGTTTCGTAATTTGATCATAAATTTTTCACCTGAACTCAAATTGAGATGATTCAAAATGATATGGAAAGTTAAAAAGAGATATACAACTTTTATTTTTTAAGTTTTTGGAAATTCTAAAAGTATCAAGACTAAAATTTTGATTGTTTCTAGCTACTACATATCCCAATAAAGTTAAAGACTTATGTTTACTAGTTAAGTGTATATAGTTAGATATAAAATGAATCTTTTTGGATCTAAAACAAAATAGATAAGTGATAGTTGATATATGAGCTAAGTGCATTTATAGATTTAATAACTAAATGGATTAAATATAAAAGCTAGATACAAAATGCGTTTAATTAACAAACCTAAATTCAACTTAACTAAACGGATTGGAAAGAGTCAAAATGAACTTAATTAATTAAGTGTATTCAATTAGGCTAAGATTAAGTTAACCTAAGCTTAATATGGAATTTAGCTATAAAATAAATTAATTAATGGACTTAAGATTAAGTTAACTTAAAAGAAGACTAAAAGAAGCTAAAATGAAATTAGTTTGAAATAAGAGATATAATATGATTAAAGTCTTAATAGATACATGAGAATAAATTAGAGAGATTAATGAATATAACTTAATAATTGGATTAAGTAAATAAGCTAAATTAATCAAAACCTAACTAGTAAATGAGTTAGGTGTAATTGTTATGTAATAGACTTAATTTAATAATAAAAAAAGTATATTGTTTCAAATGCATGATTTCTTAGGAAATGAGTATTTTTGTATATGAATGTTTTAGTGTTGTTTTTTAATGAATGAATCATAAACAAAGAGAAAAGAAATACTTTGACAGACAATGGAGAACTGTCTGTATCTTAGTAGGGCGATATTCGCAGCCACGGCGAGTCCGTACTTAGTGTCTGATCAAATATAATCTTAAAATGGATTTAACTTCTTGAATAGATGTTTGTTTTGATATATTCTTCGTATTTTCCTTATCCAAATTCTATTTCAATTTGATTTTCATATATGAAGGTTGATGATGATGGTGTTGTTGATGATTTGATGATTGATAGGGATGAGGAATTGGTTTTCCTAGAGGGGTTTTTATGGCCTAACTTGGATGTCAGGTGGGTAATAATGACTTTATCACCTTGTTTGTGATTGTAACTTAGTTACACCCATATCAAGATAAGACGTAACTTGCTATGTGTGGGGACGGGGCAATTGTGTATGTTTAATGATTGTATTGTTCAATAAAACATAATAGTAAAAATGATAACACATTGCTTGAAATGATTGAGTTGCTAATGTAGACGAGTATTTTCTAAATCGATTGATCACCTAATAAAATGACTTAATACTATTTGACTATTTATTTAAATGAACATGCATTGCATGATAGTATACTTGCATTAGCATGGTATTCATGTTACGTGCTAACATGTCGATTCTACAGTAGTCCTAAGCAAAGTCAGTGGATCTGTTTCTCTAATTGCATACCATAGGGTTGTCAGTACCCAAGAACTAAAAAGGCACCGAAGGACGTCACCTATGTGGGTATTGGCCTTGGATGTTAGTACTTAGGAAGGTTCTATGGTTCTAAGGAAATAGAGGTTATGTTGGCAATATATATGTATATACAAAATGAAATTTCGGTTTTAGTATAAATAAGTTTCAAAATGAAATCCTTCCTCCTTAGTATCCTAAGGGGAAGTGTGAGATTATATTTTAATACAAATGAGTTTCAAAATGAAATAGCTAAAAGCCATGAACTGAGTGCTCTAAGTTGAGAAGCACCACCTTCCTTAGTTCATAGTTCTCCTAGGCATAAATAACTTGTGTTGGTCCTTAAATCCCTATGAGAGGGTATAAATCTTCATTGGTTTGGATTCCGGCCATCCAAACTGTGCATGTCATATATTTAAGTGTTGCATTGCATATCTTTGTTAATAACAATTGTCTGACATTTGTTTGTCGTGTGATTTGATCATTGTTATTCTCTGAGCTTTGGTTTAGCTCATACCCCCATAGTTTTTGTGCAGGAATAACTCAAGTGAGGATGAGCTAAGGAAGTGTAAAGAGAGAGAAACCTTCTCTATGAAGCCCTTGAAGATTAGAAAATGAACTTAGAAAGTGAAGTTATATGTTTTGTATTTAAATATGAGTTCTTGTAATTTGTAAGATAAGCTTAGAATTTGAATTAGATTAATTATTCAATCGTTCAAAATTTGTAAAATGAATATGATTTACTCTATTTTACTATTTGGTAGGGGATATAGATTCTATGCGGTTCAGTGGATTGTGGAAATCTGTATTTCCTTAGATATACAATTGTTTTCATGAATTAAAACTTGTATAGTATATATTAAGCAGAGTTTTGCAATTCTTCGACTTGCAAAATGGTTATCATATCTTGAATGCATACTTGATATGATTACTACATGTTTATCCTTTTAGGCTCTTTTTGGGGTCGTGACAATATAGGTTTAAAATTTCATCATAACTATTTGTATGTTTTTTTCTGTTGGTTGTGGTTACTAGAATCAATTGACTAGTGAATTATAAATTCTTGAGATCGTTGGACTAACTATTGTGGCTGAGGCCTTAAAATCTTTGAATTCATTTGTTGAACCAATGGATTCAATGTGAATTTGAATGTGGAAATACATTGCACAATTACTTACTTGTTTATGTTAAGTTACACTTAATTAACAAAACTTATGTCTTATGTAATAGGCACAATGGTCTAGATTAATTTATGTGGTCCAGACCTATACAAAAGTGTTCTTTTTTGTAGGACATCTTAACAGATTCAAACTAATTGGAAGTAGACCAAACCAGTCGCAAGTAGTTTAGAATAGTCGGAAAGAGTCCTAGTCAATTTCAGCACAAATTATGTATTTGGGTTGAAGAATGTACCAACGATCTAAATCACTTACAAGCAGTCTGGATTACTTGATGAGATGCACGCCCAATAGTCCAGATCAAGTCCAAGTGATCTGGACTCTTTATGTTTTTCAACAAGCCATTGAAGCATTATTACAACACAAAAGATACGAAAAAAATGGACCTACAACCACGTTTTGTGAAGGCTACAGATATACAAGTAGCTAGGTAGATTTAATATGTTAGATAGGCTCTTTATTTGCTTACATATACTTATATTAAATCTCTCAATCTTTTTGTTGATTCATTTGCTTTGTATTATGAGTTAGAGTGAAGAAAAATATAGTTCTATTTAGTGAGTTATTGTGCAATCTTTGTAAGACACTACTCTAGGATTAATTTGAGTGATCTTTGGAGTGATTGGAGTCATGTCTTATGCGAGCGTGATTATTGTAAAGGTACAACTATTGTGTGATTGTGTTGTAGCTCATTGGAAGCATTGTTTTGTGTGTCCATAAAGAGGGTGAATCCAACACTGATTGAGGCATTTGTGTATATCATAGAGAATAGGAAACAGGTAAAACTCCATATTAAAAATCCATTGTTATCTTCTCTAACCCTTCTCTCTGTATTTGTTGCAATTTATATTACTATTGTTTTGTATATTGTTTAATCTTTGAATTGCAATAATTATGCTTTAAATTGTTAAAAATTGCAAACACAATTCTCTCTACCCCAGCCACCACCCACACCCTCCCCCCCCCCCCCCCCCCCCCCCCCCCCCCCCCCCCCCCCCCCCCCCCCCCCCCCCCAAAAAAAAAAAAAAAAAAAAAAAAAAAAAAAAAAAACCCTCTCTTATGTTTATCGTAGTGTTTTCGTAGGTTTTACATCGTTGTTATGGTTGAAGTCTATGGTAAAGTCCAAAAATCTTTGCTCTCATTCTATATTGAGATTTTAGAATTTTAGAATCTACTATTATCCATTCATAAGCTAAGATTAATAAGTTTCAAGAAAAAAAATTGTATAATTAAAGTTAAACGTTATTTAATTTCATTTGATTGATTGTTGATTCTTAGTATATCTTTATTGTCGTATGTGGTGTGACATTTGTATGTGTGCATTCATTATCTTTATACTAGATTTTGGAGTTCACTCATTTGAAATTTAAATATTTTAGTTATAAAGGATATATGAAGTTCAAATTGGATTATCGTTCAAAGTGAAATTGTGATAGTTCAAGTAATGGACGGGTATAGCTGCAAGATTTGTTGAAAGTTAGATTTATGGTTTAAAAAGATGTGAAATTTTATATATTGAAGTTTTCTTGAATTCTATTATGTTAAGTCTTCTATAACCATGATGATGATAAGCAAGCTATTAAAAGATCGGGTACTTTTGTGTTGATAGATATTTTGTGAAATTTGAGTTTAGTCGTAGTTTATAATTGGTTTATAAACCTTATATAGTTGTACTTTAATACAAATATGAGAGCAAAGCCATTGCACCTCGATCTGAAGATACAATAGTCGTGTTCATGGTTCGGTTCAGGGGTTGAATCGAATTGCATTTAAAATGGTTCGATTCAAACTCTTAATAAACCGAACCACTTTTAACGGTTTGGTTCAACTTGGTTCAAACCATCTTTAAAAGCATTTAGTTCTGATAAATAAGATTAAAAGTCATTTGAGTTCCTGAGAATAAAAACAAAAGATATTTATATAAAGGAACATTGTGCAAGAATTAAAGTTATTTATCATTATATTAGGTCGTGTATTTAATAATTTCATATATATATTATTCAATTTTTTAAATATTTTTCAATGCAAATTTAAAGTAACATATATTTTTAATAAATCTATAACACTAACTAAATAAAGAAAATCATTCTTTTACATTAATTTCGTATTTATTTATAATATTTTAACCTTATAACATATGTAAATTCCCATTGTGCCAATTAAATGATCATGCATGTTCTAAACCCAATTATCCTGTTTTATTTTAATTTGATGCATGTCTACTAGTTTTAGGAATAATTTAAAATTAATAAAATAGGAAACAAACTAGAAAACTTTTAAGACGAGTAAAAGATTGCTTGTTTAATATTATTAAATATATAATACATTTAATGGTATATTATGTAAAATATATATATATACAACTTATATTTATAAATAACATTAATATGGTTAAAAATATAAATTACATTTCATAAATTGGAGCAGTATCATAATTTCTCCTAATAAATCTACAAATTAAAATCTCACTCAATTTCATTTCAAAGATTCATCTAAACACAATAATATCACTAGAATTCAAAATTGTGATTACATTTCAAGTATATTCTAACATGCTACATACATATGTGATATTAGAGTAAAATGTCACGTGTGACTTTGATATCTAACGTTTAAGATTTAGAAAAAAAAATATGACAGCTCTTTTTTTATTTCTTTTAATGTGAAGTGGTTCGGTACGGGTTCAAACTGTTTGTTTGGTTCGGTTCGACCCCTTGAATCGAATCATAATCGTTTTTATACTCTTTCAGAACCAAACCACAAATTGAACCAAAATATAAAAGAACCATAATTTGCAATTTGATTTAGTTCGGTTCAATGAACAACCTTAATAGTCATATTTCATATTTGTTATGTTGTTCATCCATATCCATTATACAATTTATCACATAAACTTAGTATTTACTTTTAATATACTCTCATCACCAATCCATGCAGCACAAGCATGTAAGCTAGAATCCATCTTTCCTCTGTCACACACAAAACACGCTTTTAGATATTGTTTGGCTGCATTGGACAGGATAAAAGATATTGGATTGCATAGTACAATGAATACTAAATAGCACAACTTATTTGTATCATATTTGACATATATAATACTAAATAATGATTTTTATGATGTCTATGGTTTGATATATATAAGCTCAGCATAAGAATGTTTTAAAATATTTGAGTTGTCCTATGACAATAAGATTTGTACTTACTCTTTGACCTGTGAAGAGCGTGGTCTAATAAAAAATTTGATGGATGATATAGCTTAATGAGGAGTGCAAAAGTAGAGATCTCATATAAGTAATCTAATTTACTTGCCGGGGAGTTTCCTTCGTACAAGCGTCCCTTGGAGTCCAGGACCGAATGTAAAGATCTCTATCATCCCAGATTGCAACGAAAATCAAATCATATCTCGCCATACCACCGTTAGACATCCATTGATCCCCAACAACGACACATATACCAGTGATACCGTCACCTATTTATCTTAGGTTTATTTTTTAATAAATCGTATGAATGATGTATTAATAATAATTACTATATAATAAGATTATTGTAATATATAAATTATTAAAAAAAATCTAATGTATAAAAAAAAAATCTAATGAAGCTATAGACTTTAATACATCAAATTAAGTATGAGATTTTATTTGTAGGACAAGAAATATTGTTTCCTATTTTATGATAGGTTGATTACAAATAATAAACTTTAAAAGGCAGGCTATTAACTTATAGCCATGACCATATATATGTATTTATATATCTATAAGTTATATGCTGCTAATCTTATATTCAAATATCCTATATTATTAAAAAGAAAGAAGAAAAAAGGTCAAAATCTCTCAGCTGTGTATAAATTTAGAAAATCAACCATCAAAATAGGCTATTTGTACGTCTTCTATCTATGAATTTCCATGATAATCCAATGTCCTTTACTGGCATAGGTGCACTAGGATGCCACAACGATCCATGCATCCATCATCTTTTTTGGTATCGTGGTCAATCGTCGTCCCATCAGCAAAACCATCAAAGTCTTTGTCAATCGTGGGATATAGTACCAATTATTGAGATGGAAGTGCTCGTGACACCCAATTTTATCTACATTCCGATTTTAAATTACATAAAAAGATATTTAAAAGATTAAATGACAAGACATAATATTTTATAAATTTCATACCAAAACTAAACTCCTTTGTCTAATCAAAATGCTCTTGAAACAATTTAGAATTGCAAAGAAGCTAAGCCAAATCCATTTATTCAAATCCAGCTTATTTAAAATTTGGTTCGTACTCAAGCTTATTATTAAATAAACGAGCCAAACCTATACTAATTTTACAGCTTATTTAGATAAACAAAAGCATTTTTACAAACCTGTCAAGAAACTTGAGAGCTAGTTTATTTAATTAAAATTAATGCTTTATAATAATTAATTGTTTATATTATATATTTAATAATATAAACAATATATTATAATATTAAATATAATTAACTATAATAAAAATATTATTCTAGTAAAAACCATGCACTGCACATTCATCAAATGCATTATTCCATTTGAAATTTGAAAGTTATAAATTTAAAATTTTATAAAAGATGGCATAACTTTCTAAATATATACAGCATGTGTTGTATATGCCCATTCTTTTTTTAACCTTTTCATATCGGACTTATTTTTCTTGTGCAAGTATAACATTACTTCACACAAGTTCTACATTGTTTATATCTTACTCCCTTTTCCCAATCCACAACAATAAAAAGATCTATGCCTTTACAAGGAGCTAAAGCTACATATGCTACCATTATTATCTAGGTGACAATGTGGTGTGTGCTTAGTTGACTTGTTTATTGAGCCAAGTTAAGTATAATTATTGGTGGAGACTTGGGTGACTTGATAAATGAGCCTTTAATAAGCCAAGCTCAAGCATAGTTTTCTTGCCAAGCTCAAGCTTAGAAATTTAAGCTTGATTCAAACTTGGTTTAGGCTTGATTCAAGCTTGGTTTAGCTCCAACTCAATAATTTTTTAGACAAGCTTGCTCGAGCATGATTCGTTTATACTCCTAGATCAATTGATATTGTCATTTGGTTCATATATGAACAAAAATGATTTTTCAATTGTGATGATGTGCATTCCACACTAACACTTATAAGGCAAAGATAATATTGTCATTTGGTTCGTATATGATCAAAAATCCTAATAATTTGTTTGGTTATTGTTATGGAGTTTGGTACTATTTAGATCTCAAGATTATTAGACAAATCTCAAAAAAGATAGAACCATGTGAAGAAAGGAAGAAATTCTCTTGCTATGAACAACTCAAATTCACTAGATAACTTAAATATTTTTATAACATTTTTTGTGTTATACTTGTATATGTTAAATAATGAGCAACACAAAAATCTCTTGTTTGCTATCATCAATGACAAACACAAGATAAATAAATTGTGTTTTCTAATTATTTTTATACTATCTAGTTCATACAACTAAATGCTATTAAAATGTTATAATTCTATAATTGCTAAAGAATTTTCATAAAGCCACGCGGTACGTGGTAGTTACCCCATGGGAATCTAATGCTACTTGGGTAATTCTCCTACTTTATAAGAACCTGCTAATGTTCTAAAAGAATAATAGAAATCATTGATTGTGCTTACAATTTTAGCTTGTGAAGATCTACCAAATAATATTGCTTTTATTCTTAAATATACACAATAGCTCATAAAAATTGTTAAAGACAATAAGATTCTACAAAATTAGTAGCTAACAAGTAATTTCACGTAATATTTAGAGAAATCAACAACTATGCTTCAAATTGCGTAAATTAAATATGCATATAATAACAAAACTAACATTTTTCCATTACTAAAAATGAAGAATTCGTATTTCTCTCGTTTGACATAATGATCCATTGGAAAAAGTTTCATTATAAATAAGTAAAAAAAGTGCCCGATATCTCATAATTTTGTTTTATCTTGTAATCCTGCTGCAAAACCGCAGGTTTATTCAAATCTCTAAATTGCTAAATCTTGCAATTATGCTCGAAATCACATGATTAATTTTTTACGGATCTTAAAGAATAATCACGATGTAACCGTCATATATCTAAAGTCCATAATTATGTTTTTTCTCATAATTTTCTCTTTTGTATTACTTATAATAAATATCTCATAATACTGGAGAATCACACCATAGCAAGCTCAAAACACTCTAGCTCATAATTTTTATTTTGTCTTATTTTCATTTATTTCTTATCTGCATCTGTATTATGGGCAAAAGAGAGGGGCCGGAAGAGGCCTCATCCTCCAGACTGGGAAAAGTTTAATTCTTTTAAATTTTTAAAAATATATATGTGTTATATGTATATTATAAATAGCAAATAATAACATGAAAGCAAATGTGATTTAATTGTTAAGTATTTAGGTTTATATTCATGAGTTCATTTTTCCAATTGAGTTTACATTTTTTTTTAACTTTTTCGAAGTGCATTTATTAGGCATTCATTTTTTTCTTTTTTTAACCTTTTTCTCTTCCATAATAACTAATAGAATTAAATTTATTTATCAAAGAATATCAAAGAATTATATTTAAGTAAATAAATTCTTGTGAACATCTATTTTTTCTTTATAGTATACTTCAAATAATAATTATATTGTTCATATTATAATTCATTTTGCTTTTATCACATAAAGTTTTTCAAAATAATACTAATTATAAAATTTGAGATTTCATGTATTAATTATATTGACAATTAATGTTCATGTAATATATATATATATATATATATATATATTCTCTTACCTAATACACTACCTACACTTAATTTTTTTTATTGGATGAATTTTTCCACACATGTGAAGTTTTGAAAAATATCAAACTAAAAATCATTAACGAATTTCTTATAAACATATAAGAATTTGATTTGTTTATGAGTAATATATATATATATATATATTATTTATATTTATTTTTAATAAACAATCTATTTATAAATGACAAAAATAAGATGTTAAAATGCTAAAAAACAACAAACTAAGTAAACCCAAAATATACTAAAATATGTTTAGAGATAATATCTAAATTAGGAGATGCTTTTTGTAACATTCCACTTATCTTTTTCAGATCTTCCATACTTTCTCTTCACCTAAATATTCTTGAAATTTTTTATTCTTATGAGACAACAAAGGCATTTGATAGTGAGATTCCATCACAAAAGTTGAAGGATTATAAAAAGCCACAAAAGGTGAACATGCTCACAATATATTTTATATTGTTTTTATTTTTTATTTTTTATTTTATTTTTAACATTTTTCACAATTTTATGCTTAAAAAGGTAGAGATTCCTCCTTTTCTTATCCTTTTTCCTTTTCCTACTCCTTTCTTTTGTTAGAATCATTAACTCCGGAAACATTTTAAACAATTGCGTGATCTTCATCAATTAGATTTGGGAATCTAAGGCTACACTTTTTAATAAAGGTGGAGATCCCTTGATATACACAATAAACTAAAGCAATGTCAATTGCTGCTTTAAGACATATATTGAACGTTAAATGAAACCAAAAATCATGTGAACTATTGCATGATTATTGCATGACCTTAAACTATTTTGAGGAGCAGTTATTTAGTTCCCTTGCTCAATTTTTGGGGGCCATTTGTTTTACCATATTCTGGTTATTCTAGTATTATAGTATGTCATTTTGAAACAGATGTTTGCCAATAAATAAATACTGATAAAAAATTAACAGTTTTACTCATAAATAGATCAAACAAATACGATATAAATATGATACAAATAAGTTATAAATGCGGATTTGATATAGATATAATCAAACAACCCAAACAAACCCTATATTTTTACATTTTTTTATATGAATCATGTCAATTACATTTTGTGATTAGATTAAAAAGAGTGATGGTTTGTAAAAAAGTACTTAAAATTAGTTTTAACTTCGAAACTTTGCGTTTGCTTCCGCTCAAATTTAAGCCTATTCTAAACAGAGCTTGTGTTACAGTTAATTAAACTTTAATTTCCAGCAAATTTGAATTTTGACGATAAATTGGATAGGCATTATTTTCATTCAGAGTTTGACAACAACATAACGGTAGGGGTCTGAAAATTATTATCCATTGCTTCTGTTTCCTTGAAATCCTACTTACCTCCAAGGATTTGGCTCCTAAAAAATGTAAAATGTCAAATTTGGTACTTAAATTTTACACAAAAATATAATTTCATACTTAAATTTTAAAGTAATCAATTTAGTATTAAATCAATATTTTTGTTCTATATTCACTATCTCATTATTAACATCATGCCCTCTCTTCTCCAACATGAAAGCAGCTGCATATTAGTGATGACATTTGCAAAAAAAGTAATAAAAACTCAATAATATATTATCTCTTCTAAGTCAACAAAGGAAGTAGATAATATTAAGAAAATATATTAAATTACCCACGTCAAAGTTTACATATCAAATTAAATTTTTATATAAAATTCCGATACCAAATATTATATTTACCCTAATAACACTTAATATCCCTTGCATGTTCTCAAACAACGGTATATTAATTTTTAACACAACAAATATTCTCGTTGACCGTCTAAAATTAGATGGACATTTTCTATCAAATCAATAGTTCACGTGTTAAGTTTCCTCGTAAAGTATCTAGTAATATATGTTAATAACGTTATAATGAATGTTCATGAGATACCAAATGAATTTGACGCATTAAATCACAAAAGTTGGCACTGGAATATCTTTATCAAAAGCACCTCCTATGTCTTATTTATCTTTCATATATTTGAATCCAAATATAAAAGTTTGCCGTTTTCAAGCATATCCATATTTATGTAAAGGACCACTAAAGATTAGAAAGTATGACATGTGCTTATGTCTAGGGCATAGCCGTTGACAAGCCAAGCTTACCATAATGCCCAAAAAAATCAATCACCCGACTCTTAACATGAAATGTGCTCATCCCCAGTCTGTTTGATTCGTTTTATTTTATTCGTTTTGATATTTTAATTTTTTTTTTTAAATAGGTTAGTTATTAAGAAAAAAATATAAATAAAAAATATATATATTTTTAGTTATAAATAAATCAAACAGACTAAATACATATACAGATAAAATACGAATACAGATCAAATAAAAATAAAATACGGAGAAAAATCACACAATCCAAATGGACCCAAGGATCAATCATCAAATATAATTTACCAAAGTTAGCAATAAGGTAGGTAACATGGAGATCTAGGCTTTTTAAATAATAACCCGTCTCAGAAAGATATTACTAATTGTTTTTGGGGTAGTGTAGATATATCCTTAAAACTACTAATCGGAATAAATTCCTTAAATTTTAAATTGTGGCTTTGCGGAAAAATGCAAATAGACGTTGTACCGTTGCTAGAACCCCAATAGCTACAAAAATTTCATGATGGTCTGGGGTTTATATACAAGTTTTCAAGAGTCTTCAAGAGGTGAATTTTATTTAAAAAGTTTAAGAAATCTATCAGCACCGTATTTGCAATTTAGAAAAAATAAATAAATAAAAATTGAACGTCGCTAGACAAGGACACAAGATGGGATGGTCAATTGGTCATAGACAAACTCCCTTGACAAAGATACTAATAATGTTAGAGACAGCATTCTTTTTTTTTTTTGGGGTTGTTCAAATGCTTTCCTTAGATCAAGATTCCTTATTCATTGATGTTAACTTGCTTGAGACCCCCCCCCCCCCCCGCCCGCCCCTTCTTGTTTTTTTAAAGGGCCAAAGACTGCCCCCTTCTTGTTTTTTTAAAGGGCCAAAGACTGCAACCATTTCCTTACAAAATTCATTTACTTACTGTTTAAAGCATTCACATTCGTATCACCTCTGCAAGATTTGTGACTGGTCACATTAATATGTTAAAACCTCTTATTCTTAAGGACATGAACAAACTATTATGAACATCTCACAAGTTGCGAAACCAGAACTAACTTGGCAGACGCATTATGGACGCATGAGTTATTGGTCAAAAGTGAGGCTTATACTTTTATAATAATACCTAATTACCTATTGCCTTAAATCCTGACGAAACTTTTTCAAAGATTGGCCTGTAAGCCGCGAACTAAAAGTCTATGTCATAGGATTTTGAAAGGTGGGGTTTTTTGTCACCATATGAAAGGGAAAAAGGAAAAGAAAAAGAAGGAACAAAGTTTCTTTAGCCAAGAAAACGAAGGACAAAGTTTCCTAGGATACCAAACAGAGGAGGGTGAAATTTAAAAGGGAGGGAAAAATAAATCAACGCGCATGGTCTAGCAATTAGCATTTCGGTGAAAACAGAACTTTGAGAAATCTAGGGTCGCATTAGTGCCCCTTTCTCGTTATTGGCTACTGGGTGCCTCAAATAATTGTAACGATATGGAAAGAAAGGAAATAATAAGAATCTTTTCCATAAATGAATGTGCGGTCTATATCTAAAGGTGAAATAAAATTGACTTATAATTGGATACTTCTATAATCAACTTATATGTAGTTTTATTTTTATTTTTTTTTAACAAACTCATGATTTGTATCATTTTATATTATATGATCCTTAAGAATAATGTTAAAATTCTTTATGACACGTGTCACTTGCTCAAATTCAATAGAGGTTGGATCAATTGATGATAGGAGTGGAACACAACGTGAGAAAATTTACAGAACAAAAAGCCCATCAATAGTATACTGGGCATGGATCCGATCCTACTACTCTGATGCTTAAGTTAATGTTTGCCATAAGAAGCTCACAAGATAAATTGGATAAGATGATTTTCTATGCAATATTACCTTGATCGAGAATGGTTCGATCATATTTATAGGCAACTAACCTAGCAGTTATGTCAATCGTAGATAGGCGGACAATTGGCTTGGCAGTTGTGTTGGATAAGTGGTTGGTTAGCTTGATGGTTATATTCATAATAGGTGAGTGGGTGATCGTCTAGTATCATAATACCACATTTTGTGGATTGATCCCGACCAAGTCATGGTGTATCTAAGCGAAAGTGTTCCGAAGTTATCCGGTCATTCCATTTAGATCGGTAAGAAGGAAACTTCAACAACGAAGCCCAAAGCTGTCTTTTTGGACCAACCCAATAAGGCAAAAAGTTCAACTCGAATAAGCCCAATGTCATAATTGGACCATCAACAACACACAAAAAAAAAAAGAAAGACAACTCAAAATTGTAGATAGATTCACACAAAACCCTTGTTTAGACACTTCAAACTTCAAGGTCCAATGAAAGAAAAATATAATAAAAGAGAGGGAGAGGAATTTGCGATCCATTCTTTTGGGTTTTCTCATTTATGAAGAAAGACTTTTTTCCCCATATTTTAATCATGCATATGGTGAAAGATTTTAATAGAGAGCATTACTTGACAATAGCAAAAAAGATAAAAACACATATTATACACTTACCGGAAAAAAAAAAAAAAAAGATATGAATCAATTAAATCCAAAAACAGTAGAACATAAAATCATGTTTTTGCGATTTCTCCTTAATATAATATATACATATACATACATATATATATATGAAAAATAGCTACATTACAAATGCTTTGCGGCAAGCGTGAACTATTTCCATTTTTTTGTCGCTACTGATCAGTCCATGCATGACGAATGATGCACGATTGGACACCAATATTGTGAAAGTTGGCGTTGGGTACGATACTACAGTACCTTCCCTTGCCCCTTAAGGGATCGGAACCTTTCCCGAAAGTCCATTGAGCAATGATTAGTGCTCAGTAATGATGAATAATTATAGAAACAAGCTTATAGTTAACACTTTAGAAAGTAAAAAATAAATAAAATAAATAAACTAATGAGACTGTTCAAAATGAATTATATACTTTAAATTTAACAGTACACTGAACGTTCATTGACATTATAAATTTCCCATATCTGTAAACTAATAATTATGGCTTTCTCATCTGCACTCTTATATGAAATTTCCTGTAGCTATTTTGGAAGTTAATGTGTCGACATCACCAGCAATAGATGTCGGTTTGCTCTCATTCAAGTTGGACCCAAACTCTTTCACATGGGAACAACTGGAATCCCATGCATCATGTGCCAACAATGTCTTTGTATTCCATTTTAATTTGTCATTACCTTCTTTCCTTGGAGTAATATCCAATCAGTATTGTTTACTCCACAAGAAGCACGATTCTACCACATGCTTTTATGTTGGTCTTATTAAATAATCATCAAGAACTTTCCATTCATTTTGTCTTGCTGGATGGTACTCCCTCAGCTGAATAAACTTGATCAGTTACACCCAACACCACCCAAAATATTTAGATGACTAGGCACAAATCATAATAACATCAGTCTTCAATATTTTGTTTTAACTTGTCAGCAGACTGCTTTGCATATATAACTCCCAAGATCAAGTAAAAAGAGGAAGCATAGTAAAATCTATGAAAAAAATGTTCAGGTCTCCTCTGCATCTAAGATCAAAGTTTGTTTTCACATGAAAATCTTATTTCATTGACCTAATGGGTTAAGAGTGTACTGACATGAAAAAAGTATCTCATGCTAGCAGATATAGTTAAAATGGAAGCTAAATACCAATCACCAGAAAAGGTTCATCAAACAGCAAATAGATAAAAACAATTACAAGAGTCCAACAGTTCATTAGTTCAGCTACAAACTTAATCACATCTGGAACTTACAACAGGAAAAGTATGTTCAGATATCCAATGCTTAACTCGAAGTCAAACTTCTAGCTCCTAAGCTTGAAAATTGAACATTTATGACAGCACATATAAGATGGAGATACCAGAAATCAGGGTATTAATTTAAAACCCAGCAGAGACATAGCTAACAAAACAAAATCAAAGCAAAAACAAAACGGCAGGAGTTGGTTTAATTAAGCAGACTCACAAGAAGTACATCTCCCAAAGGATATTTTGTGTTGTCCTTAAACAGAGAGAGCACAAAAAATTAAAAAACTTGAATGAACACATTATAGCACCACTTTAACAATATAACTCTAATGCGTGCACTCCATTTTCACTTTCTTTCGTTTCAGAACAGTAACCTTGTATTTACCATCCAAAAAGAATCATATCAGTTTCTTCTTTGGGATAATTCTTACTTTGCATGCTCAGAAAGATCATCAGTCAGGATTTTCTATCACTTTCTATTTTATCCGCCCATTGCCCCATCAATCATCATTACGTGAAGAACAAGATTGCTCAAATTGTATTAGCTATGAGCGTTAGATAATGTGTTTCAAATGCATAATGCATCAAATACATGATCCCGCTCACACTAGCAGTGGCAAATCCCACAAGTTAATATAGATATCACCAGGCAATTATTTAAGATACCCACTTAGAGCTTATTTCATTATATTAATCTCTTTTTTTATTTTGGCTATAATCTCATGTTTGACTTGCTAAGAACGTTGGTGACTTTTTTGACTTATATGGCACACAAGGGTCAATGACCTCTATTGATATAGCATCTTCTTATTGGATAAGAGTTCAAACAAAAATCAATTTTACTACAGGGATTGTAAATATTCCCACCCAACCCAAAAAACAGCAAGTCTTGCAAGCACAATCCACATGCAACTTCACTAGGATTTATTCCATCCACGCTGGTCTCATTGCTGAGGTGATAAGAAACTAAATTCATCAATTAGCAATGAGAAAATTTCTATAATGTTACAATTCTTTATAGGAGTTCCTACTTATCCAAAGAAAACCTATACACATCCCCTTAAAAAAGCTATTCTCTTCCTTTCTACCCAAAGCATTTATCCTGACCAACTTTTCTCTGCATAGGTACACCAGAATAACTACACTACTAAAGGTTCTCAATTTACAATGTGATTGCAAACCTCTGGCCTCTAATCCAGCATAAAACTTGGATTTGGAAGGGAGGAAAGGAGGGTGAAGAATCAGTCCCGCTTCAACAAAATTCAGTTCACTATTCATCTATGTTTTAGCTTACACTTGGGAAGGGTTGTTTTCCTGCCTTCATACTGTTCTGCAAAGGGGAGAGAGAGAGAGAACAACATAAATCAAAAGAAAACAGTAGAAAAAAGCAGCACACTCCGTTAAAAGTCTTCACCATTAAAAAATTACTGCCACACTCCGTTAAAAGTCTTCACCATTAAAAAATTACTGACCAAGTCAAAGCCATTTTCAAAAGCAATAACCATAGAGAAATGACATGTCTAGTTGGGCTTTGAGAAAAAGAACAAAAGAGCAAGCTTATAAATTTATGTTAAAGATGCATGCAAGGCTAGCAATGCCACAAATGAATAACCAGTAGCCCTGCAGAAACCATGACAATAAAATAATACCAAACTACAGACAAAATTTTCCTATTTCCTTGGTGTCACCATGTGCACCCATACCAATGTTTAATGGTTAAAGCATAAAGCTGGGTCCACACTAAGTATTATTCACACATGATGGCATGTATTTGGTCCATCACTGTAGAAAAGTTTCATCCCCAAACTACCAGATGCTTGCAGTTAAAAACCTTGACAAAACCTACCAAGTTTTAAATGGTTATCTCAATACAATAGGTGGATTGGGGGTGAGGGTGATGGGGGAGAAAGAGGGGGGACAAGGAATTCTGCTCATGCAATAACAGAATAGTCATCTGAAATAAACTCCTTTTTTGGTATAAACCAGCTCTAAGTACAGAAGGAAACAAAAGATTTTAGACCTAGATACAAAACTGAGAATGCAAAATAAATCAAGAAAGAAGAGCTATGAGATCCTAACGGGAGCTGACGCACAGAATGGTTCCAATTCTGTAACAAGAGCAATAACAAACAGGTCCAGTTGAGATTATGCGACATGATATTGTGTTATAGATAAGGATGGTTTTAAACGAAAGAAAAGGTAGTAGCAATCTCCAAGGGTCAAGAAGGCTCATTCTTAACGCCAAAAAGGGCGCAAAATGCCCTTTGTCAGTACTCCAAACATGGACACAAACACATATATGAATCATGAGAACTCATAATTCTCATTATAAATTCATAGAGATATAAATCTCCAATTCATACTAGTTGACTAGAAGGGAGTTAAGAAAAAGAGGGTAAAAACAAAAAAATACAAAGTGATTGCATTTTAGTTTTTTTCAGCTCAGCAAAAGTGTCTAAGAGAGTATTCTCCACTACAATCGATTAAGAAATTGCTATCCCTAGAAGTGAAATCAAAAACAAGAAACATGCAAAAGTAGTTTTTCACACAAATGCAGATTGATGGATACCTCAAGTCATTCAATGTGAAGGGAAAATAAGCCTCGGAGCCATTAGAAATTTTGAAGAGTAATATATATACAATTACGGGAGATGTAGCCAAATCAGATAATCAACCTGCTCCTTTCATTCCATTCTTCTCGTTAAGCTTTGAACTTTTCTGTAACAATTTACCAAACAAAATCAGGTGAAGCAACGAAGAGTTCTACATGATAGTAAAGGAAGCAACCATAAGAACATCACTTGTTGACTAACATATTGTGGATAACAAGACAATCAACTAGATCACTCCAAATACTTTACCTTACTTTTCTTGTGTGTGTGGATGCCATTAAGATCTGCATCACCATCATACTTCCTTTTCTGCAATAACAAAAGATTAACTGCACATTATTACCATTATCATGTTCTGTTGTTACAATACAAAGGTTACTGATCCTTCTTACTAAGTTTTCTTCCTTATGCAACAATTCTTTTTTTTTTTTTTTTTTTTTTTTGTGTGTGTGTGTGTGTGTGTGTGTGTGTGTTGTGTCACCAAAACAATAAAACAAAGAAGAAAACAACACAAAGTAATTTTCATATTTCCAATAAAGTCCAATTTCTTTCTTGGACATCTCAAGAAATTTAGCTCTGCTTAGCCTCAGTTCCAAAATAAGCAGTCTGTTCCTTGCAACTGCCTTCGTACCAATTGCAAATATCCAGACATGGATTCTAACATGACTAAACGCTATGCAGTAATTTGAAAAGTACAATCAGTAATTATAAGACAAAATTCCTCAAGATCCTCACTCTTCTCATGAAATTACTGTGTTCAGCAATTATAGCAGACTTAGAAGTATTTCAAACCTGACCTTATCATGTACTTTCTTTGAATAATCAATTCCAGAATCTGCAATTGCATAGTTATCCTTTTTCTTCTCCTTGTCCCTGTCTTTGCTTCGATCTTTATGGTGGTGCTTGTGTTTTTTGTGCTCTTTATCCTTTTTATGCCTTTTCTCTTTATCCTTAGATTCACCTTTTGATTTTGCCACAAATGTAGGAGTTCCCTTTTCCACCTGGAAAAGTAAAGGGAAAGTCCAACACCCTACATTAGCAGCAGAGCTCACTATGAAATTACTTAAGGATCACATTAAGAAAACAAAAGGTATATGGAGAAATTAAAAGAAAAGTCGGATATTTAAAGAGAAAATGGTATATATTCGTTATATGTTAGAGCAAGTTCTCACAGGAGGCAATCCACAGGATAAGTTTCCTTTAATCGAAAGGCATCTCCGAGGACATCAAGGTCAAAAGGTTTTATTCGCACATTAGAATTTCCAGAGCAGGATGTGTTCTGAATTAGCTGATTTAGCTGCATTCCATCTCCTTTTCTCACTTCTGAGTCGCCGACAACATTTCGAAGATAGTGTGCTTCAGCAATTGACACAGGTAGCGACTTCTTACAGAAGAACTCAAAGTGTGGCAACAATTTGAAACGGTTTATGAGGTCAAGAGCACCTTAGTTCCTTAGGCCCTGGAAAGAAACAAAAATTTTGAAAACACGTCATAAAAAGAAAGAAAAAATTTACACGAGTCACAAGGGGAAGAAGTTTCTAGATTTTCATATGCAAATATCACACTTTTAAAAGGGATTCCCACATAGCAACACAATCTGAGACAGCACCATTATGTTGCCAGTTATTTTGAAGAGAAACAAGATACTTACATAACTCAAAATACTTATATATCATAAATAATCTTGTGTAAATATACATGAAACGCTATTCAGGCATTACCTTTTCCAAAGTTTTTGATTTCCGAATCCATGTAAGAGTTCTGCAAAGCTGTGAAGCTCAGATGCAGTGCTTATCCCTTAAACCATCAAATGTAGCAAGAGGAGATTAAAAAATAACATCAACATTTTTATAAGAAGGTGAGATTTTCATTATTAAAAAAGGAGTATACAAAATGAAAAAGAATATCGTAACAAAAATGACCTAGTGATTAGAAAGTATAAAATGTAGTAATAAGAGTAAAAAAGAAAAATTAAGAATCAGAAAAGGTGATACTAATTGTGGCAAAAAAGGAATGTCAAGAATTAACCGGAAAAAAAAAAAAGGAATGTCAAGAATTTGGGTCTACAAGAATTGTTGGTGGATGGAATTGTAAAGGAAGTTCTCAACTCTATAAGAAGTCTAGATATGAGTTCTGCAGTGTAATTTTGTTGTTTGCTAGATGTGCACAGGTTTTTCAGCTTAGTTTTGGTTCTTGCACTTATTCTGCTGTAGGAGCAAGTACCAACACTTTGGAAGCAGTTTCAATATCTGCTTTTTGTTTTTGTACAGTAGACTATACTTTGTAAAGCTCTTCATATTTGTAACAAAATAACAAGAGCTTTTGTTTAGGTTTTTGAGCTTAGTTTTGGTTCTTGCACATTTTCTGCTTTAGGAGCAAGTACCAATATTTTGGGAAGACAGTTTCAATATCTGCTTTTTGTTTTTGTACAGTAGACTATACTTTGTAAAGCTCTGCATATTTATAACGAAATATACTGAACTCATCCCCAAAAAGAAGAGAGAAAAGAGTTTGTGATAACATATGGGATGTATGCATAGAAGTTCAGAAAGATGAAAATGGATCATAAAACATAGCAAATTCAGATGATATCGTGGGCATAGAATTTTGTGATGAAACTTTTCAAGTAACAGACAGAAATGGTTTACCTAGTACCACAAATATACTTAACAAAGACATTGTCATTTGTATCTGGCGACTAATAAGGGTATCAACTCTAAAATAGGAAATTCTTGTTCCCACTTAAATTGACCACAGTGATTATGGTATATATGTCAAAACCTGAGACTTCCAATAAAAAAGTATTTCATTCAAATTGTCATATTCAACAATGACATCAATCATTAGAACTGAGTGAATAGGAGACATGGGACAGATAACTCCTATTATCATCACATCAGCGCAATTTCATTAGTCAAGCCCAACCACACTATGGTTGAAAATATCACCACCAAAGGTGAGGGCATCATCTGCCTGCCATCTGCCTCAAAAGTAAGCTCATTTCACTTTAAGCCAGGTGGTGCTAGTATTTCTACTTTTCTTATCTCTCCTTTCATTTTAGGTTCTACTAGGATTGTTAGATTTTTATCCATATCTGATCTGCATCTATAATTTATCTATATCACATCTGTATTATATATATCATATCTATTTGTCAGTTTATAAGTAAATTATCAATTTTTCACAGAATTTATTTTTTGACAAACATCTGTTTAAAAACAACAAATATGATGCCAAAATGATTAGAATATGATGAAACAAACAAACTCTTAATAAGCCTCAGCTCATACAACAATTTAGCGCAATCACCTCCGTTATCCCACTTCTTTTCAAAAGGCTAGCAGCTCAAGATTGTTTACTAAGGCTATGATAGTACAGTTTTGATTATTGCCGTCAATTAACAATATCACATAAGTTATTACATATACTAAACTTGTATAACTCAATAGCATTGTCAATATCTAATATTTTTGGGTAGACATAAGAGTTAATATTTAATCTACCACAGCACAGAAGAGTACATCTATATATGCACTGTATCTTCATAATTTTATATGCAGTATCTAAATTTTTAAGACAAGCAACACATGATATGGCCATGTAAGATTTATGGAGCAAATTCTATAAAAACGTATGAAGTCACGCAGATAATGAAAAATATCCATGCCTGAAATGTGACAATCTTTTCATTAATATGCAGATGAAAATAGATCACTATATTTAGGGATTTAGAATATATTAGTTTAAAAATGAATCTATAAGAAGGAAGTTATCATAGATGATATTATTGACCTCTAATAAACAAACTATATTATCATTAATTTCGACTATTGCTCTATGGGCAACAATATAATATCATGAATATATAAATTAGCAATTAATGATGATAAGTGCAGTGACTTGGCAATTCATTATTGTCCTACTCACAATTTTGAAATGCTCTATCAGCCATGCCTCAACAGAGCCTCATATAGCTAGTGACAATGATTCCTATGATAACTTTCATCAATCATATATATTTTCTGTATCTGGGGTGATGAATTAAATGTTTTCTATTTGTTTGGCATGCATTAGGTATAAATAAATGTAAATAGTTCAGCTCCTTTTGGAACTTTTTTTCAAAATTGAGATGTTGAAATTAAACAATCAATTGCAAATTTAATACTCCACATTATAAGGAGCTTGATACTCGGGATACATGGAGATTCCCCTTTGAATATTGTCAAGATACTTCAAAAATTCCATCCATTAGAACTTTAAAATTTGCTATTGAAAAAACTATAAGTGTTATGATTTACCTAGTGACTTAACGAGAAGACTTCCTTCTATTGAGCTCACTATTGAGAATGCAAATTAATTTTACTTGTTAATGATGTATATAGCTTTTGCTTGGCATATCATGAGACACGGTATCTGTCTTAAGACATTGGTACATCTCATGTTTGTATACTATATTGTGAAGTTTGAAATACTCATTATGAGGACATAAGGCTTATTTAATGTGGTTCTTGTACTTCATAGTGAAACAAGTTCCTTTTGCTTAAAAATGATAAGAGCAACGATTAACTTAATAATATGGATCACAATTATATGCTATTCCATACTTATTGTCACATATGAGCTCAACATTGCAATTGCCCACATTAGATTGGTGCATATCAATTAGAAAATATGACGACTCCAAAGATTTGATGGTAAAGGCAATATTAGATCAAGCACCTTCAGGTATTACACATGACCAGTTTTCAAAACACTAGCACTATAAACTTGCTTTTACTCTATCAGATGTCCTTTTAAATGAAATTAAAAAAAAAAAAACAAAATGCAATAAATGTTTCACAATGCTATCAAAATAATATGTGGGCTTCCATTAATGATGATCCTTTTAACTTATGGAAAATACAATAAACTGATTATATATTTGTGATTCTTCGTGTATGTGACAGGGGACAATTTACCATACTATTTGGGTTGCATTATGATTGATTATCCTTTAAGTCATGTTTAATTTAAGAGAATTTGTACTTAATTAGAAAATATATTCATTTCAGGTTTAAAAAGATAAACATTAACATTTGGATCGAACTAAGCAAGGATTGAGTTGAAAATACCACCAGACATGATCACACCCGTAATAAGGATAGTGATCGTCTCATATGTGTAATATAGAAGCTATAATGGGCATAACAATGGAGAAAAAAATGAGCAAATGGACCACAAAGAAGATCACAGCCCTGAATACAACCGTGACCTAGACAGTAATCTCCACTAACCATGCAAATGCACTTGATACGGCTGTTATTTGAAGAAGAGAAGAAGGATACAAAGGAGATCAAGGCCGTGACCAACAAGGGACCAAATTGCAGAGTTCTATCAAGATCTGATAACACGTGTTATGATGGCTTAATTTTGTGATCCGAGAAGATAACGGTCCGTATCACGGCTGTGATCTAACTTAGATAGTGGGATCTAAAAAGACAACGGGCTGTATAATAGCCATGATGGCAGTTATTGGTTGGATATTTTCACACCAATTCAAATCTAAGGACTTTTTTGAAGGTAGATGAAGGCCAATTGACACATTTCTTCACCAATCAGTGTACCCAATGGAGGATACATATAAATACTAGTTTGAAACATTACAAAGATTGATTTACCATTGTTATCATTCATCTTTGTAATCCTAAAGGGTATTTTCTATGTATGTGAAAGCATGTTGTACAAGTCTATGAAGTATCATCATTGTAATAGACATCTTCAAGTGATTTCAATAACAAGATTGTTTCTATATTCTATTCTTCTAATCTTTACTTTCCTTGTATTGTGTTGTGTTTTTACATTATGCATGAGTAGTAGTTATGACTTGCAATGCCATGTTTAACATGTACATGCATGAAATTAACATCATTTATTGTTAGATTCTATAATCTTTGTAGTGTACCTTAAGTATTCTAGTTCTAGATAGTGCAAGACTTAGGATTAAATAAAAATTTCCGCATTAAGAAATCTACTTGTAGAATGCAGAATATATCTTAATTATAGGGAGAGGTTACTCATACTCTCAAAGAAGGGTTCTTGAAATTTTCTACATGAACATGAAACTTATCTTGGGTTCATATTCTTAATGCAATCTTAATCAACTGTTAACTAAAAAGAAAAATTTAACAAGGTTGGGATTAGAAGTTAATAGTCTCAAGAGAGATATTGACTTTATCAAAGAAATCCAGCAGTTAGGGAAGTTTAACGTTGAAGTTTAAAATGCTTTTGTACATGTTAATTAATCGGTGAAGCAAGTCCAGGTTGTGAATTGTTTAAATTAGTAACAATGTTTTATTGAGTACAATTATAAAGGTAGCTATAGAGAGTATTTAATTTAAATTGATCAACTATAATTTCTTAATTCCAATTTTAATTGCTAGATAATATTCAGGAAATTGAGTAATAGTACTTGTCGAGATCTCTAAAGAATACAACCCTATAATTGATTCCTATACTATATATGATAGGTATGCTTATCTAGCACTAACCAATTCATAGAGAACGGATCATAGGACTTAATTATTTAAAACTAGATTGAAAATAGTGCATCGGTATGTTTATGGGGCTTGTGACATTAGATTTAGTCAATGCAATAGGAAAGAAGATGGCACTTCAGGCAGAAGGGAACTCCTCGAGAAAATCAATAAACGGGTTGCCAAGACAATACAACTAGCATGATCATTAAATATATAAATAAGTTGACATGATGCAACATGATGCGTTTAACTCGTATATTAAATGGGTTTACGTGTTAGATTGGCTACGTAAGTTATTCATGCTATTTGAAAGCTAAAATACAAATCAATCACATGTCACACATGAACGCAACATGAACAAAAGCACAAACATTATTTCCATTTTATGGGTTCATTCAGACTCAACAATAACTCTACACAATCACAAGATTTTCGTATTATGTCCATAGCATTTTGTTGTGTCAAAACTTGCCACCTAAGCTAATGGTGCCAAAAGGGCATTCTTGTTACTGTTCTAACACTGTTTGGTAAATTTTTTAAACAAAAATAATGAGTGGAAATAAATAAAATAAAGGAAAAACCAAAGGAAAAGAAAGAAAATATGATTTTCATATTGTCTATGGATATGTAAATGAGAAATGGCAGGAAACAGATAGAAACTTTCCTTTTCCTTTTCCTTTTCCTTTTCCTTTTCCACTTCCATTTTCCGCTTTACATCACACGAACGAAACTTAGATGTTAGTGATATTTTTGTAACTTTAAAATGTTTTTCACTCATTCCCACCACTTTCTCCCTAATTTTGGAGAGAAACATAACGGCCTTGACAATGGAAAATTTTCCACTCATTTCCTTTCCTCTTCTTAAAGTTCCTCTCCTCTCTTCAATTACCAAACACAACTTTAACTTTTTCCCATCCATTTCCCTTGATTTCCATCCATTTCTAACCAACCAAACACGATGTAAGTCCAGAAGGAAACTCCTTAGCAAGTGCTTCATATAACAGAAGTGGCTCTCTGTTTTAAGCCTAGCATTCCTACCATCAAGACCCTAACACTAGAAGGAGAGGAAGTACTACTGAGCACATTTCAAATGTGTGGCTATTATTAGATTCCAAGGGCACTAGATCAATCAACTGATGGCACAAGCAAATATTTCTCCTGATCTATAAACGCATTGTTTCAAATCCACATGTACAAATCTTGTTTGTTGGATTAAAATGAGAATTTATATGGTACCAGTTCACGGTTTATAACATAGTGCATAAAGTGAATTCAGTTGTTGATCCAGTGCCATCAAATACTTAAATATCAAGCGAATAGCAATGCTTTATCTCTCCATTTTAATAAAAGCTCTCAATGAGTGAAAAAGACTAGAACTAAAAGTTTGAAAGAACCTACTAATTGTATATAAGCATTTCCTATCACCTCACATAATGCACTCCACTATTAACTACGTTACATTTATTGTTTGACACATCACCAATAAGGTATCACAAGCACAAAAACCTACTTGTCTCACTAATGTCTAACTTATCACAGCCAACAAGCTTTCTCATAATTTAGAAATACACTAGCAATTAATTTAAGCCCACAGTAAAAAAAATTTTCAATTGGACAAATCCACCTTTATTTTATTTCCAAAACATTTAGAAAATGGCTCTCGGATTGGTAAAAACAATTTCTAAATGTGTTCTGGAAGACAGTGAAGAGGCAACACCTTAAACATGCTCCTAACAAATAAATTTACCAAACAAACCATAGTGGCTATCATAGTAAATAATATAAACAGTCAATAATTACAATTGCTAGTGATACTACTACTATAGAGCCCAGACTTTATAAAGAAATTAAAAAAAAAAAAAAAGTGCTACAGCTTCATCACTATAACCTAGTTCATCGCTATCAATATGATTCCTCTCTGTGATGAAGTGGCAGAGAACTAGCTTTAAACAACCCCACTTGCCCTTATCAAAATATCTTGACATCCACCATATGATACCAATGCATGATTATACTAAACAATTAATAAAATGCCTAGTCATTTTAAAGACATGCATTGATCAAACACAGTGTCCATCTCTGCCATAGCCATCTTAATGTGACTCGATACTGGAGGGCCATGTGATAGGCACCTTGCAGGGTGAATGGAATCAGCTACATCAACAGTGAAATTAACGACAGAAACAACCAATGACAATGACAGTAGCAACCACAAACATGGGCGACCAAGATGGTGGTTCTATTGCTAGGTTAGCGCTACTGTTAATATTAGGATATAGAAGAATGAATTAGTCATAGAGTTTGTTTTATATGAATTTTATAAGACATTTAATATACCAACAATACAATAAGATATACTACATGACATCATAGCCATATCTCCTCTCCCAAGTCTAAATATAGAATCGATTCAGATAAGATCCCTGATTTTTCACTGTCATTAATTGACTTATCTGACACTGCTTTTTAATAGTTTTAGAAATAACAAACATGTAGAAACTTAGACTTCATAAACTAGATCACACAACATAATTTTCATAAGTGAAATTGTAAATCTCGAAATAACAAATATTTATGATTTGCAGTAGGTGTAATCACCTAAGTCTCGTGACAACATTGTTCAGAGGGAAGAACTCCATATTCCTTTCAATGTAAGAGCTCTTTTTATGACCAAGCACAAACATTCAAATTTTTTAAACCAGATAAATTCCAAGACTACAGAGTTCAAGCAAAATGATGATAAAGCAAAGTTAAATTTTTGCTTTTACATGGAATTAAAAATTATCCCCACGATACGGATTGGATTCAGTGAACACATATTATGCAAAAACCTTAACATGACCTCAAGAAGCCATCTTTAATGGAGTAAGAAAAGAACTAAAAAGATTGCTACCCGTTGAATGCATGTGGCGAAAGAACAAGTATACCGAACCGCAATACCGGAGCAACATTATAATGTCATGAGTAGTAATACCAAATCAAGTTGAGATTATTAATGGAGTCAAGTGAACCAAGAAACCATGCAATCAGATTGATCCAGTAACTTTTACTACAAAAAGCACATCCATGATACAGTGAAATCCAATAAGGAAACCCTGTGATAGATTAACTACATTCGAGGAATTGCTAGAAATGACAAAAAATCGAGTTGAATTCATCAGCAAGGCAAGGCAAGGCAAGCTGACCGAGAATCTAGAGCTTTGGTTCCGTGGAGTTCGGTAAACCCAGAATGTGGAGCTGGAATCGGTTTCGGAGATTTTGAGGAGAAAGGAGGGAACTTTGAGAAGATGAAGAAGGGGGCAGGGGGAAGGAGAATTTGAGAAGATGTCGAATGAAAATTATGGATTGGGGATTTTTAAAATTGATTCGGGTTAGGGCTTGCAGCATTTAATGTTTGGCTTATAACACACTGTTTGGCACACGGGAACGTTGATAATATTTGATTGGGTCCGCTAAATTTATTTCCTTCTTTTGAGAATAGGCGAAAGGAGGAAAATATTTGTAATTATTAATAATAAATACGCCTTATTTTTTATATTTATATTTCTTTCTGTTTATATTGGTTTTGCTCTTTCGGTTTCTGTGCACATATATATGTATTATGATTAAAAAAATGGATTTTTTTTTCAATGGAACTTCTGACAAATCCTTCCAAGTATGTTTTCTTTCTTTTTTTTTTCATCTTGTTCTAGGGAAAAGGAAATTAATATTGATTTTTTAAAAAAAAATTACAAAACTACCACTATGATAAAAATAATCCAAAAATAAACAAGTTGATCTCGTCTCTTGAAGAGACGAGGTCATTAGTGACCGACCTCGTCTGTTGAAGAAAAGCTTGTCTATTAAAGAGACGAGGTCGATCACTTATGACATCGTTTTTTCAAGAGACGAGATCGACTTGCTTATTTCTATGATTATTTTTTCATCTGATGGATTTATATAATTTTTTTTAAATTGTTATTTTTTTCCTTAATCCCTTGTTCTAAGCATGTATTGAGGAATAAAATTCTATGAGTTTATTCTATTTTTTCTAGAACATTTGGATTTGATACTCATTCCATTTCATTACATTGTTTTTTTAATATTTAGTCAACAATTTGTAAATAGATATATAATGTATAAATATTTATCTTTTTTTTATCCACAAAAATAGATAACCTAAATCTCTCTCTCTATCTTTTAGAGAGAGATGTTTCTCTCATTCCTAAGGGCGGTCCCACCTCTATGGTGGTTTTTTTCACTTTCTATTATTACTTTGCTCTCTCTTTTCTGTTATCATTCTTACTCTGTGCATACCATTTTTTCTTTCATCACCACTACTCATCTTATTGTGTTTTAGCCTGCATTTGCATCATACTAGCAATTCATGGCTTCATTCTCTAGGTATGTTTCCTTTTGTCCCATTCTTTTGATTTTTCTTTGTCTCTTTTGTCAGTCTTTCTTGCATCTTGTTATCATTTAATCTGTGTCTTAGTTTTTACTTAAAGTGTCGTTGTTTTTGGATCTTTCTTTTGTGAAGCTTCTTTTTCATCTTCTTTTGTGTTTCTTTGTTTAATCTCTTCTTTGCTATTCTTTTTATAGTTCATCTTCTATGGCTGCTGACGTTCCCAATGGGTCTTCACATTCGTAGGTGGTCTTAATCTTAAAGAAAATGTGGAGTTAGCTCATGATAATGGATATTTGACGATCAAAAAAATTGTTGCAAAAAAGTCTTTAAATAGAGTGTTATGAAGATATTAAGTAAGGCATGGAGGGAGTTTGGTAATGTATGAATTTCAGTTATGTCTTCTAATATGTTGCTATTTGCTTTTAAATGTTTTGAGGTGGCTCAAAGGGTTTTGAATGAGGGGCCATAGGCAGTTGTGGGTCATTGCTTAATATTGAAGGAATGGAAGCAAGGATCTAGGATTGAGGATATTGATTTGTTTTTCTTGGAGTTTTGGTTATAGATCCATAGACTTCAATTAGAGCATATGTCTTTAAGCAATGCTAATAAACTTGGTGCTCTATCTAGTCTTATAGTAGGAGTGGATCCTTTAGAACTACCTAGTCGTATAAAACGAAGTTTCTTGAAGGTTCAGATTAAAGTGGATGTAAGGAAGTCTTTAAAGTCTGGTACATGGATTAATTAAAAGGATGGAAGTCGTCATTAGATTTCTTTCAAATACGAAAGGCTACCTGACTTTTGCTTTAATTGTGGGTTACTTGGACATGTAGGGGAAAATTGTATTAATAAGAAGTTGGGAGGCCAGCATTATGGAGCAAACTTGAGAGCTTTTTCTTTTAAGGATGCTGGTGTGTTTGTGGTTAAGAAGAATAATGGGAGGAGGATAGTTGTGGCTGAGAATGTGGATCCTAATATTCAAGTGGCTGCTCAAACTAAGTTGAATATGTCTAGTTCTTCCCTTCCCGACCAAACACCTTCTATCCCCAACGTTCACCCTACCTGTACTACTTATTATGTCATTTCCTTTAAACCCCCTGAACCAGCTGTGAATAAGATTTTGACCTCTCAAAATTCTTCATACCCTCATGTTAAAGTTGTGTATACTCAAACTCACAATCCTCGTACCACCTTATCAACTCCTAAAGTATTTGTCTATCCTTTAAGTGATGAACATGTTATTTCAAGCTAAGATCCATCACCTGAACCTGATCCTTCTGCTACACAATAGTCTTGTCAGGCAACAATTATATCTTTTCAAACCTCTAATTTCTTGTGCTGTTACCCTAAGCCTGTAGATCCATTTGTGTTGCTTGAGTCTGGTCAATCTGGATTTTTCACACAACCACTAGTAAAGGTGTTGAGCAGCCTAGTTTTTTTGTTGATTTTCATGATAATGAGGAAACGCTTGTGCAGTTGAATGAAAAGGAAGAGGATTTGGGTAAACCACTTCCAGATTCTGGTGCTGTAGTTGAGGCTTTTGACAATTTAAAGTTGAAACGGTCCTTTCAAGAGGATGAGTTACCAAATAACAAACACGTGAAGTTGAATGAGCTACTTATGTGTCCAGCTTTAGTAGTTCAACGAAAACTGAAAGGGAGGATGAAGAAATACCATATTGTTAAGAAACGTAGAGTGAAGAGGGGAAGGTAGTGTGTAAAGATTGAGGAAATGCTAGAACTTTTCAATATACCCATTGAATTATTTGATTTGAGTAGCGGTGGTGGCTACCCCAAGCAGCCATACAGGCGCCATAGTAGTCCTCTCATGAAATTGCCAAGGTTTTAGGCCTTCCTTGACAATTCATCATGTAAAAGACCTTAAATATAAATATAATCCTTGTGTAGTTTTTCTTATGGAAACAAAAAATATGGCTAATAAGCTAGAAGGTGTTCGTAATTGGTTAAAGTTAACCGATCTTATTATGTTCCACCAAAAGGTTTGAGTCAGAGTTTAGCTCTTGGTGGTCAGCTGATCTTGATGTTAAGGTTCTAGAGAGATGCAATTGGTTTTTGCATACATACATCATGTGGCAAGATAAGTCGGTCTTTGGCAATTTTACCTAGTGTCATGCACCTTTTTTGTTCAAAAAGAAGCTAGAATTGTGGGAAACTATTGAATCTATTTCTCATATGAGTTCAATTCCATGGCTATGTATGGAGGATTTTAATGAAATCTTGTTTCATCATGAGAAGAAAGGTGAAAGGAGTAACGATAAGAGGAAAATTTAGGCTTTTCATGATATGATATCAAAATCAAAGTTATTTGATTTAGGTTATGTCGGCAATTGTTTTACATGGTCATGTCGGCAATTGTTTTACATGGTCCAATAATAGATCCAAGGGGGAGCTAGTTCAAGAATGTTTAGATAGAGGTCTTTGCTCTTTGGAGCGATTATCTACTTATCCAAAATCCAGGTTCTTACATGAAGCACCCATTGGATTGACCATGTTCCTTTGATTCTGGACACAGATTTTAGTGAGAAGAAAGGTGTGAAACATTTTAAATTTGAGAATGAATGGAGAATGTTGGAGGAATGTAGGGCCATTGTACATCAAGTATGGCAAGATAACGAGGCTTGGACAAAGTTAGCTGCTATAATGTTTAAGTTGAAAGAATGTAGTATGAGGTTAACAAAGTGGAGAAAGATTCATTTTCCTAATAATAGGAGGATGGTTGATGACCTGAAAGAAAAATTAAGTAAGATGAAGACGGGTCCATTATCTAGCCAAGTGGGATGAAATTAATACAATTCAAAGTAAAATTAATGAATTATGGAGTTGTGAAGAAATTTTCTAGCATTAGAGGTGAAGAATTAATTAGCTATCCTATGGCGATAGGAATATTGCCTTTTTTCATAGTTCCACTTTGAGAAGAAGACATCGCAACAAAATCTTTCATCTTGAAAATAAACCAGGGGTGGTAGTGAACTCACAAGAGGAAACTGGTGAGCTTTTTGTGTCTAATTTTAAATTCTTGTTTTCTACTGATGGTAATAGAGATTGGAAAGAGAGGCTAGGTTAGGTTGAACCTAATGTTACTGTTGGGATGAATGAAGCTTTTTTTTTTTTTTTTTTTGTGCCTTTTTTAGGAGGAGGTTCAAATTGCTGCTTTCTAGTTAGGGGCTTTAGAGGCTCCGGAATCTAATGGCTTCCCGGGTATTTTCTATCAATCTTACTAGAAGATCATTGGGCCTTCATTAGGATCAGCAATTCATAATTTCTTTGTGACCGGTAAATTCCCTTCCTCTTTTAATCATACCAATCTTGTCTTAACTCCAGAAGTTCATTATCTAGTCAATATAGCTCACTTTCATCCTATTAGTTTATGTATCAATCTTTACAAAATCATTTTATAAAATCTTGGCGAATAGGTTGAAACCTTTTTTGCATGACCTCATCTTAGAGAACCAAATTGCTCTTGCATCATGACATATGATTCAAGATAATATGGTTATTGCACATGAAATTTTCCATTTTTTGAAAAATAAACAAACTAGCAAGTACTGTTTTTGTGCTATCAAGATGGACATGAGCAAGGCATAGGATAGAGTTGAATGGGATTTCTTAGAGGTTGTTATGTATAAAATGGGTTTTTGTGGGAAATGGGTAGGATAAGTAATAGAGTGTATAAGAAGTGTGAGATTTAGTATTCAAATTATTGGAAGGAATGTAGGGCATGTTAATCTTGGTAGAGGTATCAAGCAAGGAGATCCCTTTCTCCTTATCTATCCATACTAGTTGCCGATGTTCTCTCCAAAGGTCTTATTAAGGTTGCTGATATCGGTTGGATTAAAGGCCTTAGAGTTAAACCAAGTTGTCTAGCTCTAACACACTTATTATTTGCAGATGACTCTTTGTTTTTGTAGATGCAATAGTAGAAATTTTTTGAAGACTGAAGCTATTGATCTAGCAATATTATCATGCAACATGATAGATGGTGAATTTCAGAAATTTGCAGTGTTCTATAGCAAAAACACTATGGAGTATTGTAAGGATGCTATTAGCAAGGTGATGGGTATTCCTAATACTAATAATCCTGGAAAGTATTTAGGTTTGCTTGTGGTTTATGGGAAGTCTAAATGTGAAGCCTTAGCTTTTGTTAAGGAAGAGATTTTAGCTAAGTTGAAAGGGTGGAAACAAAGTTTGTTGACAAAAGCTAGGAGAAAGGTGTTGATCAAAGTAGTTACCTGTGCAGTTCCAACTTACTCGATGGGTTTGTTTAAATTTCCAAAGAAACGGTGTCAACAAATAAATTCTATCTTGGCAAAATTTTGGTAGGATCGGAAACAAGATGAGACTAAAATCCACTAGTTGAGTTAAGGAGACTTACTCAAGCTATGGAGGTGGGTAGCATGGGGTTTAGAGACTTACACCTTTTCAACCTTATATTACTAGTTAAACTAGCTTGGAGGTTATATCATAATTCATAGGCGCTTTGGGTAAGGTTCTTAAAAGGAGTCTATTTCTCTAATGTGGATTTTAGATATACACGTAGTGGTGGTCAGAATTCTAGGGTATGGAGCAGCATTCATAAAGGAAGGAAAGTGCTATCTAATGGGGCTCTTTGGAGAGTCATGAATGGTGCTAAGATTAGGGTAGGGAAAGATAGATGGATTCCTTCTGTGAATCATTTTAGGTTGAATCAAGGTATTGAAATTGATGAGAGGCTTATATTATATGATCTAGTAGATTGGGAGTTAAGGGTATGGAATTTACAGGGTATTGCACATCTACTTTCGTATGAAGAGATCAAGGCTGTTAGACAAATACCAATCATGGCAAATAGAGAGGATTTTTTTTAGCCATATTCGCATAATGGAGAGTTTAATGTCAAACCAGCTTACCACTTTCTTCATTTGGCATCAAAAAATTTACATCAGAATAAGGCTTCTAGCTCCTTTATGATTGATGGTAAGAGTTAGAAATCTTTATGGGATTTAAAAACCTTACCTAAATTTCTTCACCTTTTTTAGCGGGCTCTATCAAATTCTTTGTCAAATGCCACCAATTTATTCTTGAGACATATAAGTTCAAACAAGTTGTGTTCTTTTTGTTAGGAAGAATAGACAGTAGAACATTTATTTTTCTGTTGTTATTAGACTAATTTAGTGTGGCAAAGTGAAGTTGGGTGGGCAGTAGATAGGAGGAAAATTCAGTCTTTCCTTGCTTGGTGGAGTTCATGTGTTGAATCTTTAAGAAAGGATGAGCTATATCGACTTTTAGATGTTTTTTGGAAGGAATGGTGTACTGCTCTTTATGATCATAAGATACTACATCCTAAGATGACTTTCCAAAGAATTGTTCAATAGTTTGGAGAGAAAACAAGATGGTCGAGTTTAGTTGTATCTAAAGGTAAGGAGTTTGAACATGACAAAGAAGGCTCAGATCTCCATGTTGACAATGTTGCTGCAAGACATGGTTTCCAACGCTTGATGTTTAATAATTTGACTGGTCTTGTTTCTCAAGGCTAGACGTGTCGTGTGGAGAAGGTAGTTGGGGGTACGAGTGCATCCCAGTCATTACTTTTTAAATGTCCAGCTAGCTCTTTCTTAAGGATACGATAACCTTGTCCTTGTTAGGGTATCAGCTTACGTTATCCTATATAGGTGAATGTAGATGGTTCTTGGATAGACTTTGATAAGGACTCTGAAATTGCAATTGTGGCTTGTTCAACGAATGGTACTTTACTCAAGAGTGCAACTAAACTTGTTTTAACTCCAAGCCTAGAAGCTATCAAAGCCCAATCCTTAGTGCTTACTCTAGAGTTAATTGCTGATACGAAGTGGATGAATGTGGTGGTGTTATCAGACTGCTTCAATTTGGTTAGTGCTTTTAGGTCATCAGTTCAGTCTCTACATTGGACTTCTCATCATTTTTTTTATCAAGCTTGTATACTTTTAAAGGCCCTTAAGGATGTAACTGTCATGTATTTACATGTACATAGATCTACAAATCTAGTAGCAGACTGCGTAGTTTCCAACTATAGGAAGAGGGTATGCCCTTTTGAGTGGTGGTGTAATCCATTGTGCTCTATCTTGGAACTACTTTCCCTTGCTTTTGTTCCTAATAGTTTAATATCTTTTGTAATGATCCTAGATAAATAAGATTTGATGTTATTTAGGTGACTTTTTCAGCAAAAAAAAAAAAAAAAAGATTTATCTTTTTTTGCATGGTAATACTACTAAATCATATGTATAAAGAAATAAATTAAGATAAGCCTAAAGACACTTATTTTTTTTAATAGGGCCCACGAGATCTAACTGTTGCAATGCCCACTAGTTGCCTTAAGAAAGGCGTTTGTTGGCTCTTTTGGCTTGGTAACAACGGTCTAAACGAGGAGTAGAAGTCTTGATTTATAAAATTTGATTTGGCTTTGATTCTAAGAAGCTTAAAAGGAAAGTTGAGTAGAAGGTTCATAGGAAAGGAAAAAGAATAATTCGAAAAGAAACCAATAGAAAGAAAGAAAGAAAGAAAGAATATGTTATGGTAGGAATTATTATAATAGAAGTCGATGTTTATAGTACCAAGTAGCATTAAAGTTTATACAAGGCTTTAAATCCTACTGGATATTTTATGATTGTGATTTTACAAGTCAATAATTTTATAATTAATGTGTCGATGCTATGCTATCTAATTATATAAAACAACAAAAAGAAGAGCTTGATAGGTATAAAAATCTTAAAAGACAATTTTAGTCACAGCTTGAAAGGATGAAAGAAATTTTAGACATAAGAGATATAAATGGTAGGGTGATATTATTATAATTGTTTAAAATTAGCATAAGAAGCAACTTAGAAAGAATAGATAAACACCTTGTAAGAATAAGAGACAACAAAAGTTACATAACATCAAATTGTTTATGAATAATCCATTATGAGACCATATTAGGCATCAAAGGCTTGAGATTAGATTATTAAACTAAGACGTGTAAGGTTAGACCATCAACTACAGCTTTTAAGGACTAAAAACCATTTAGAAATAACAAATTATCTTAGTGATATAATAACAAGAACAAAACCTAGATAAGTTTTGTTAGACACAAAGAACAGCTAAAACTAACATAGCTAAAATAGACAAGCAAATTCAGGTACATAAGAATAACATAGTACGTTTATATGTATCAAATGGTATATTAAAATACTTGGGCAAAAAAATGGTATATTAAAATACAACATCAACAAATAAGAACCTTGATACACTATAAGGATGAAATTGAAAGAATTATAGAAAGACTAAATAATCAACAGTTAACATTAGAGGAAATTAGACAAAGTAATAAGTCAAAAAGTGTGAAGATTTAATTAGATAAATTAAGAAACTAATTAATAGGAAAAAAAGGAAATTTAGAAAAAAATAAAATGTTATATCAAGAGACATAGAGAAAATATAACATGCAAGGTTATCAAAATCGCGAGTTGACTCGGTCGATTCCACGAGTTTACGAGTTTGAGTGCTGATTCCGATTTAACTCGCAATAAAAATCGAAAGTTGAGCAGACTCGTACTGGAATCGCGAATTTAAAGCGTAAAATCGCTTAATCGCGTGTGTATGTACGATTCCAGCGAGTCTTTTTTTTGGTCAATTTGCGCCTGAGTCCTGACCTTAGTCCTTTTTGACTCCAGCTAAGCTAATGTACTGTACTGCACTACTGTCTACTGCTATTTTCCACTTTTTGTCAATGTCTCCCTCGGTCACTCCTCAGGCTCAGTCCTCAGAAAAGTAACAAAGCAAAGGGTTTTTCAATTTCATTTTCAGATCTGTCGTCCGTGGCCGCGCTGTCTTCCACCGTTCCTCTTCTGCCGCCCGTGTTTCCATTTTTTTGCTTGGGTTTCCACTTTCCAGCCATGGCCATCGGCTCATCACTAGGAGTAAAGGTGATAACTGACATATAAGTGTGAGTTGAGTTCTTCGAATCTACAGTACTTAAGTAAGTGCTCTGTTAGTTTTTTTTTTTTTTTGCTTTTTCTTTCCCTAATCGCTACTTGGTTTGTTATACTTATACTTGTATAGATTAGTAGAGTAGATGGATTAGATTACAGTCGAGTTCGAGTCACGACTCATAAGTGTCGATTACTCGACTTTCTTAAAAAATCAGAAGCCATCTCCAGATCTCCTTGTTTGGGTTAAAGAAAGCAGAGCGCGACGGCCAGAGGCAAAGGCAGATCAAGAATTGAAGATCAACAACGTCGACAACCACTACCGTCTACCAGTATCATACTATCATTATCAAGTAAATATTGTGAACTTTTTTTTTTTAATATCATATTTGAGTTGTATTTGTACTTGTATGTGGAAAACAGGAAATTCTTTCTTCGTGAGTTGTGACTTGTCGGAAATGATACCATTACCATACCATACGAATGACAATGAGTAATTACAAGTAATGAACGTATTTGCATTTTTTTTAGTAGTTTGTTGTTAATGGATCTGCTAAAGAAGTATGACTTATTGAGTTGCCAAAGAAGGATGAGTTTTGTGATGAAAATGGGGTTTTGATCGCAGCAATAGTGTGTGGTTTTCTGCATTTTTTTCGATGGGGAAGACTTTGTTCACTACACTTTGGCCGTGGAAGGTGCGATCAGTTTCACTTTGTGCAACTTTATTATGATGTGAAAAAGCTTGGTTATTTATTTAAGCTGACTTCATTTTGGAAGAATTACTTCTGTTGCTACTTTGCCGCTCCTAGCAAGTATAATTGATTTACAAATAATTTCTTCAATTTTTTTGGTGTTGTTGAGATTAGTGCTGGAGAGCTTGTTGTATAGATTGACGGTGCAATGACAGTTAATGCTTTGTTAAAAAATTCTAACTGCTTCTGTTATTTAAGAGATAACAAGATAATGCTTCTTCTGTATGGTAAATGTGAGTATAGGTGTATATGGATGGTGTGTATTAATTCATTGTTCCTATTAATGATTCCAATAAGTCATGGGCAATTTTTAATTATAATTATAATTGATTTACGATTTGTTTCTTTTGCTCCATTGTCAGTATAAAGAATTTTAAAATTAGAAATGAACAAAGGGAGGAGTTGCTGTTTTTTTCTTTTATTATCTACATTTTTTTTAACAATAAGTAATTGAATATTCTTTAATAACAAGTGTGAATGAAATTCCCATAACAGGCAGCCATACTAGTCTGGATAATATTACATTGTTTTAGCATTTCAATCTTGCTATTTTGACATCAGTTATCATAAAATTTTGCATTTCAATCTTGCTATTTTGTTGCTGATTATGCACTATGTTGATGTAGTTTGCTTTCTTTTTTTGTTTTTTCCGTTATCTTTTTAATGATTATATATTATCTCCTCACAGGGGCTTAAATAGCAGTTGGGTCAATATGTCAACTTCAAAATCATCAAAAGGGAGCACTAAAAGAAAAAATGCTTTTGGAAATAGATCTGATGTTGGTTGGGAGCATGGAATTGATGTTGATAACAATGGTAAAAGAGTGAAATGCAAGTATTGTGACAAAGTTGTCAGTGGTGGAATTTTCAGATTTAAGAATCACTTGGCTTGTACACATAAAGATGTAGAGCCATGCATTAGTGTACCTGATGATGTGAAAAAGCAAATGATGACACTTTTGGTGAGAGCGGCAGAAGCAACGGAAAGGAAAAGAAAGCAAATATATGGAATTGAAGAATCCGATGATGATGAGGTAGAACAAGTGCCTCTTAGGCAAAGAGGAAAGAATGCCATTGATACCTTCTTTAGAAAGAAAAGTGGTGCAATGCGGCCAAACCAAACAACCATGAATCAATACATGAAGAAAGAGTTGAGAGAAGATTGTTGCCAACAAATTGCTCGGTTCTTTTACACTAGTGCAATCCCATTTAATTGTGTCAAAAATCCAGAATTTGCAAAGATGCTTGAGCTGGTTGGTCGATATGGTTGTGGGCTTAAACCTCCTTCTTATCATGAGCTAAGGGTAACATATTTGAAGAAAGAAGTAGCTCGAACAATGGAATTACTAGAGGATTATAAGGCAGAGTGGAAGAAAACGGGTTCCTCCATCATGTCAGATGCATGGACTGATAAGAAGAGACGTTCTATATGCAATTTCTTGGTAAATAGCCCTAAAGGAACAGTTTTCTTAACTTCTTTGGATACTTCTGATATTTCCAAGACAGCTGATAAGGTCTTTGATATGTTAGATAATATTGTGGAGAAAGTTGGGGAAGAGAATGTTGTGCAGGTAATTACAGATAATGCTGCAAATTATAAAGCAGCTGGAGAAAGATTGATGGAGAAAAGAAAAAACTTATATTGGACTCCTTGTGCAGCACACTGCATTGATTTGATTCTAGAGGACTTTGAGAAGGAAATGAAAATCCATCGTGCAACAATTGCAAAGGGGAGGAGAATTACTACATATATTTACTCTAGAATTGTGCTTATCTCAATACTAAGGCATTTCACAAAAGGAAGAGACTTGATTAGACCTGGTGCAACTCGGTTTGCGACTTCTTATTTGACTTTGGGTTGCCTTAATGATCAAAAGGGTGCACTGATGAGCATGTTCACTTCCAATATGTGGAAGTCGACTAAATATGCACGCACACAAGATGGAAAGCGGATTCAACAACAAGTTTTGGATAGTAGATTTTGGAAGAATATTACTACTTGCCTTAAAGCTGCATTTCCTCTCATTAAAGTGCTTAGATTGGTGGATTCAGATGATCCAGCCATGGGCTTCATTTATCCAGAAATGGATAATGCCAAAGAGAAAATCAAAACAAATTTTAACAATGTAAAGAAAAGGTAATATCTTAACTTATTAGCTATGCACTTTTTCAATTTTTATTTTAAAGTTTAGTTTGCTAAAATGTATCATATTGTTATCCTTTGATGTAGTTATGAACCGGTGTTCAAGATCATTGATAAGAGATGGGAGCTTCAACTTCATAGGCCATTACATGCTGCAGCATATTATTTGAATCCTCGTTTCCATTATAGTCCTACATTCAAAGTTGATGCTCAGGTTAAAATAGGATTGTATGATTGCCTACATCGCATGGTCTCTAATGCAGATGAAAGGTGCAAGATTGACATTCAACTTGAACAATTTAAGGATGCTAAAGGATTATTTGGTATTGAAGCTGCAAGGTTGGCAAGGGATAAAAAAACTCCAGCAAAATGGTGGGATTCATATGGAGATGAATGTCCAGAACTACAAAAGTTTGCTATTCGTGTATTGAGTTTGACTTGTAGTTCTTCTGGTTGTGAGCGCAATTGGAGTGCATTTGAAATGGTATGATACAAATAATTTTTTTATTTTGTCTTTCCTTCTATCTATTATTGATATCATTAGTCTTATATATAACCTTATCAATTTCAGGTTCATACAAAAAGAAGAAATAGGCTACACCAGCAAAAGATGAATGATTTAGTATTGTGATGCATAATTTGAAATTGAAGCAGAAGAATGATAGAAAAAATGATTGTAGTGCTAGCTTTACAGTTGATGATCTCTCATCTGATGATGAATGGATTGTTGAGGAAGAAAATATGTTTAATTCATCCAATGAGGATTTGTTGAATATTCTAAGTGCTGAGAGAGTAGAAAAAGATGATGAAGATATGGAGGATATTGCTGCACTTATAGATTTAGAGAGCCATGGAAGTAGGAGTCAAGATGATTTGGAGATTCATGATATTGATGTTACTGAAGATCAAGCACAAATGGGGAACTTAGAGGACATGGATGCTATTGGTAGTACTCATGATGTTGACATTGATGATGAGTATGAAGATGCCGATGACGAGGATGGAGACAAGAGAGCCGATGGTAGCTTCGATGATGACAAAGCAATTGATGACTTCTTTTAGTTCCTTACTTCATTATAATTATTTATGCCGTACTACATTTTACATTTGGAATATTGTTTAAGACTTTTAAGTTTTAAGTATTTAGTCTATAAATTAATGTATTATCTTACTTTCATTTTGCATACTTGTGAGTTGTGCCACGCATTGAATCACAAAATTAGTATATTTTGCCTTTAGGACATCTTTTGACGTCTATTTTACTTTTAATATCTATTATATGGTGTCCTGGTCGGTGAAGGTCGTCCGCTCTAAAAAGCAGGGTCAAAGGTTCATCCATTTCCAACACGCATTTTCCATATTGTTTGAAACCATTGAAAGAGACCAATTGTTTGAAATATGTTTCAAAATTGTCAAATCATGATCGACTGGCAGTTTGTGTAAAGCGATGCTTAAATAGCACGAAATTTATATTATATGTGCTTGTGGGAAAATAAATGAAAAATAAGATAATATAAGCATGTTTAACGTGTAGGTTATATGCTAATAAACTAGATTAACATGAACTTATCAAAATTCTATTACATCACCATTGATAAATTGTTAATTGTAATTGGATATATTACATAAATCTCATTACAAAAAATTAAAGGAGTAAATTTAACTATAAATTCAATATAATTTACTCTCTCAACTATATAAATAAAGTATTTGCAAGCAAATTTATGTCTATCGTAAAATCTTACGATTCTACGTTTCGATTCTACGTTCCGATTCTATGGACCTCTTAGCGTAGAAACTCGAGTTTGACAACCATGATAACATGTATATGCAAATCCCTAGATTTTGCACCAAAACCAAAACCTTAGACTGTATCAAATCAGTTCCAAACCTTAGAAACCATAGACATGATCAAATGAATATGATAACCTTAGAATAATAGACGGGTGAAGTTAGACATAAAACTCTAAAAGTTAATCACGAAGGAAAACATGTCTCTCTCTCTCATTTTTTTAACTTCAAATTTTCTTTTATAAATACACCCTTTCATTTGCAAAATTTAGCATTTACTTTACCTACAAAATTTCTCTCATTTTCTCTCCTTCGTTCTCCCTTTCTCTTCCTCATTTCCTTCAGTGTGCTGGCCCCTTCCTCTCTCCTTAACCTCTCGACTCCCTCTCCCTCACCACACTCACACACGTTTCCATCATAAAAACATTTATAATGTAAAGACCTACACCCCATACGTATAATACTTAGTAGATATCACGTAGAAACACATATAAACATCATTATCCCCATGTTTACCCTATGATGCATTATGTTAAGGTAAGGAATGATGAATATCTAAGTTGAAAGTTTATGTTTTGATCATTTTCTTTATTTTCCTCATGCATGTTGAAACCTTAAGCGTAAGACTCGACTCATCATGTTGAGATCCTTATGTTTAGTGCAAAAATGATGAAATATGAAACTTAGACAATTGAGTTCCTACATTATTCATGGCATCAAATGTTGTCTCTATGAACTTTGAGTTTAACCCTAAAATATGATGTAAGGATGGCTGAAAAGCTCTAAACACAAAAGAAAGAAAAGTGGTGATGTTGGAAACATTGCAAAGCCACTTTCTATGTTTAGTGAGCCTAACACATTAAAGTGAAAAGTTCAAGAATCTCATGACTACTTCACTCGAATGATGTTTTCTTTACAATGATGACTTCGACATAATAAATCACCATCCTTCTCTCTCTCTCTTTTTTTTACATGTTTAAAGCTGACAATGAACCATTATGTGTTTGAGCTTCATTCCCTTTTCTCTTAAAGTTTGTCATAATGGTGGCTAAAAATTCACATTTAAGTAAAGGAAAATATGAAAGAAACTTCTTTCCCCTCATTTTCTATGTGCGCCATGACGCATGAGGCACAAAGGGGAGTGTGAAGTCTCATTTTTCTCTTGGCTTATTTGGTTTTAACACTTTAAAGTTAAGCAAAACAAGAAAAACTCATTTTCCTTTTCTTTTTCCCTTAGCCGCGAGCTTCGTGGACACCCTATAGCAAGATCTAAGTTTTAGTTTCTTCTTTTAAGGATTCTATGATGTGTCTAAGAGCTTTAGCAACTGAAACAAGGATGTAACCCCATATTCCTTGAACTCAAGCTAATCAAGACTCTAAGACCTTGACTAATGTAACTTTTCCTTTTCCTTTTCTTTTTAGTTAAGTCGTGAACCCCGTGATGCTGACAACGAGGTTTTTGCAACATTGTTCCTTATTTTATCATCTTAGAAAGTCTCATGAGGAGTTAAGTACTAAAAGCAAACAAAGATAAATAAAGAACATTATATTCCTTAACCGAAGACTAGTTAAAACTCTTATAACTCTGTAGGAGTATGATTCCATATGCAAAGATCACGTGTGTACCGTGTGATAATCGCACTACACACGATCCAGAGAAATAACATGTGTAAGGATGGTCAAGAGAGAATCACATAGGGAGGAAGAGAAGGAGTAAGCAAACTCAATAGGCTCTAACACACGCGTGATAGACAAGGAAGCTAGAAAGCATCAACCTCACTAGTTACCACGAATGCCGTGTGCGTTCTCAAGTGAGTCAAGTAATTAATTCACAAAAATAGAATTCCGACAACACAACTGCGTTTGTCCAAGATTTCACCTCTTTCAATGAGGCAAGGACTAAGGGTATATATAGAGAATCAAGCTGTCGATGCCGTCCGTCGGATGAGATCAATGACTAACGGTAAGGATAAGTCATTTTCATTGTGGATATGAATGTGGGCTCCCTTGTGGACCCAGGCCCATTAAAGCCTTGATTTGAAATGTGTGTGAGCCAATTTGAGAAAGGTTAGAATTGGACAGAACAATTCCAACGGGTCCTACTCCAAGCCTACCATGCCAAAACTCCCATGATCATCCCAAAACAGTTGGGCCTAACTCTTTAAACCCTGTCACATTAGCCCAAAGAGTTAAATCCAAATAAAAATTAGGCCCAAAGCCTTTATAATCAAATTCAATCATCTACATTTTGCCCCCTGAATAAAGTCCTTTAGATAGTATCAAAAGGGGTTTGGGCATTGACCAATCCATTGTATGAGTAAAGCCTCGTTTAGCACATATGCGCTATGAACTAGCTGCACTACTGCTTGGTGTGTTAACTCCTTAAGAATTCGTGATATAAAAGTTCGATGTAACAATGTCAAACAATTGAATCTTATCGGGCATATGCTTGCAATATTGTCTGACCATGGAAGTCACCTTATATCCAAATTTTATTGTCACTAAGACGACAATATATGCATATTGACAATTTCCTTTGGTGGATGGTCTTCATCACATGTGCTTATTTATCTTTTGTATTCGATTTACATAAATTATTCATCCTGATAAGTTGATTTTGTCTTCACTTCCAAACACCTTAGTCATGATTTGACTTGTCATCATCCTTCGAACCAAACTTTCAGCACAAGAATGTGTAAATAACTCAATTTGCCATTTCAGCATGTTCAATACAGCTTTTACACTTTCAGTCGTTTTCAACATCCAGCTCGTTTCTCTTCATCAACTCACTGATAAATAGCCTCACGCTTATCTAATATTTCCAAAGTAATGGGCGTGTTATGCCTATGATCGACCTTATCGTACTTTCATTGCAATAACGATGATTACATAATTAAGATTTCGGCACAATGCTTTCCATGTCTTGTTGCTTGCCATAATTCTAAAACTTCAAGTAAATACCGAACTTGATTGACCTATATAAAGATCAAGTATGTATTTGAGTTCATTACCAAAGCCGGACATCCAAATGAAGCCTATATCATGCTCATGAAAATTTCTTAGATTCAACCTTTGGTATTCCTATGTTAAATCTTAACCACACAAGTCAAGTAATATTCGGTTGGTTCATTGCTGGTAGGCTTAACAAGTGACCGCATAGTGCAGTGGATTAGCGTGTTTGACTTCGGATCAAAAGGTCGTGCATCCAATACAGGGCAAGGGCAAAATGGAATTTTCCTTTTTGTTAAATGCGCTCATCACATACGCATAAGTGGAGCGCATGGCATGTGCCATGCACATAACCCTTGCCCATCTTCCATTTCTCAACTGCATGAACTGTGCAGAATATTTCCAGATCTCTCTTTTTTTTATTTCTATATTTTGCATATATGTCAGAACAAGGATATGGTACAATTTTATACCATAGAAAGATATCGAAATTTGATTGGCTGCCGATACAAAGGAACAACCCATTCTCTTCAAAATATTTCCTGCTTCGTGCTTTTGCAGCTTCAATTTTTTTAATCCACAGCCTGCTTGCTTTCTTCTTATTCTTTCTTATTTTATTTTCACATTCATAAAAAGGGCCCATGTTTGTAGAACTCGAAACGAGGTGGGGTTATGTTCCCGAATAGTAGGCGATGCTACCCCACGCAGTTGTAGTGGTAACCTCTCTGAGGTTGCTTTGCGCCCTTCTTCGGTCGAGCAACGACCCTTTCTCTCCATATGCGACTTTTAAATACTTCTGGTTAGGTCTTGAACCATTGTGTTTGTGTTTGTGTATGTGTTTGTTGGGAAAACATTAATTGGGTATGTTATTCACAGTTGCTGCTACTGCTACTACTTCTTCTTTTTTATTTCATTCGTGTATTTGACATTCAACTCTCTTAATGTTACTCAAGGCAGCGATTTTGGCTCATCTTTGAAGGTATAAAAAAACTCACAATAACATGTATCATAGAGCAATATTGATTTTCTTACTAACTTTGATGTTAGACGAGAGTTGATGTCGTCTGTCTATTTCTGATGACTACTAACTGATTATTTAACTCATGTTAACCGATACGTCTTATTCTTGGACATTGACATTTTTGGAGTAGAAATACTGCGTGTAACTACGTTGTTGGGGAATGCATTAGTTTTAAGTAAAAGTGGGCTTGAACATGCTAGCCCCCTGGCTTTAGGAGGAATATTATCAATTTTGATCTGAAGTCAAGTTTGCTGAGATGCATCATGAATCTCTTCAGGAGGCTCTTCCTGGTGACAACATTGGCTTCAACGTGAAAAGTTTTGCTGCCAAGGATCTCAAGCGTGGATACGTTGCATCTAACTCCAAGGATGATCCTGCTAAGGAAGCTGCTAGCTTCACTTCTCAGGTTATCATCATGAACCACCTAGGACATATTGGAAATGGATATGCCCCCGTCCTTGATTGTCATACTTCACACGTTGTCATCAAGTTTACTGAGATCTTGACCAAGACTAATAGGCGATCAGGTAAGGAGCTCGAGAAGGAGCCAAAATTCTTAAAGAATGGTGATGTTGGTTTTGTTAAGATGATTCCTACTAAGCCCATGGTGGTCGAGACTTTCTCCAAGTATCCTCCGCTTAGTTGTTTTGCTGTTAGGGATATGCGTCAGATTGTGGCTATTAGAGTCATTAAGAGACCAAGACATGTATGCAGGGGGTTACCAGGGGTTCTATACCCGAAATACCATTTCTTTGATGCCCAAGAGTGTGAATCACATACACAAACGTGGCGGAACTATCCTTGGTGCATCAAGAGGGGGCTTATAACCTCAAAGATTGTCAACAATACAAAGGACCGAGGCATTAATCAGGTAGACTATTAGTGTAAGCTTACATATTTGTAAAGAAATTCTAGCCCTGCATGAAATAGAATTGAATTATATATGTCTATGTAAATATTTTAGGTTTACATTATTGGAGGAAATGGAACTCATAAAGGTGCATCAATTATTTTTGAGGTAAGCACCCTCTCAAAAAAGGCAGTTTGCCCTGTCTCAGTCAAGATTGATGAGTGAAATCCTTCCGCCAAAATTTGCTTTGTGATGGATATCTTATATGGTATATTTGTGTAATATAACGGTAGCAGTAAAAACTTCAGGTTTAGTGCTGGTTTTGATTTTGTAAATCAACTCCATGAATTATATCTCTTCATATTGGTTCTAACATTGTCACTTTCATATGTCCATAATGATTCGGTTTGCAATACAGATTTTGTGTGGAGATTATGCATGTCTGGTTATGTGTAGTAGCTACTGTTGGGTCTCCCAGTTCAAGCGCATGTTTGGTTATAATGGGATGTGCGTGGAAAGGCTTTGGGTGTTGCTGTTGGGTACATTTCCTTGACATTTCAGCTATTCACTTAGATAAACTACAAGTTCGCTGCTCTTGAGTGCTCTAGAAGATGCTCTTACTACTGTTTTGAGTTGCTTACTTAAGTTTGGTTTAGATGGCCCCTGTTGTGATGTGTTTAGCATAGATAAATATGTCATTCTTGGTTTGCTACTATATTGAACTTGAAACTACAGCTGATATGTTTGCTTGTCCATTCACAATCATATCTAGGTCTCAATCAAGCAAGATGCTTCTTTGTGTGATTAGGACTCTATTCAAAGCTCACCAATTTCAAGTGGCATCTAATTGCATGATAATTCTTGCATTGTGGATGAGTCGCCCCTCATGTGTATTACAACATATGGAACTTTAAGGTTGGAAACATCAGCAAACATCTTCTCGTCCAACTGCCAGCCAGGCACATTATTTACAATGTGAACTACCTTCTTGATGGATTCTAATGCAACTTGTAAGTGGAAAGCATCAACAAATACTAGTTTCCCCTCCATCATTAAAACTATCGGGCTAGTCCGAAAGGAGATTTCCAACAAATAATACCGTCTTCATTCCTTCCTTACCAATCAAGGATTTACCACTCAAGCTCTTCTACAATTCATGAACCTCACCAGATTTTCTTGCTTTCGAATAGCCCATGTTTTGATGAGGACCCCACCAGGCAGTTATTGCAATACAACGATCCTAGCTTAATGATCATTGGTTGATCATGAAAGCCGAGCTTCAAGTCTAAGCATTTTTACTTCAACTCACATTGTCTTGTTCATTTTTCTTTAGAGTATTATTAGTTTTGCTACTCACTTTGCTGTACGAAATTATCTTATCTTTAAATTTCTTGCAATGCAGGTCTTAAGATTAAAGTGTTGAATCTTCACTACGTATCCTTTTGACTTCATTTTTGTAAGTATAATTTTCTTGTTTTATGAACTCATATTAATGTCATCAACTATTAATAATTCTTGAACATGTGCGAAAAGAATACTTAACTTCAAATATTCCTGTCTATCATGTATTCTATTCATTCATCAAATAACTATGATGCCTCATGATTTTTAAGACAAAACTCTTCGTCGTCCGTATTCCATCCGCATAGATGGCAATATTGAGACCACACACTGTATGATGACACTCTCAGTCGTCCGTGTCCTAAACTTTACGTGACAATCTTGGAACCACACATTGCTTCCGTGTTCCATTCCTCATTTCATGACCTTGGCACCGCACTGCTATGAGAGAAGCTCTCCTCAGTTGTTTATGTCTCATTTACCCATGCGACGATCTTGAAACCACAGCACTATAAGAGGGGACTCTTTCTCATCTTGTGTACCTAATCATTTGGTGAATGAATGCGATACTCTGTTAATTAATACACTTGTTGTATATGTCTCATGCTATTGATTTTAGTTCACAAGTAGCATTTATTGTCCTCTAAATCAAGTTTTGCATAAACAACTTGATCCGCTATTTTCATTGTACCAACGACTCTTTCAGCTCTCCTTTTTTTTTTTTTCTCCTTTCATTATTCTAGTATCAAGCTTGCCTTCTTCACCATCTTGCAGATGAACGATATCATAAGAAATACTTCAAAATAGACAACTGTCTAGTATGCATCATTGTCTTTGTCAGAAAATTAGATGGTAGGAGACAGGTCGTTGGTGACGCGTGCCGTGTTTTAGAAAATGGCACTTAGAGACCTTTACTTCAATAATATGGATAATGATTGATGGTTTCATTCAAAGTATGAATCAGCATATATAATGAATCCTATACCAGCGCTCTTTACGACTTTGTAACATATCCTTGCCCCACTTGCTTTGTATAAATCTAGCATATATGCTTATCACAACTCATAATGCATGTGATACTTTCTTTTTTTTTTTGCACTCAAGTTTGGATGCCGTGTCCTACACTCCTTTGAAATCACTTGAGCCATCATTGCAATATCTTGTTGGAGCATATCGACTTTTTTTGAAGACAAGCATTATTTTCATGCATGTACTTTTAATTGACTAATCGTAGTAGCATTATATAAAAGCGATGCAACATCCTGAGTAAGCTAGTGTCACATGCACGTACGTGTTTTGAGCATATTGCACAAATGAACTTCATGCATTCTCGCATAAGTGAGGATCATGCACAAACAAACATTTTGCGCTTCAAGCACCACAAATGTGTATTGCATATAAAATTTATTGAGTTGTGATAGGCATCCACTCGTGTCTTTCTTTATTGTCATCTTCTTGGTCATGCAATATTGTCCCTCTTTTTTTTTTCAATATGAGTTGTATCAAATGTGTAAAACTGACCATGACAATAAAATCAACTCATAAACTCTATATCCATTTATATTCTTGATACTCATTTTCGCCTTGGTGATATGTCTAGTTATCATGTGCTCTGGAGTACTAGCTCTCTTATAGTTGCAACAGATGAAAAGACATAGTAATAGGATCACTTCAGTCCCTTAAACACTTGTAAAGTTATTATAGGCATCACAGACAAAGAGCATGTCTAGGTAACAAGGATTATTATTGAAACATAACACTTAATTTTAAAACATGTATTTTTTTTATGATCATACATGCTTAGGAGCAAAGCTTCAACCAAGCAGCAATATTATCTAATACAATAGATGAGGGGACTCTTTACATTATCATGTACATTGAAGGAGTACTGCTACTTCCTCGCGATGATATTTACACAATCCATTTAAGGAAAATAATCATTTATGCCTATGCAGCGATAGTAGCATTAATTATCAATCGCAACCATGCAACGACGGTAGCAGTTTTACCATTCGCGGTCATGTAGTGATTGTAACATTCGTTATCATTCGCGCTCATGCAGCGATAGTAACATTTGTTATCATTTGTGCTCACGCTGCAATAGCATTTGTTATCGATAAATTTTTATTAGTCAAGGGGGTATTTCCCACTATTCGACTGCATAGTACTCATGAAGAATACCATATGCCAAGGATTACTTGGCTCAATGGAGCTTGTCAAGGGAATCATCTCCACTACTTGACAATTAGAAATACCAAGAAGAAAGTGGTGACGAGCTATCAACAGAATGTGCTTGGGAGCTAAGCTCTAACCCGTCAGCAACGATGTCTAAATCACATGTTATATGTATTGTTGTTTTCTTTCATTACTAAAGGGTAATCGTACTCAATCTAATGTCGGTCCTTTTTTTTTAACTAGCTTTGCACATTAAAAATATTAGTTTCTTACTTTGCAGCGACAATAGCGATGAAAAGGAAAATGAGTGATCATACCATCATATTTTCACGAACAATACTTGCTGATCGAGTAATACAACTCATTCATTAGGTAAAGCATCTAATGCTTTGTTTACACAGAAAAAAAAAAAAAAGGAAATGAGAGAGATACAATAATAACACTCTTGGTTATAAATAACTCTTTCTTCAATTCATGCAGTGCTTTGCATTTCCATACTACCATAGGCCTTCTTGTGTTTCCTTACACCTCCACGACAACCACACTTCTTTCTCTTTTTAAATTCTCGGGTCTTAATTTCTTCTCTCGTAAGTAGTGATTTCGCATGGGATTCCACTAAAGTCATATCCGTTTCATTTTCATGTTCATAGAAAAAGATAGCTTCAGCAAGGTGCAATTCATTACGATTGAACTGATTCTTTGTCGCGTAGATTAAGATATCACTTCCACTCCAATGACCTTTCATACACTGACGCTGTGTTGAGAGTATCATGTTGTACTCGTGCAACCATGTCCTTCATATAAGAAGGTGGTAGGACATCGATAAATTAATTACATGAAATGTAGCAAGGCTATGAATGGGCCTAACTTTAAAGCTTACTTTAACATAACCCACTGTCATTGTAGAAGATTCAGTAAAACTATTCATTGCGATAGGATGCCTCATTAGGTATCGGATATCTATTCTTGCAGCTTTGAAAGTAGACATGGGCATGAAATTGAGTGATGATCCATTACGATAAATGTCCTCTTGATGGGGTAACCATTGAATACACTCTCTACATACAAAGTACGATTGTGATTGAAGTTCTTCAAGTGCGTATTAGTACTAGTAAATGCAATTGCATAATCCCTTACAAAGACTACTCCTTTCTTAGGTTGAACTATGTCGTATTCACTATAATGACCTTGTGCAATTTGGTTAAGTACAGTTGTTGTTGCAAATCGTGCATGATCATCAAATCCAAGGAGATCAAAGAAATTCTTAAAATTTGAAGTCTTCATTAAAGTAAAAATGACATTATCATCCCAATGAGTTTCAATTTTGAGTGCACTGTCATTTCTTCATGTCCCCCAACTGGTTGTATGTCTGTTGACTCAATTATAACAGGACCATGGGTAATGGCATTCATAGCACCACGTTGTCTTCCATGAGTTGGAAGTGGATTATTCCTAACATCGTTATTCTCGATGATAAGTTCGCCATTCTCAACTCTTTCATTAAAGATCCTCTTTAAAGTAAAACAATCCCTAGTAGAATACCCCACAATCCTGTGAAATCTACAAAATTTAGGATTATTTTTTTTCTTCTTGAGTTGGCAAACGTTCTACTCTTGGGAGTTTGAGATTTCCATCTCTTAACCACTAATCTAGCACAATGTACAACTTTCCCATTGAGCAAGGATATGTTTATGCTTCTTTTGCCCTCTCACCCTTAAGCTTCTTAACCCTTGGTTTCTTCCCCTCTTTGGAATCTTCACTCTAAGCCAGATTCACCGATGGTGCTCTTTTTTAAACTTTGCACTTCCTCCTCTTTACCGTGCAACCGAATTATTGGTCATTCGCGCATTCTCAACCAAGTGGAGAATAAGGCTAAGGGGAGATTTTCCAAATGCACCGCATACTCTCTAAACATGCCTTTGATGCAAATTTTGACTAGCTCTCTTTCATCACATATATCTTGAATGTCCAGTGAATGCTCCTTGAAGCGTTCAATATAATCCATTAAGTCTTCCTTGGGCTTCTGGCAAATCCGTCCCATATCAGTCAAGGTCACTTTTTCCCGTGTGGAGAAGAACTTATCTAGGAACATCTTACACATAGTTACCCATGAATCTACTGATCCAGGGAGAAGATTGACATACCAAGTGTACGCTTTCTCTGTAAGGGACTTAGAAAATTCTTTTAACTTCAAATTATCATCAAATCCATAAACCTCTAGCGTTTCAATGAACTTCAATAAATGTTCCTTGGCACTTCCCTTCTTACCATTGAGTAGCATGAATTTGGGACTCATATAGTCCCGTGGATATGGCTTAGTAGCAATACATTGGTTGTATGGGAGCTTGAGATCCAATACTCCCACATCAGACTTGGCTTGTATTTCCCTCAGGTACATGTCTCGATCTTCCTACGTAACAAATATGCCTTTAGGAGTTGAAGGACTAGTTTCAGCTAGTGTTGTTGGAGTAACCGTTTGGAGTGGAGTTGCATTGGGTTGAATAGTAGATCCACCAATGACAATTTGTGGTGTAGCCTGTGAGGATGAGGATCCTGTAGGTTGAGCATGTAATGCAGGTTGGGCGGCTGATGGTGCTTCAAGTTGAACTCCTGTATTCATTACCTGAGGTGCGAGCGACTATGTAATTACAGGCTCCAATGGAAAGATTTGCTCTCTAACTCTGGCAAGATTTTGTTCAGGAATAGGAGTAGGATTAGCAGATTGAGAAGCTTGAGGTGCTTGAGATGTACGGTGTTGCGTAGCAACAACAGGGGTCGACAAAGTTACACCTTGTTGTGCAGTAGCAATTACAGCTATACCAGGCAAGTACTGAGCAAACATTGTCATGATTCATGAATTGTTAGAATTGTCTTGTAGACTCTTGCATTGATTGATTGACTTGCTTGGAATTATCTTGCACAGCACACAAGATTGCAGCATTGTCAATTTGAGTACCAGTAGATTGGTTCACATCCTCAAGTGCTGGCATGTCATGTTCAACAGTCTCGGGATTAGCATTAAGTTCTTGAGCCACATCTTCAGTAGGATTGGTAGGTCTCTTTCTTGGAGGTACCATCACACAAGTGTTGATTTTCCTATCCCCGGTAGAGTTGCCAAGAATGTAGGAGTATGATTTCGGATGCAATGATCACGTGCGTGCTGTGTGATAATCGCGCTACACACGATCCAGGGAAACAACACGTGCAAGGATGGTCAAGAGAGAATCGTGTAGGGAGGGGAGAATAAGTAGGTAAACTCAATAGACTCTAACACATGCGTGACGAGCGAGGGAGCTAGATAGCATCAACCTCACTAGTTACCACGAATGTCGTTTGTGTTCTTAAGTGAGTCAAGTAATTGATTCACAAAAATGGAAATTTGACAACACAACGGCATTTGTCCAAGATTTTACCTCTCCTAATGAGGCAACGACTAAGGGTATATGTAGAGAATCAAGTTGTCGATGTCGTCCGTTAGATGAGACCGACGACCAATGGCTAGGATAAGTCCTTCTTATTGTGGATATGAATGTGGGGTCCCTTGTGGACCTAGGCCCATTAAAACCTTGATTTGAAATGTGTGTGAGCCAATTTGAGAAAGGTTAGAATTAGGCAAACCAATTCCAACGGGCCCTACTCCAAGCCTACCATGCTAAAACTCCCATGATCCTCCCAAAACAATTGGGCCTAATCTTTAAACCCTGTCACATTAGCCCAAAGAGTTGAATCCGAATAAAAATTAGGCTTAAGGCCTTTATAATCAAATTCAATCATCTACAAACTCAATGACACATAAAAGAGAAATTGTCCTTTTTCTTTTCCCCCATGCCGTGAACTACATGACTCATACATGAGTTTCAAACTTCATCTTTCTTTAAATGATTATCTCAATGAGTCTGGTGTAAAGGGTTGATGCAATGGTAGTCAAAACAAAAGGAAAGCAATAAGCTTCTAAGAACCCATACACAAAGAAACCCTGAGAACAAGCTTGGGTGTGATAGCAATATATGACTCTTGTGTTGAAGTCTTTGTGACACAATAAAGGAAGCTTCTTAAGCTCAACATGAACTTAAGCTTAAATATGATTAAGGTCATGGAGCTTACTCTTCTTTTCTTTACCACATGATGGTTGAAAAAGGGAACAAGACCATCTATGACTTTTATTCTTTTTCTCCTAACTTTTACGCCAAGACATAAACTATTATAGAAGCAATGTTGCACCTAGATAAGTAAAACACAAGCATTAATAGAATCTTGGCATATTTACCTTTATTGTTCTTGTGTTTATCGTGTACATGCTTAGAACGAAGCCCCATGCATGATAGAAAGCCTTGATAGGGTTTAAACCTTATAAAAACATTAAAATGAAGGCAAAACACTTAAGGATACAATTTGACCCCGGCTATCCTAAGACCATCCAAACCTTAAATTAAGAAAATAACATCAAAAATAGATCGAGCGAAGACGATAGAAATCGGTTATTCATATGCGAAAATAAAACTTAAAATGACTTACATATGGCCATTTTAAGATTCACACAAAGTAATTGGAAACATAACGAAAATATCACCCTCTGAACTATTATATAAGTAAAGCTTCTATAAGATACTTATTACAGACTCTTTCCTTATTCAAGTGATGAGGAGCTTGATGCTACATTCCTTAAAGATTACTTTGATTGAGGATATTGCCATGGCCGAATGAGTTTTCCGTTGTGATTTTCAGACTTGTGGTGTTTTGTAGCCAGTTGCATTAGTGTTATTAGGTTACAATTAAATGGAATATGTTTGGGGTCATAGGACTTGCATGTATATGCAATTGTGTGAATTGAAATTACATAATGTATTATAACAAATGAATGAATGGTAAATGCATGTGAAATTTATGCTATTATTCATGTATGTATTGAGGTTGTGGTTGATCACTGATTAATGAACTTTAACTCTATTTGGCTCAAATGAAAAAAATGGTTATACATAGCATATAATATCACATGTTGAAACTGCTCGTCCTACGCATGGGATGGGAAGGGCTGTAATCATGCTGAGGTCATGGGCCCAACTTTAGCTTGGGGAATTACATCATTTAGGGAATGCGGCATCAAAGAGGAAACAAGCCAAATCGGTTGCTATGGGCAGGAGCTTGGGATTAACTGGGGAAACGATCATGGAGATCCTCTTAGTAGAACTCCCTAAGCCTTATCACGAAGGGCGAAACTTTGTTCTATATGTTATTCCCCTATGACTATATATATTTATGCATCTCATTTACCGTTGCATTACATATGTCTATTAATAATCAACTTGCTTGTGATTTCAATTGCGTCGATACATTTGAAGGAATACCTCACTAAGCATGACGTAGCTTACTAACTATGGATTTTTGTTGACATACGAGTGTTTGCAGCTGAACCCAAGGGATATGATTCCTGAGGTAATTTCTTCAAGAATTTTTAAGCTTTTAAAGAAAACAAGAGGGTACTAGAAGACCCGCTTCTATGAGAATCCTAGGTTTCTATTTAGAAGACTTTAATATTTTGTGGATGATTGTACTAATGACCTAATTGACAAACTTTAACAAGGGAGTGCACCTGAGATGACGTAAGCTTTTGATGAATGGTTTACTTTTGTTAAGCATCCATGCATGCTTATCTGTAATCATCTTGAATTGCACCCATTCCTTCGGTGTTGCTTTGATTGTAAACACCCCTTATACATCGTATATGAAGGCTTTGTGTGATTGAGTGAGTCATTCGTCGGTTTCCATGCTATATATGGTGGGCCATCATGTTTAAGTCACCTTTAGGGGCATAATGGTATATGTCTGTAAAGTGGTACATTAGACTTAAACAAAACAAAATTAGGAAACTAAAAAAATTTAGACAAAGTAACTTTTTATTACTCGGCGAAGTAGAAGAATATCTAAGAATAGCAAAAAGAAGCCTTATTGTAGAAGGAAGATGTATTGTCATAGGAACTATAGAAATAATTATAGACGTTTTGAAAAACAATATAAGAGATATAGATAACTTGATAAATGGAGTAAAGAAAATATTACAATGATCTGCCTATAAAAGATATAAATGATTTGATCAATTGTTTGCAATAATTCCCATTTGAAAACGTTGAAGAAGTTAGAGATAGTGTATAAAAACTAGAAGAAGAAATACTAGGTAACTTAGAAGCACTCAAGGAAGCAATAGAAGAAAACCAAGAAGGAGGATTCCATATCCCACATTCATAACAACAAATTTTATTGTTTATTATTAAAAGCATTTAGACTATATTTAATAAATCTAGAAGGTAATTATCCATTGTCCTTAGTACCATATCCTAGAAGACTTTCAGGAAATCTGCCAAACCCTCCATTGAATCCTCCAAACCCACCAAATCTTTGATGATTCTAATAATCATAGTATCACAAGTTGGAAATAAACAACAATATATAGATATAATAGATTACACAAACGAGTTAAATTTAGAAATAGACAGGATAAAACAAAAAACATAGAATTAGACACGAATGTATTATATATAAGACTTGTAGAAATCACAAGAGCACCAATAATCTACATTCTTATTTTAAATTGACCTCCATAAATAGTCTAAAGTCATAAATTGAATACAAAAGTAGCATAATAGATTATTATATAGATAGTTATTGGAATTTTAGATTTTGATTAACTATATATAATATAAAAAGATTATATTGGATAGGAATAGAAATATATAGTCCTAATAGGAAAATAGGAAAGACAAGGCGATTTATATATATTTGTCATTTTCAACAATATGAACACCAATTACATAGTTAAAATAAACAATTGAACATAATAGTAAACTTGTTTATAACTTTAGTAAATTCACTAGAAAAACAATAAAATAATGTGTTTAGACAACTAATTACTAGAAGAACAAATCATAGGAAATGGATATATAACCAAAGAAATAATAAACAACCAAAAGCTCTTGAAAGAACAAAATAATACAATCTTGGGAAAAATTAGATAAATAGAAAATTTTGGGTTATACAACAAAAACAATACAGAAAAATTAAATAAAAATTTACAAAAATTACAAATAGAAAATAAACAATTTATAGAAAAGTAGAAAAAACTAGAATATTTAATGCAAGGTTCTAATATAAGAATAAATGAGAACACAACCTAATATAGGCTTAGACATGAAAACACAAAATGGATACAATAAGGTACATAGAGCATTACAATTAAGGGATTGAGAAAATGTAAAAAAGTTATTGGAATGATTTTTTCTTTTATTATAATATAGTAGGATGTTATTATGAAAAAAACTATTATAAACAAAGTATTTTGAAAACTCCCAGAACCATTAGGCTTAGAGATTTTCAAAGAATTCAAAGAAAAAGTAGAACCATAACTAGTAACAGAGTCAAATCATATAGGTTTAGAATACAATTTATCCAAAAGAAATTAGTAGAAAAATATACAAACATACAAATAACTAAACAATTAAAAGGAGAATATAGTTTTTATATAAATATATATGCTTTAGGTATATGATAGCAAAAGTACAAAAAATACAAGGTATTATAGAAAAAATAAACTAGGAAAACAAAGAGTAAGCTTGCAAAGTGGTATTACTTGAGAAGAAGTAGAGCAAGAAAATCATAACTAAATAAGGATAAACATGCTAGCATGGTTGTCAAAATCATAAGTCAAATATATGATTCTACGAGCTTATGATTTTATTTATTTTTTCTTAATTGAAATAGATATAAAATTATTTAGGTACATATTTTAAGTAAGAATATGAATTTAAGTATATGATTCTACATGTTTACGATTTTATCTCGGTTTTATACAATCCTACCAATTCTTTGCATTCTATTGAATACGTGTTAGTGATGAACCATGGGTGGTCACAATCTTATTGTAATGAGAAAATATATTGCATAAATGCAAAATAACTTAATTAAGTGATATTTAATAAGAAAAACTTGTTTTTGCTATGTTTAAGCATTATTATGCATACATGTGCTTGTATATTTTTCTTCGCAAATTTTGCACCAACAAATTTATATGTGTACAAACTTGGTCGCGGGTCACGTCGAGGGCTTGATGTCTTAAATGGTTAAAGCGTGATAAGCTCAAAACCAACACTCAACAAGCTCAAGTCTCTGGCTCGATGAAATCAAAGATCACAGATTTAGTTAAGGGTTAAATCCAAGGCACAACAAATTAAGACACGACATACTGCATGGCACAACAAGTTTAAATCAAGCTTCGATAAGCACGGACTTGGTCAAGGGCAAAATTAAGGCAATATGAGTTTAGGGCATGATATTTTAAAAATTAGCCATGACAAACTTTTAAATTTGACTGTTGGAGGTTTTTTTAAGAGTAAACAACTATGTTTTAAACCATACATATATAGAATGTTTTTTTTTTCTGTGATTGTTAGCAGGGAGTAGAGCTTAACTTGCAGATATTATTTAAAAATACTCTCTCATTCTGTATTTATTTTTTTATTAAGTGAATAGTATCATTCGTTAGATTATTGAGCCAATATTATAAGGCACTATTCACATGTTTAGTGAGTGTTTTAGTGAAGTCCTATGTATGTGTAGGTATTAAGTGAAGTCCTCATGTATGAGGCATTATAAAGTCCTCGGTTGAGGCAATGCAAAGTCCTTAGTAGAGGTATTTGTGAAATTCTCTTCGTGAGGCAATTGTGTTGTTTGAATGAAATGTAAAGTCTTCATTGAGTGAGACAAATTGTGGACCATGGAGATTAGGGGGTAGGTCAAACTCCACGTTAAATATAGTGTAATCTTCTCCTTCCCTTATCTGTTTGTTATTATTGTTGTAATTGTGTGCAAAAATATAAAGGAGATAATGGTTGATTAAGTGAGCTTAAAATTGGTTTTAAAAACCTACCCCGTAGCTTCCGCTTCCACAATATGTGCGTGTAATCAAGCCTAGTGATGCATGGTTTTACTTTTCAACAATTGTTATCAGAGCAGATCTCTAAGGTTAATGCATAACTATATCTTAGAGAAAAGTTTATGTGGTTTTTAAAAATGCTAAGCTTGTATGTTTCTGGGTGTTTAAAAATGAGTTATTTGTTGAATGTAATTTAAGTCTTTTAGTTGAGCATTATATCTTTACAGTGAACTTTTACCCATAATGGTTAGCTAAGGAAGTTAAGTTGCATTTAATAAGTTATTTATTACATGTAGCTTAAGAACCTTTAATTGAGCATTACATCTTTTAAAATGAACTATTACTTGAATGCTTAATTGAGGGGGGGTGCTAAGTCGAGGGGGAGCAATGTTGTGCAATAATTGTTCTCGTAAAAAAAGGGAGAGATTGATAAGTCATGGGTGGTTACAATATTATTTTGATAAGAAAATGTATTGTACAAATGCTCCACAACTTTGTTATGCTATATTTAATAAGCAAAATTTGTTTTTAATATGTTTAAGCTTTATTGTGCATATATGTGCTTATGTTTGCATGTTGTTCTCTATAAATTTTGCATGAACAAATTTATATAGACTTGATTGCGGGTCACGTCGAGAGCTAAACTTTTAAATGGTTAGGGTGTTACAGGCACAAAACAACACTCGATAAGCTCAAGTTTCAGGCTCGAAGAGATTAAAGATCACAAACTTCATCTAGGCTAAATCCAAGGCGTGATAAGTTAAGGCACGACATGCTTCAGGGAGTGATAAATTTAAATCCAAGGCTTGATAAGCATAGAATTGGTCAAGGGAAAAATTGAGGCATGATGAATTTAGGGTGCCACAAGATCTAGGGCACGTCATTTTAAAAACCAGCCGGTGCAGATTTTTAAATTTGACCGTTGGAGATTCTTTTGAGGGTAAACAGCTATGTTTTTAAATTATATATATACAGAATGTTTTCGGGGGATTTTTAACATGGAGTAGAGCTTAAATTGCATATATTATGTAAAAATACTCTTTCATTTTGTGTTTATTTTCTATTAAGTGAATAGTATCATTCATAAGATTAGTGAACCAATGTTGTAAGGCACTATTCACATGTTTAATGAGTATTTTATTGAAGTCGTACATGTGTGTAAGCATTGAGTGAAGTCCTTGTGTGTGATACATTGTGAAGTCCTCAATTAAGGCAATGTGAAGTCTCTAGTAGAGGCATTTGTGAATTCCTTTTCGTGAGGTAATTGTGTTGTTTGAATGAAGTGTGAAGTCCTCCTTAAGTGAGGTAAATTATGGACCGCGGAGATTAAGAGGTGGATTGAACTCCACATTAAATCTAGTGTAATCTTCTCCTTCCCCTATCTTTTAATATTATTGTTGTAATTGTGCGTAAAATGATAAAAAGAGATAATGGTTGATTAAGTGGGCTTAATATCGGTTTTAAAGACTCGCTTCGTAGCTTCTCTTTTCACAATATGTGCGTATAATCAAGCTTAGTGATGCATGGTTTTATTTTTCAACAGTTAGAAGATATAATAAAGATAGAAATTATAAGAATAGGTTGACATTTTTTGCTTGTAAAAAGGAAGGACATTTAGGAATAGATTATGACCGTAGACATAGCATAGATGACAAAAGTGCGATTTTAGTAAACCATATAGAAGAAGACATATTATAAGTAGATGAATACATGGATGACACAAAAACAATTTGTAGTGTAATAAGTGCAGAAGATAGAGAAAACTTAAACATAGATGAAGATAGCGATTTCTTCGTATAATGAATCAAATATGTATAGACAACCCATAGATGACCTAGAAGAAATGTTAAAAAATGTACAACTAGAAGAAATGGTTGAAAATAATATAGGATGTGAACATGATTAGAAACAAGGTACAAGATTTGATGATTGCCTTTGCAAATTTTGTGGTAGATATCCTCATTTATTATTAGGATATCAATGTAATGAATGTTTAATAGAAGCTTGTAAATTTTGTTTAAACAAACAAGGTGAAAATATTAATTATTGGTAAAAAAATTTATAATAGAAGAATAGATAGTAATACCTATAAAAACTAGACCATTAAGATTAAAAGAAAAAAATGGGTAAATTGGAAGAGAAATTAAAAATAATAGAAGAAAAAGATAGAGAGTAATAGACAATAATATAAAATATAAAAACATTTTGTAGGAAAGAAATAGACAACAAACTGAGAATATCAATCACAACTGTCATAGTTAATAAAAGATTTATAATAGGAGATCTTGTAATGGAAACCCAAGCACTAGTAGACACATGATGCTCAAGCAACATTATGGACAATAAGATAGTCCCTAAACATTTAATAACTAGAGTTGTAGAAGATGTTTGTGTTATAGCATAGCAAATTGATGGACAGCTACATCAATATTGTAATATATTACACACAACTATAAAATATGCAAGAGATATGAATCTTCGTAGACATTTTTGTATTATATGGTTACAATTTTTATTAAATGATAATTTTGGTTTATGCTAGCACCTAATGGTTCAATATTCTAAGGATCTCCTTTAGTCTCGAGAATAAAAGATGAATGCGAATATGACATGGAAGGAGAATGCAAGACAAGTAAAGAAGATAGAAACCAAATTAGACAATAAAGACAATCTAAAGAAAATTGAGTTAGAATTGTTTGAAAAAACACTAGATGAATTTGGAATCAATAGTTGATTAGATTTTAGAAAAGTATATAATCTAATAAATACAACAAATACATAAAATAGACAATATAATAAGTAAGCTAGAAAAAGGAAGAAGTTATAAGAGAAAACCCGATAATATTATGGGATAGAAATAAAATACATTCTAAATCCATATTTAGAAATACAATCTAAAAGATGGAGTGTGATAACATAGACAGTTAGAATTTGAAATACACATGGAAAATTACTAAAATTAGGAGTCATTAGAAGGTTAAACTATCCACATAGAAGTCTAGCATTCTTAGTAAGAAATCATAGTGATATTGTTAAAGGAAGAAGTAGAATGGTCATATACTACGAAAAACTAAACAATAATATAAAGATAGGTGCTTATGACATATCGGATAAAACAGACTTAATAAACATAATACAATATGGCAAAGTTTTTAGTTAATTTGATTGTAAGTTATGATTTTAGTAGGTTAAAATGCATGAAGAATCTATTAGATTAACAGCCTTCACTTGTCTACTTAGGCTTTATGAATAGTTACTCATGTTATCTGGGTTAAAAAATGCACCTTCGGTCTTTCAAAGAAAATTGCACAATATTTTTGTGAAATATGATTTGTTTGTGCGTATATTATGACATTTTGGTACACTCAAATACTAAAAAAGAACGTACATCATATTTAAAAATAGTTTTATCAGAATTCCTAAGACATAGTCTCGTAATCGGTAGTAAAAAAGCATAGGTCTTTAAACATAATATTGAATTCTTAGGAGTAAAGATAGGAATGACAAAACAAAACTCTAACCTCACATTTGAAAGAAAGTTTTAAAATTTAGTGAAGAATTTGATAAGAAGAAATTGCAACAATTCATAGGATTAGTAAACTACGCTAGACCATTTATTAAAAATTTAGGAAGGTACACTAAACAATTATATAAGAAAGTTAGTAGCTGCAAGCCATTAAACTAGGAAGAACTCAAACAAGTAGGAAAAATTAAAGATTTAGTTGAAAGTTTACTAGATTTTAGATTTCCATTAGACAATGATCACTTGATTGTGAAAGCTGGTGATTGCAAAGAAGGATGGAAAGTGGTCCTAAAAAGAAAACCACACATATACTCACTAAAGAATGAAGAAGAGATTTCTAGATACGATAATGATAATTTTAGAGAAAAGGTTTGACGAGTAGTATAGACATGAAAGTTTGGTAGCAATATATGATTTAAATACCTTTAGACTTTTTCTTATAAATAAATATGAAATATTAGTAGGAAAAAACTGAGACTATTGTTAAATCGCACAACAACAAAAATGAGAAAAACATGTCATAAAATAAGATGCATAAAATTTGGAGACATTATGATAAACGATTGATATAAAGTAGAAATAGAACACATTAAATGTAAAGAAAATAATCTTGCTCATTCTTGGAGCAGATATAATAGAAAATGAAGCAAATCACCTGGAGCAACTCACAATCTACTAATAATTCTTTTAGATAGACGAACACAAGGGATGACAAATCTTAATCTCACTGGTTCTTATTCCATGCAGAGATCACATTACAAACCCACTTCAAGCTCATTTCCTACATAAAAGGCAACATTACTAGCCTTAAAGTCTAAATTCTTTCGATATGAAATTTGATAGGATAAAATTTCCTATTCATCGCAGAGTAAGATCTACAAAGTTCAAACAATTTAAACAAATTAACATAAATGAGTACAAAAGATCTTAATTGATGCATTGTTGAATTTATAGATAGTAGACAAAAATAAATTTAAACCATGCATTGCATTATCAAATTGTTTTTTCACAAAATAAATTATGAGCTTGCATCTAGACAGCAAAATCATGGAATCTACAAAAATAAATTTATTATGTATTGCACTATCAAATTATTTGCACAAAATAAATTTTGAACTTGCGTCTAGACAACAAAATCATGGATCCATACCTAGACAACAAGAAACACAATGGCTAAACATCACATCGAATTTTAGATTTAGTTATTATGCAATTATAAAAAGGTTCAACCCTGGAATTTACAAAAGATAACTCACAATAATTCTTCAAACAGAGAATTATAACAGTCTAGTATGGAGTAGATGTAATACTGTATATGAGGCAAAACACATGCTTGAAGGGTCTTTTTGACATACGGATTTTCCTGTAAATCTAGAATCAATCAATGAACTTAGACAATTTTAACATGCAGACATTGAAAATTCAAAAATCATCTTTGGTAGACACATGGAAAACTTATAGACAATTGTTTTCTGGGCAATCTATTCTAAATGGAGTAAACAAATAAGAGCATATTCAAAAAACTTGCTCATACCTCTTTTGTCTACAAAGAACCATACATAGACAATTTACCTTATAAATGTAGACAATTAATAAATTATTATCGTAACGCCTTAAAATAAGGCATTGCAACCCGCCACGTGCCCTCTCTTGATTAGGACACGCCAAGGCTATAATTTCCACAATTAATCCGAATAACACCTGAATAACTCACAAGGTATATAATAAGACATATGGTCCTCATAAACAAATCATATGATAATAATATGGTCTCCAAAGTTTCAGCAAACTGGACATTGTTGACATAACTGCAGGTCAACAAGTCAAACCATATTCTAAAACTATTACTATATGAAAACTCCAAATACAACTTGAAATCCAATGAACAAAATAAAAATCAGATATAAAAAGTCTTCTTTGATCCATTCTATATCATCTATGACTATACAACTAGTCATTCGCAGGGTAGTCGGGACCGCTAACGCCATCCCCATCCTCATAGACGATATCAAAACCCGATAAATCATAAATCACATTATCATCACCTGCACCTGAAATATAACAGAATGAGTGGCGAAGCCTAGTACGATAACATCCAATCCAGTTCAAGCAAGGTTGTGCACATACAGCATGTATAAATATATGCAACTGAACTAAATACACACAACAGATTATTATCTATTTTAATCCAGCAAAATAACACAGTTCAGAATCTAGTATACATAAATCCTGAACTTAGAGTAACTCAGATTCTGCTATGAAAACATCCAACTGATTTAAAAATAAGTAATCATATATACATATATGGATGAGTGGGTACTCCCCAAACACCCCAATTCTTGAACACCTAAATTCTACCGGAATCATTTCTTAGCACGAGTCCACTCGGGACAACCTCACACTAAGATCATCAGGGTGCCTCACCAGTATCACTGTCTACCAGGTCTCTACTGGTCAAAGCCAACCACAACCAAACAGACAATTATTAAGCCGAATATTTATTAAGTTCATTATGCAATTCTGTTTCTACATTCATTCACAAAATTCTAATCTAAAAGCACATACATCAAGCAATGGATTGGTCGTACCTTTTTAAATTTCAGGAATATAAATCAAATCCTCTGAATTTGATACCAACAACAGAAAGTCAACCCAAACTCCACCAACTCCTATATCCACACCAACAACAGTTTCACAAACTCCAAATGTCCTGTTACAATATATATATATCAACAGACATGATCGCAATATCTTAGCAAACATGAATTCTTCAAAAATCTAACCTGAAAAGAAATCTCCGTTATCTGCACCTCTATTCCGATCAAACTCCACAATTATCTTCAAGAATAATAAGGAACCACACAAAATTCCACAAATACCAAATATTTTCACCAAAACCCTAATTCGCAATGCATTAAGAACATATAAGAATTGTTTAGATCGTATTTTGTTGGAATCTATAATAAAGGAGATTTCTTACTGTTTTGAATCGCTAAAACCCATCTCACATTCACCAATTCTTTGATCCTATACGTGCTGGGGTTTTTCTCCAAAAACCTTCATATAAAATTTCAACCAAACCCTAAGAAACTTGTATAAATTTGTATAGAATCCCAATGAAATGGTTAAGATTACTTACTTTGGATCAGAAAATATTCTCCCGATGATTTTCCAAGCATAAATCCCCAAGAACACTCCAAAACTCTCTTACACGAAGGAGAATAGATTATAAAAGAAATCTATCAAAATTGTTTTTCGTGTCTCATATTTATAGAACTTTGGTCATATGCCGGCTACGCTGGCGGCGTACCTACAGATCTTGCCGGCTTACACCATACGTTAGCAAACTTACACGAAGGCCGGCAGCGTTCGTCGGGGCCTTGATTCCCAGAATTCAAATTGTCCCTTCATACGCCGGCGGCTTTTATGCCGATGTTGAGAAGAAACCCTCATGAACGCCGTAGCTTTCCTCCCGGCATTAAGAAAAACGCTACTGTTCCCATCCTACGTTGTCTGTACGCTGGCGGCGTAGATTCTCCAGGAGACGGCGTACAGTTTGTTACAGAGTACGCTGGCAAATTTAAGACCTAGGCCGGTAGCGTTCTTCATCAGAGATGCCGGCCTTTATTGCAGAAATTAAGAAAATTGATCCAATTGATGCCAATCTTGTTCTAACACGAAATTGATCAAACTTAACCTATTTTTAACATCAACATAAAGGCATATTAGAATCTAGTAGCTTGTGAACACTTATCACTTAAAATTATTTTGTATATTACATTTATCTCCCCCTAAAAGAATTTTCGTCCTCGAAAATTTACCTGAATCATTGAAATATCTCGGGATATCTGGATCTCATGTCCTCCTCCAGTTCCCAAGTAGCTTCACGTTCTGTTTGATTCGTCCACTGTACCCGAACATATCTGATAACCTTGTTCCTCAAAATTTTCTCCTTAGAATCAACAACTTTTATTGGCTTTTCCACTGTAGTAAGATTTGGTTGAACATCTAATGGTTCAAGAGCAATGACTTCATTCGGATCCGGACATACTTTCTAAGCATTGACACATGGAACACATTGTGTACCCCTTCTAGGTCAGGCGGTAAGGCCAATCTGTAAGCCATGTCGCCTATCCTTTCTAATATTTCATACGGTCCCACGTATCGAGGGTTTAACTTTCCTCGTAGTCCAAATCTGACAACCCCTTTTGTTGGTGATATCTTGAGCAATACATGTTCACCCACTTCAAATTCCAAGGGTCTTCTTCTTTTGTCCGCATAACTCTTTTGTCGACTCTGAGCAGCTTGTAACCTTTGTCTGATCAAACTGATTTTATCGACTGCATCCTGAACCAACTCGGGTCCCAACATTGTCTTTCACCTACTTCATCCCAGTGAATAGGTGATCTGCACTTCCTACCATACAACGCTTCAAATGGAGGCATACCATCGAAGCTTGATAGCTATTATTATAAAAACTCTACTAAAGGCAATACTCATTCCAAGATCCTTTAAAGTCCAACACGCACGCCCTCAACATGTCTTAAGGTCTGAATAGTCCTTTCCGACTGACCATCTGTCTGTGGGTGATAAGCTGTACTGAAATCACTTTCGTTCCCAACGCCTGATGTAGACTCTTCCAAAACCTTCCCACAAACCTCGTGTCTCGATCTGATATAATGGATACCGGCACTCCATGCAACCACAATTTCTTTATGTACAACTGAGCTAACCGTTCCAACTTATACCCGGTCTTGATAGGTATAAATGAGCTGCTTTCGTGAGACGATCCACAATAACCCAAATCGAATCAAACTTCTCTTTCGTCTTGGGTAAAGCGGAAACGAAATCCATCGTGATGTGTTCCCACTTCCACTGTGGTATTGGCAACGGTTTCAACTCTCCTGCGTCTCCGGTTTCAATTTATCATTTGACACGTGTGACACTTAGAGACGTATTCTGCAATTTCCTTTTTCATGTTATTCCACCAATACAACTTTTTCAAGTCCTGGTACATCTTGTTCCCTCCCGGATGTATGGAATAACTAGAATAGTGTGCTTCCTTTAGCAGTTCTTTCTTTAAATCTCCTTGGATTGGCACACATAACCTTCCTTTGTACCGCAAAATACCTTCATCATCAACATAAAATTCTGGTGCTCGTCCCATTTCCATTCTTCTTTTGATCTCCAATATACTCTGATCATCTGACTGACCCGTTTTAATTCTGTCCACAAGAGTAGGTTGTATTCTCATATTAGCCAAATTCACCTACTTGTCTTGTGACTATCTCTAATCAAATTTCCTCATATCATCAATCAGATGCCGTTCTGTAGTAACCATAGCTAAATTCTCTACCCTTCCTGCTCAATGCATCTGCCACGACATTTGCTTTCCCTGGGTGATACTGCATGTCGATGTCGTAGTCCTTAATTAATTCAAGCCACCTTCGCTGTCTCATATTCAATTCCTCTGTGTGAATATATACTTGAGACTCTTGTGATCTGTGTACACTTTGCATCTCTCACCATACAGATAATGTCTCCAAAGTTTCAAAGCGTGTACAACTGCCGCTAGTTCCAAGTCATGTGTAGGATAATTCTTCTCGTACGGTTTCAACTGTCTCGAGGCATATGCAATAACCCTGCCCCCTTGCATCAAAACACATCCTAAACCCTGAAGCGAGGCATCACTATAGATTGCATATTCCTCACCACTCACTGGCAATGCCAACATGGTGCTTTTACTAATCTGTCTTTCAACAACTGGAAACTGTCTTCACACTTCTCACACCATTCGTACTTAATTCCTTTCTGTGTCAACCTCGTCAAAGGACTGGCAATCTTGGAAAAATCTTCCACAAATCGCCGATAATAACTTGCCATTCATAGAAAACTTCTAATTTCTGACACAGTTTTAGGTCTTGGCCATTCAACCACTACTTTGATTTTCTCGGGGTTTACCGATATTCCACTTTCATTTACTATATGCCCCAAGAATGATACCTGCTCCAACCAAAACTCGCATTTTGAGAGTTTAGCATATAACCGCTCCTCTTTCAACTTATTCAAAACCAATCTTAAATGTTCCTCATGTTCTTCCTTATTTCTCGAGTATACCAAAACATCATCTATGAATACTACCACGAACATATCAAGGTATTCTCTAAAAACTTTGTTCATTAGATCCATGAACACTGCGGGAGCATTCGTTAATCCAAAAGGCATGACCACGAATTCGTAGTGTCCATATCTTGTCCTGAAAGCAGTTTTCTGAATATCTTCTGCCTTTATTCTTAATTGATGATATCCAGATCTCAAATCAATCTTAGAGAAAACTGAAGCTTTTACTAACTGATCAAACAGGTCGCCAATCCTTAGTAATGGATACTTATTCTTTATTGTCACCTGATTTAACTCCCTGTAGTCTATACATAACCGCATACTTCCATCTTTCTTCTTAACGAATAGTATTGGAGCTCCCCATGGAGATACACTCGGTTGTATAAACTTTTTCTTTAGCAGATCATCCAACTGCACCTTAAGCTCTGCCAACTTGGTAGGAGCCATTCTATAGGGTGCTTTTGATATCGGTGTAGTTCCTGGCACCAAATCTATTCCAAACTCCACTTCCCTCATAGGTGGTAATCCAGGTAAATTCTGAAAAACTTCTGAGTACTCGCTCACAACCGGTATATCTGTCACTTCCACTATCTGTTTATCTTCTTTATCATCGATGCCAAACTGATTTACCCCACAACTCATAAGTTGGTAGTACTGGGGTCTTTGTACCACTAACTTATACTTAAACCGATCTCCCTCAGGTAAATCAAACCTATCACTAGATGATGGCAATCTAACAGCATGATATTTTGCTAACCAGTCTACTCCCAGAATAATATCAAAATCCACCATATCAATCACAATCAAATCAGCAGGTAGATGTCTATTTTCTATCACAATATCTACAGATCTACAAACTCATCCAAACCCAAAGGAGTACTAACGATACCACATCAGACATGATCTCCACACATAAACCACATGACTCACAAAAGATTCAGATATGCATGAGAAGCTAGCACCAGTATCAAATAAAATATAGGCACTATGTGTAGTATAGGTAATATACCCGCAACAGTGTCTATAGAAGCTGTCTCGCTCCTCTGAAGAGCATAAATCTTAGCTGGTGCTCGTGACTCTGTCCATGGGAAACTCTGCCCAATGTCCATCTTTGCAGTCCACTCTCTGTGTCCTCTCTGACCACATTTAAAACAGAAAACCTGTGGAACTGTCTTCTCTGTGCAAACATTGCTTTTATGTCCTAACTTCCACATGAAAAACATGCGTTCTCTGTCCACTTGCAGTCTCAAGTCGTGGCCCAAGGCATCTAGGGCATCTCTTATCAGAACTCTGCCCTACAGATCTACTGCTGCACAAATGGTCTCTTTCCTTTATCTTGAGTAACAACACTGACAGCTGGTCTCTTCCCTAAATATACTTGATTCCTCGGTGGTTCCCAGCTCCTATTCTACTCAAACCCTGCTCAATCATCTTAGCCTTTTCACAACTGCTGCATAATTGCTCAGATCCATCAAGTTCACCTGGTACTGTATCTCCGGTTCCAATCCAGTGATGAATCGACTAACTTTTGCTTCCTCACTTTCTTTCAGTGCATCGGGTAGAAACCTCATCAGTCTGTGTAACTCGCCTCATATTCCTCAACTGAAAGCTTTCCTTGCTGCAGTATAATAATCTTGCAACATCTTTTGTTTAATGCTGTCGGGGAAGTATTCTCTGAAGAAAGCCTGGTGAAACATCTGCCATGTGATCATCCCCAGCATGTGTCTCTTAGTGCTCGCCCACTAGTTATTTGCTATACCAGACAGCAAATATGATGCATATTCCACTTTCTTGTTCTCAGGAATGTCCAATGCTGCAAATGTTTTCTCCACTTCCTCTATCCACACCTGAGCTTCCAATGGTTTTCCCGGCAGTGGCTCAAACTTGTGCACTAAATCCACAAACTTGTTAAGGCTCAGCACATCTGGATGTCGGGCTCCATTACCCCCATGTCCATGCATCCTTTGTGTCTCTTGCCTCCAAGCATCAGCATTGTCTTGGACTATCTGCATGTCCATCCTCATATCCTGCTGCTGTTGACCTACCACTCCTATCAGGGCATTCACAGCCTGCATAAGCTGTGCTACATCCACTGGTGCTTGTCCTGCCGGTGGAGGTGGTAAATTCTCATTATGAGCCTGATGTTCCTCTTCATTTTCCTTAGTATTTCTTCTCCTCGGCGGCACTCTAAAACAAGCAAAACCTCATAGATTAGAACAAGGGTGTTCAACTTGATTTAACAACTTAAATCTAAACATCAATAGCTTAGCTAGATAACAACCCTATTTATTTACCCCTCTCATCTTATCTCACTGTCCTAAGGAGGCAAAACTTAGGTCTACCAGATTTAAAACCTATTGCTCTGATACCAAATAAGCTGTAACGCCCTAAAATAAGGCATTACAACCCGCCACGTGCCCTCTCTTGATTTAGGACATGCTAAGGCTATAATTTCCACAATTAATCCGAATAACACCTGAATAACTCACAAGGTATATAATAAGACATATGGTCCTCATAAACAAATCATATGATAATAATATGGTCTCCAAAGTTTCAGCAAACTGGACATTGTTGACATAACTGCAGGTCAACAAGTCAAACCATATTCTAAAACTATTACTATATGAAAACTCCAAATACAACTTGAAATCCAATGAACAAAATAAAAATCAGATATAAAAAATTTTCTCTTATCCATTCTATATCATCTATGACTATACAACTAGTCATCCGCAGGGTAGTCGGGACCGCTAAAGCTATCCCCATCCTCATAGAAGATATCAAAATCCAATAAATCATAAATCACATTATCATCACCTGCACCTGAAATATAACAGAATGAGTGGCGAAGCCCAGTACGATAACATCCAATCCAGTTCAAGCAAGGTTATGCACATACAACATGAATAAATATATGCAGTTGAACGAAATGCATACAACAGATTATTATCTATTTTAGTCCAGCAAAACAATACAGTTCAAAATCTAGTATACATAAATCCTCAGAGTAACTCAGATTCTGCTATAAAAACATCCAATTGATTTGAAAATAAGTAATCATATATACATATATGGATGAGTAGGTACTCCCCAAACATCCCAATTCCTGAACACCTAAATTCTACCGGAATCATTTCTTAGCACGAGTCCACTCGGGACAACCTCATACTAAGATCATCAGGGCGCCTTACCAGTATCACTGGCTGCCAGGTCTCTACTGGTCAAAGCCAACCACAACCAGACAGACAATTATTAAGCCGAATATTTATTAAGTTCATTATGCAATTCTGTTCCTACATTCATTCACAAAATTCTAATCTACAAGCACATACATCAAGCAATGGATTGGTCGTACCTTTCTAAATTTCAGAAATATAAATCAAATCCTCTGAATTTGATACCAACAACAGAAAGTCAACCCAAACTCCACCAACTCCTATATCCACACCAACAACAGTTTCACAAACTCCAAATGTCCTGTTACAATATATATATATATATATATATATCTCAACAGACATGATCGCAATATCTTAGCAAACATGAATTCTTCAAAAATCCTAACCTAAAAAGAAATCTCTGTTATCTGTACCTCTATTCCGCTCAAACTCCACAATTATCTTCAAGAATAATAAGGAACCGCACAAAATTCCACAATTACCAAATATTTTCATCAAAACCCTAATTCGCAATGCATTAAGAACATATAAGGATTGTTTAGATCGTATTTTGTTGGAATCTATAATAGAGGAGATTTACTTACTGTTTTGAATCGTTAAAACCCGTCTCGCATTCACCAATTCTCTGATCCTATTCGTGCTAGGGTTTTTCTCCAAAACCTTCATATAAAATTTCAACCAAACCCTAAGAAACTTGTATAAATTTGTATAAAATCCCAATGAAATGGTTAAGATTACTTACTTTGGATCAGAAAATATTCCCGATGATTTTTCAAGCATAAATCCCCAAGAACACTCCAAAACTCTCTTACGAAGGAGAATAGATTATAAAAAATCTATCAAAATTGTTTTTCGCGTCTCGTATTTATAGAAATTTGGTCATATACCGGCTACGCCGCGGCGTACCTGCAGATCTTGCCGGCTTACACTATATGTTGGCAAACTTACACGAAGGCTGGCAGCGTTCGTCGGGGCCTTGATTCCTATAATGCAAATCGTCCCGTCATAAGCTGGCAAAAATTTGATATACGCCGGCGGCTTTTTATGCCGGTGTTGAGAAGAAACCCTCATGAACGTCGGCAGCTTTCCTCCCAGCGTTAAAAAAAACGCTACTATTCCCATCCTACGTCGTCTGTACGCCGGCGGCGTAGATTCTCCAGAAGACGGCGTACAGTCTGTTACAGAGTACACTGGGAAATTTAAGACCTAGGCCGGTGGCATTCTTCATCAGAGATGCCGACCTTTATTGCAGAAATTAAGAAAATTGATCCAATTGATGCCAATCTTGTTCTAACACGAAATTGATTAAACTTAACCTATTTTTAACATCAACATAAAGGCATATTAGAATTTAGTAGCTTGTGAACACTTATCACTTAAAATTATTTTGTATATTACAATTATGCTGTGCAAAAATTATAGGAATGATTTGATGGGATAAAAGGAGATAGACAATGATTAAAGTATAACTTCATATTACTATGGGTATAATTTTAATTTATAAAAATTTCTAAACTTATATGCAAATGGACATTAGTACTCTGAACAAACACTCTTAGACTACGGACATTTAAATTGTATAATTGGGACGCCCAAACAATTTAAGCTGCCTAAATTTAAAATAACTATCAAAGAAGCTATTAACATGTTGGCAAAAGACATTGATAGTGCACTTGGTAGATATTCATTACAAATTAAAATGACTATACCATTCATTCTATTTGAATGGTTTAAGTATGATATCAGGCCAACAACACACAATATATACATTGATGGAAAATACAATCCAAGTTTTCCTAAACAAATAAAAATGAATCGTGAGGATGGCCTAACTATACAACTTAAAAACCGGATCAATTATGAGTTTACCAAGGCATAAGAACACCATCTAGAGAATTATTATATGAATTTAAAAACAAAATTTATAATCTTTACTCTAGACGGTCTAAAATCATACTACCCACCATTGAAACAAAATACCTAGAGATGGTTGACAAATATAAACAAAAACAAATGAGTAAAAATATTCAAGAATGAAAAAAGGAAACCAACAAAAGTAGACATGGCAAGACAAATAACATCCATCTACAGTCTAACAAGATAAAAAAGAATATAGCAATAGTAGACAAGGACAAAATCAATTTAGAAACTTTCTGCAAAATCTTATATTTTTACTATAGATCTTTCACTATTTAGACTTTTTATCGTAGACTTTCACCTTATAAAATGCCCTTATGTCCTATGTAAAAGAGAATTTGATGTAAAGGTATGCCCAAACCATCGACTTTTTATATAAACTAACCTTATACAATAGTTGAAGGCAAGAAAAAATGCTCAAAATCCACACACAACATTAAAACACTCTCCTAAATGTTCTCTCTTCATCATCATCCTCTAGACATCAAGCTTTTGTAATCACCATCCAGGCATCTATCTTCCATTGTAATCATTCGTGTGTGGTAATAAATTCTTATTAAGATTGCTATAAGTTTTCTTCCTTTATTCTACTTTACTTACTTAGGTTTTTAGTGAAAGGGAACAGAACCATTTCCTTATTAATAATAATTCTTGATCATCTCATACTCTAACCTTCTTTAATCTAGTATAACTCTACCTTTATCATTTCTTCTTTCCTTTTTACCTCACCTGGTTTTCGATCCTCTGTCCTTATCTTGGCTTAGATTTAAGATTAATTATGTCCTTTACTTCTCAAGTTGCTAGTCAATGAAGATTGTTTTATAGGATGACATGGGTTTACTTTTTTTTTTTTTCCTTTTAAATACTGTTCATATTTAGAAAAATTGTAATTGTATGTTAATTTAATGTAAGGGTTTGTGTAGTGCAATGAAGAGTTAACAAACTTCTCATTAGATGATTTTCTCAAAATATTATGCTTTTTTCTTAGCCTAGTTTAATAGTACAAGTTAATGTTATGGCAAAATATTTCGTGATTGTCGAGAACTCATATTTTTATTTGCATCATAGGGATAATGAAGAGAACAACAAAACATATTTTCTCATAGAAAAAAAAAGACCATTTAAAAAGTGGGAGATGATGCTTAAAGTAGCATTATTCTTAATAAGTATGGCCCTCTTTAGAAATTGGGAAGGAAAAATGGTAGATTGCTATCCTTAAGGTAATATGCTTCATTTTGATTGTATTACATCTTTCAAATGTTTACATGCTAAAAGTGTGCTTAAGTTTTTAAAGCAATTTGACATTGAGAGAGAATACGGAAGAAAGTAATGAGAGTAGGTACCATGCTATTTTTTGCTTGAAATGGATCTACAATCATTTGCTATGTTATAAATTACATACTATCAGTCGTCTCAATAATTATATGAGTGTACAATAAAAATTGTGTTGTAGCATCTTTTTATGTTCGCTTAGGAGGAACAATAAGCCATCATTTTCCATAATATATAGAGAGTTGTTATATCTCTTAAGTCATAACTGTTGAGATTATGTGTCATACTCTAATTGTGAAGGTGGATCTGAACCAACTAAAATCGTTGTTTCTAGTAGGTTTAGCTAGATCAACCCTTAAATCACGATTGAGGAACCAATCAGAGTATTGGTTGAATTGACAATTCAACTAGTTATGTCCCAAAAAAATATAAAAAAAGGAAAGAAGAAAAAGAAAAGAAAATTAGAAGAAAACAAATAATTTTAAATAAGAAACAAATGTTTAAATTATTTTCACATGTATAATAAAAATTTTTTTCATACACGACATTTAATGTGTTGTTATTAAAAACACAAGTAGCAAATATACTTAAATTATGTTTTATTGAGTTTATGGAGATTTTTACCAAAGTAGACTATTCTTTCTTAACAAAGTAAACTCTTTTTTTTTTTTTAATAATATGAGACTTGTTTTTGTATTTGTGGACTTCCTTGTATCTTTAAATTTTTATAATCCTACAATGTTAACACTACAATCAAAAGGGTGAGTGTTTATGTATAAATAGATAAACCATGCCAAAATTCCTTTTAACCAATAAGTTAAAAGCATATAATATTTATTTTATTAAATATCACGATATTTGGTTCCTAAGGACGCAGAAGAAATCGCCGGTTAAGCCGAGACTATAAGTGAATCCCCTCACAAGAAGTTTTTTTTTTTTTTTTCATATAAGTTAAACTAAAAATTACTTGCATGTCATAACTTTAAATTAAACAAATATTTGGGGGAATTTTACTTACCTGGTCGATTCAAGACTTTCTTTATAAGGTTGGCTCTAATAACACAATATCTGTATTTATAACCAATACAAAAAGAAAAAAAAATATTTCTTATATTTTCCCTGTCCTTACTCATTTTGTTTTTCCACAGACAAAAGATAAATCCATCCATCCCTCACCAATCATGAATAAATACAAACATGTATATATATTATATATATATATATAAGACACACACACTGTTTCAATGGTGGGCAAACTTAATAGAGGAGGCTTCTGAAATTTTTAGTAACAATTTTCCGGACATTTCAAACAGAGTACCAAAGCAAGAGTATCCTCCTGTCCGCTCCAAAGCTGTCTTTGGACTTTGGCAAGTTCTTCGAAAGCCGAAAGTTACGGGAATGGCAGAGACTTAAAAGTGATAATGAAAATGAGTAAAATATTTATTTTATATTTAGTAATTTAAAAATATAAAAAAAAAAGCAAATAATCGATAAAAATGTCCCTTGTATCTAATTTTATCCTTGTAGTTACCGAAAGGAAAAAAAAAAGATTTCGCATCACCGTTCCTTTCGATTTTAGAGAGAAGAAGCGGCACCAAGTTTTCCACCTTTTTTCTTCTGATTTCCAACATTTTCCTCCGATTTCTACCCTACCAAACTTTTTCCATCACTTTCTCTCCACTCCTTCCGCTTTCTCACGGCTTCCGCAACTTTCCACGTACCCAAACACAGCGTAGAGAATCTACCCATATAGATATATACCATACCATCCACTCTCTCTCTCTCTCTTTACGCTAGCTTTTCCTTTTCCCAACGAACTTTCTCTCTCCCCCATGATGGCCCGTGTTCCTGTTCTTCTCCTATTAGTTTTCGTACACTCCTTGATAGCGATCGCGAGAATCGATGCAGGAAGAGAACGAACCCTAACCAACCAGCGAGAGTTCGATTACTTCAAGCTTAGTCTTATCTGGCCAGGCACTTCCTGTCAGCATACTCGCCGTTGCTGCTCCTCCAACGCCTGTTGCCGAGGGTAATTCCGTCATTTTTGAAACATTCCCATTTCCTCTCTCAGTCTCTCCCCCGAATTTCTCGCTAGCTGGGGCATTTTCCGTGCACGGAATGTTCGATAGCGCTTAGTGTGTTTATTCTCGTTTGGTTCCTATTCGAGTGAAACTTTTGTCTTTTCATGCGGTCGAGTTTGATTTTTGATCAAGGTGTTGTGTTATATAGCTCGATCATAAGCTTCCATGTCCTGATTGGTGTTCTGTATGTATCCCCTCCAATCACATGTTCCTATGCTTCCTTAAAAATATGAATTTATGTACAACTTTTGGTTGATGTTGGAATCTTTGCCTCATATTTACCTCTAATCTCATAGAGATTAATTGTTTCGAAGTAGAAAACTATCTTTTTCGGTGACTATTTCTAGTGGATAATTGCGATGAGAGGATGTAATTTCGGTCTTTAACAGAAATGCAGTAGTCCTTTGCGATAGTGCAGATGTAACGATATAGAAAACCGCACTGCCAATTGACAGAACTTGACGAATGCATTCAAAAGAAGTTTAAAGACCACTTGTGTTGATGAAGTTGCTACTTCTTATAGTTTTGTGTAGATTTTGAAGTTAGAAAATGCTCTTCCTTATTAGGTTATTCTAGGGGTTGATCCACACTCACGTTGCCAGCTGAGGGAGTCTAGATTTTAGGCTAAAGGATCTTCAAAATGGTTTCCCTCTATTAGAATACTCTAATAGGGCAGTTATTATCTATCTTCTGTTTGGCTATTCCCAAGCGTGAAAGGACTCCTACGCTGTAGTTATTCTTGAACTCAGTGGTCTCTAAAGATATCAGTCTTCTGCCTCAGAAGTCATAAATGTCTTCATAGGTTTCCGAAGTTAGTGTCAAGTCTAAAGGGAATTGGATCATGTTGGCCTTTCTTCAAAGACAGATGCTTGTTCTCTAGTTTGGCTGTGTTTTGTTGGTCTTTATAGGAGGAAAAAAATGCTCATTTTGTACTAAAATATGCTGTCTGACTGTTGTAATTGGAGTTTACTTTATATGATGGGTTGTGAGGTGTCTGCATAATATATCTGACTGGTGCAAACATCATCTCTGCAGACCTAGGATATTTTTTACAAGTGAATATTGCTTAACCCTTCTCTATATCCTGGTCCTGGCAATTGGAAACAAATGAAGGTTGAGGTTAAGAAAGAAAAACTCTCACTTCTTCATGGTGTGGATGCTTTTGTAGAGTCACTTTGCAAGAGTGTCAAAGTTATTAATTAAAAAGTGCAAAGTCTAATGTTTCATCAAATTTTTGCATACTTGACGCTATAATGTGTTGATATAATTGTTGTGCGATGGATATAACATGAAAATAATGCCAGACATAAGGACTGGCCGGAAAATACGATGGTTTTTAGCATTTATATTCAAGACATTGTCTTCTTGGCTAGTGAAAGGATTTTAGACATTCACGGATGAATCCAGTATCAGAGAAGCATCAACTTATTCTGCATTGATTCGTTATGCATCATCATGACTGTTCAATTGTACAAATATATTCTGCCAACTGCTATGCATTGCCACTGTTTGCTGATAGACTCGTTTGTTTGGTTCCGACTTTGTTGAAGTATCAAATCTTAATCACGTAACTGTATTCTTTCCAAGCTGCCAAGATTATTATGCCTCAGCTTTTTCGGTTTAAAAGTTTAGTCATGAACTCTACAGAAAGCAGAGTTTCTAATTTGAGATGAGAGATCTCGGACATCATTTCCAGCTTTATTTGTCTGCTGTTTTCTCATTATTTCTTCATATTTATGATGACTACATGAGTGCAGCTTTATTCCTCTTTAGAATTTGGTTATAGGGAATCACTGATATGTATTCTACTTTTTGTTCACAGCTCAAATTCTCCAACTGAATTCACAATTCGTAAGTACGGGATTATTAAGTGCAGAAGTTTTTTTATATACCTTCAAAAAAAGAAGTGCAGACGTTTTTCATATTATGTGCAATACAATTCTACTATGTATTGAGTTTTTTGGGCATTACCCTAAGTATTCTACTTTGTTATATTATTGGTGTGCGTGTCTGTACCTGCTGCGCATTTAAGTTTTCCCATTTATTTACATTCTTTTGCGGTATTTAATTTTCTGAGATGTAGCTGGTATGTTCTTTATGGAGGACAGATGGACTCTGGCCTGATTATAATGATGGAACTTGGCCTGCCTGTTGCACCCGGTCGCATTTCAATGAAAAGGAGGTATTTTAAGGATACCTACATTTTGTTTCATTCAATGTTTTTTCTCTTTTCTTCTTCTTCTTCTTCTTTTTTTGGGGGCTGGTGGGGGGAAGGTGTGAAATGTGTTATGCACCAGCTTTTGTGTGCTATTAGTTTTAAAGGGGGAGTTTCTCAGAAAAGCTTTAACACGCTGACCCACTAACAATTTGTGGAACGTGACCTCTGTAATTCCGGGGAAGGGGTAACTTGAATTCACAAGTCCTTCATGATGGTTGTCAAGATATTCACAGTGAAGTTCCTCTAAATCAACTATTTTTTTTTTTTGGGTGTTTTTGGAGGCGGGGGGGATAAATCAAGATGTAAATCAACTCATGAATTTATGTCCATACATTAATTGCTCGTTCACTTTGCTGTAATTATAATTCTATTACAGCTTTAATCCTTACAAATAGCTATTATGTCGTTTAGTTCACCGAATAACAATTCCACAATGAATCCCTATTACATAAAACATTGAATATCCATTCTTTATTTAAACTTATGAATACCAATTCAATGATGAAATTGTCTTTTTTTTTTTTTTCAAAATACCACCATTTAAATAAAAAATTAATAAAGAAAAATCCTATTACAATTCTGTTCCATTCCTCTGTAATAGAAATTTCATTACAGCCCTATTCATTCAGCGAAGTAAATAAGCCGTAAATATTTCTCGTAATTTGTAAATAGTTGATTGGATAGTGCCATATATCTTGGTGAATGCTTGAATAGCTTCAGTATGATTACTTCCTTTTTATTACTAATTGTTTTCCTACTTCTTTTTCTTTTGGTATTTGATAACTATGGATAGATATTCTTTTTGGCTAATTACCTAATAAAAGTTTTCACTGTCTGAAGATCTCTACTCTGCGTGATGCTTTAGAGAAGTATTGGCCATCTTTCAGGTGTGGTTCTACTTCAACTTGTCATGGGGGGAAAGGATCGTTCTGGGCTCATGAGTGGATAATTAATTCTGAAAATTATGTTTTCCTTCCTGACTATTCTGTTGAACTGATGTTTTGTTTTGTCCTGATTATTTCTTCAATGGCTGTCCTGGACTGGTGATGTCTTTTTCAGTGGGGTAATCTCTTAACTATTTTCTATGGAGAATTCATTGATGCAGCATCTTTTTCTGTTTATACTTCTTTTCATTTCATTTGAAAAATGTATTGTAATGCATTACTTAATTCATGGTATGCCTCTGGCATGCAAGGCATAGTCTCAGCAATGAGTTTTTCTCCACCACAGATGAACAGGAAACACTACAATTCTGTGTCCAGTTTTGGTTTCTTTACATGCCTAGGTATTGATGTCATGGGGGGAAGTCTGTCACGATCTTCCTAGTAATCCTCGGAAAGGGCTAATGCAAAAAATTGTCTCAGTTTTGGCATTTTTCTACTTTGCATATTGTTACGCTATAAATATGATATCTCGCACCATACCTACAAGGTTAAACTTTTAAATGAGATGGTTGTGGATCTAATCTTAACATGGTACTAGAGCTTGTACAATAGTGGTTTTCATAACATTACGAATATTGATTTCTCGAGCACTGTGATTAGAAAATACATCAGAGGTATGCAGATTGGCCTCATATGCTGTGGTGCATAATGAGCATGACCATTATGCAATTGCTGCAGCTTTAATGTTGTTGTTGATAAAGCTGGATTAGAATCATTAATGGAATCGCATGATATGGAGAAGCTGTGGAGTAAATCCTTAAAAAGATGTGAAAAGGATTCTGAGAGATAATGGGAAATTTGTTTGTCTAACTTTGGCAGAACCACATGTTCTTGGATTGCTTTTATCTGAACTCAGGCTTGGTTGGAAGATGAATATTCATGTCGTTCCTCAGCAATTACTTGAGAAGCTTAGGATTTTTATCTTTTTGATTGTTGCCGAAAAAGAGAATCCTACATTGTTGCATCAATCTTTACTTCCCTCTTATAATTAGCAGGTGCATCATCTGTTTAAAGAGCTTAAGAAAGAGAGTGAAATTGGGATGGAGCAGTCTGTTTTTGCTATGTTATTTTCTAATTGAACATGTGCATCTTGGACATGTACCTAAGCTGGAAGGGTTGCATCCTGGACGTTGGGTTGAGCTCAATTTAAGTGACAACAGTTCCAGCTTCATTTATCAGGCTGTCCTTTTAAATTAGATAGGGCACAAAACTCACATGTTTTGTTATTATTGTGGTGTCATGCTTTTGCAAAAGGCTCGGGCTCACAGAAGGTTGTCCTCCTCTGAAAAAGGACAACGGACATTGGTTAAGAAAGCTAACATACTTCGTTTAATAATGGTGTTTCTAGGCATTTAACATAGGAACACTCCCAAATAAGAAATTAGGCATATTTTTCTCCTCTTGTCAAATAGTTGGCTCCTTATGTTGAAAGTTTTGAAATTCTATTTCTGCCCATGATAGTTGATGATCTATTAAAGGAGCACAGAGTTGTCCACAAGGCAAAAGAACCACATGTGGAACACAGCTTCTCCTCTTATGGTGCATTTGCGGCTTGAGCATTGGTATTGGTAAAATGAATATAGTGTGAGTCATGGCAAGGGCCTAATTTTCTTTTGAGGAACGTAAAATTGTTTTCTTTTTAGGTCTTCACAAGCCAAGAGATTACAAAGCTGAATAGCAACATCATCATTATGTTAAGATTAATCCACAATCATCTCATTTAAAAGCTTAGATTTTTAGATATAATTTGAACTATTGTACTTATTATGTAACTGAGGGAGTTGTGGGCGGGACTTTGAACTACTTAATTTTTAACGGAGTTGTAATGGGTGTGCAAAGATTTGAATTTATGACCTCCTGCTTTGGTACTATGCTAATGTTAGAGTTAATCTTGTAGATATGATGTGAGTTATTATATTTATTACATAATACATATTCTTATTATTATATTTACTTGTTAATTGGTTTATATATCTTGAGTTTAGTTCCATCAATTATATATTACTCCACTATTAAAATTAAACGCGATTAGGATTCTTAAAGGATTGTGCAATGTAATTATGGTCTAAAGTTAGGATAGCTTGTTGGACAGTGTTGGGGTTCGAACTTTGTGGTTGGGTTGGGATTTCGGTATGGGCAAGAAAGAAAAGGGGGGATCCTCTTTTATTATCCAATGATAAAAATCTATTGAATTAGAAAATTGAAATCACGAAGAAAAAGAATCTATAGGCCAAGGAAATATTGAATTAGATGCACAAAACCAAGACAATCTTGGATCCATTCTCTCAGACCAAGAAAAAGATATTGAAGAAGATTATGCGACTGTAATTCATGATTGGGATGAAGAGGAATGAGAGAGAGATGATAATTTTGGGGTTTTAGGCCCATTATGCACATCTCACGTGTTTTTCTTTTTAGTTATTATTATGGTGGCGTAACATTTTCATGATAGAGCCAAACTCAGTTATGTATCTAACTTCCCCCTCTTCCAAACAAAAAAAAAAAAAAAGGAAGAAGAAGAAGAAGACAGAAAGAAAGAATTCTTGTATGGTCCAGCATATTGAAATTAGTATCTTGTTGGTAGTTTTGACAGACGCTTGCATAGGAGTTGGATGGAATAAACTTTCAAATAGCTAGTTTCAGGTTTTTTGGAAGAAAGTATATATAAAATCCCACCTTGTCCCCCCCCCCCCCCCCCCCAAAAAAAAAAAAAAAATTCCCACCTTGCCACCCGAATTCATTAATGTTTGTGCAGTTCCTCCTTAATCTCCAAGCTGATTCTATAACCAAGACAAAATATCATCCATTCCCTGTAGTACCAATTAATTTGGGCATAAGCAAGATGCTTTATGTGAAAGAAGAGTTTGCTGTATCTTACTACAATGATATTTGCAAATTTTGTGTATTATATCAACTGACCTTGGCTGATTCTTCCTTCATTATGTGAAGGTGCAAAGTCAATCATGTTTAACATGAATTGAATTGATCACTTTTCTCTGCTCTATGCTTTGCCAATTAGGAAATTTTAGCTGCTTGAGTATGCTGTATTAAGACTTGATTTTGTCCAAGCTTCTTGCAGTCAAGCAATCTAGTCCTATGCCTTCTTTTCTGTTTTTATTTACTCTGACATGCTATACTGCCTTTTTCAGAGAAGCATGGTACTTGCTCTTTTCCAGTAGTCCACGATGAATACAGTTATTTCTTAACAACTCTTAATGTCTACTTCAAGTATAATGTAACGGTAAGCTTTTGGAAACTGAAGTTGCTCTTCGCTTTCATTTTCTATTTGTTTTGCGAACCTCTGCGCTCCTGGTCAATTTAAGTGCAAAATAAAATAAAATAAAAAAATCGGCAATTCTATTTTATTTTTAATTCAATTTCTTCTCCCCCCCCCCCCTCCCTCTTTCTCCCAAACACACACACACAAAAAAAAAATTGATTCATTTTGACTACTATATATATTTAGATTTTATCTAATTATTCATTTTAATTAATATAAATATTTTGGTCCATGGAATACATATTGTACCCTTACTGCCTTTGGCTTAGATGTTATCTAAAATTATTGTGTTGATATCTGGGGGAAAGGAAATTAATATTACTTTTTTTAAAAAAAATTACAAAATGCCACTAGGATAAAAATAATCCCAAGAATATGCAAGTTAAATTCGTCTCTTGAAAAGACGAGGTCATTAGTGGCCAACCTTGTCTCTTCAAGAGACGAGGTTGAATCAAGTCATCTTCAATCTTATCTCTTGAAGAGACGAGGTTGGCCACTAATGATCTTGTCTCTTGAAGAGACGAGGTCAACTTGCTTATTCTTGAAATTATTTTTTTCATCTCATGAATTTGTGTAATTTTTTTTAGAAAGATGGTTATTTTTTTCCTTAATTCGATATTGGACTTCTGCTTCATGTAAGATGTGAATCAGTTGTGCATATTTTTCTGTACATTTGGTTTTAAACCTAGCTGGAGTTTTGGAAGTTGTGTTTCTATCATTATAGTCTTGGGAAAAGTAATAACTTGATTTTAAATTATTAAAAAATATTGTCCGATCTGGTTTAATTGTTTTGACTGATTGATTCCTTTACCCAATATGCCAGGAAGTACTGAATGAGGCTGGCTATGTACCTTCCAACTCTGAAAAGTATCCCCTTGGAGGCATCATTTCTGCAATTCAGAATGCCTTTCATACAACTCCTGAGGTTACTTGCTCCAATGGTGCCGTGAAAGAAATACATTTGTGCTTCTACAAAGATTTTAAGGTTGGCTCTGATTTCTGGTTGAATTTATTCTTAAGTGCTCCGTCTTAGCCAATATTTATGTTTGCAATAAATCAAAGTTTGGGATTGGCATGTATGAAAAGTACATGTATGGAATAACCAAAATCATTTTTCTGGTTTCATGCTTAGGGATATAATATAGAAGTGCTTACTTTTCCATTTTGGTAATTGTATTTGTGCTTAGTGTGACCTGGGATATTACAAGTTCGCTGAGAAACTATAAATAATTATGTAGTCGATGTTAATTCTATGGACCAATCTTCCAGAAAATTGAGAAAAAAAGAAACAAGCAAGAAATGGGGGAGAAAACGCAGCACCTGGGTCAGTCAAGGTGCATTATCTTGGGAAAGTGGGCTATATCTATGGCCTTTGGTCTTCCCTGTCTTATTGGAATTTGAGAAGATTTCAAGGTGACTCAGTTGCAGTGGTAGTTGACATGTTTCTAGTGTTAGGTTATGATTTAATTGACTGAGGATTATTAGAGATAATACCTAGGATAATATATGCCTATGGGCAACCCTTTTTCTTTTGGGTGTTTTTTTTGTGCGTGTGCGTGTGTGTGTGTGTGTGTGTGTGTGTTTTATTTTTTTTTTATTTTTTTTTTTGGGGGGGGTGGGGGGGGGCGGTAGTGGGAGAGGGGGAGGGGGGAGGGGGCAGTGTGAGGTGTTGGGGGTGGTGCTGTTTGGGTGTTGTTCTATTTCTTGAGTGTAGGAATTATACAAGAATGGAGTTACCACATCCTTATTTTCCTACGGGTACTTGGTGGTCGCTGGCTTACTTTGACTCCTCTGTTACGTTTGTTCTATACATTACTTTTTTTCCATGTGTTCCGACTGCATTTTAAGCTTTTGTTACTTACTGATTGCTGACTATTTTTACAGCCTCGGGAATGTGCAGTGGAATCTCTGCTGTTAAAAAGCTCATGCCCCCAATATGTCAGTCTGCCGGCTTATGTTTCCCATGGTAACTGTTCACTAATCAACTATATTCCCATTTTTATTGCCTATATTAACTTTCGGATGCACTGTTTTCTAAGTTGAACAACTCATAAATCAAATTTTTATTGCCGACTTATGGAATTCATATAGAATGCAAGTGAAAAACAGTGACCCTATCCAGTGTAGAAGTGTTTCTGTTATATGCTCTGTTGTACACCTGTGGCTCCTACGCAGGCTAGGAACTGCACTGATCTGATTGTGGTCAGATTCTCATGCGTATCATGCAAGTTATACGTTCTTGTCACTTGTCACTCAATTAAATTTTAACCCCCGAGCATTCTTTCAAAATATTGTCACAGGGAGTGATATAGCTGAAGTGACGACATCCTGGGCCACTCGAGATGAAGTTCTTTAGGTTCCTCAATTCAGCTGCTCGCTTGTCCATACTGCCCTCATTTATTAATCCAAGGATCCAAAGCCTTTTTATGTGCGTACATTTGTACTTGATCCTCACTAGCGCAAATTGATGTTACTGGCACGGACCCTCCGGATGTGTACATGTGACGACTAACCGTCATGGTCAGGAACACAACAGTGCAATCATCATTTATGCTTGTTTTCTATAACTCGGATGACTAGTTAGGACTTGTGTAATCCCCTACTTTTGCATAATTTAAATGTGCTAATTATTAAAAGTATTACATAGATTTCTAAAGAACTTTGAGAAAAAGTTGCAAAGATCACTTTTAATTTTTCGTGATTTAAGAAGTGTGAACATTTTAATTATAGTTAGGAGATTAGAATCCTTACCAATAAAATTCTGAGACGCCAACTGTAATTTCTATAAACTAGGACAGTTGATGATTAATGATAAATCGGTTGTTATTGTGAACTCGAAAATTTTATACCTTAAATTGAGAAATTAGAAAATAAGTTCTATACATGTTAGATGATGATACAATGATTAGTAAGATGTCACTAGCATTTTTTAGCCTTAAAGTAGTATTAGAAAATTTACTATCATCAATAATTAGAATAAATGCTTGTTAGGTAGTAAAAGATAAGATTTCATAACTCGAGCTAAAAACTCACTAAACATTTATAAATAGCTCTAGAATTCAAGTGTAAAATGAAACGATTAATTTTTAGAGCCTATTGATAAATGAATCGATAGGGTTGAAAAATACGTGATAAGATAAAAAATAGATAAATATCTATAATCTAGATACCAAATAAAAGTTTTGATTTCATGAATATCAATGTTAGAATGTTCTAAGCCTATTCGTCCTAAAACCTTAATTTAGCTAGTCGGGGTAGGAAACTCAAATCGCATAAGTAAGAAGATAAAATTAATTTTTTAGCCTTAAAGTAGTATTAGAAAATTTACTATCATCAATAATTAGAATAAATGCTTGTTAGGTAGTAAAAGATAAGATTTCATAACTCGAGCTAAAAACTCACTAAACATTTATAAATAGCTCTAGAATTCAAGTGTAAAATGAAACGATTAATTTTTAGAGCCTACTGATAAATGAATCGATAGGGTTGAAAAATACGTGATAAGATAAAAAATAGATAAATATCTATAATCTAGATACCAAATAAAAGTTTTGATTTCATGAATATCAATGTTAGAATGTTCTAAGCCTATTCGTCCTAAAACCTTAATTTAGCTAGTCGGGGTAGGAAACTCAAATCGCATAAGTAAGAAGATAAAATTACCTTTCTAAGACTTAGAAAATTCTACTAAACTATATGACAATTTTCATAATCGAAGACATAAACATGATCTAAGCATGATGTGAACACGGTGTAAGCACGATATAAGCATGATGCAAATATGATATAGGTATATCATCACATCTATTAAGAACCTTGATTCTATAGATTTCTAAACATTTGAAAAGACAAAAAATATCCTTCTTCAATTGTAGATATTTCTATTCTTATGGAAAATGATTAAAACACCCTTAAGCTATTTAAATAAGTGACTAAAACGCCCTTAACATTAAAGCTAACTACAAGTCCTACATAATATAAAAATCCTTTTTAATAGTTTAACGTTTCATTTCTAAAATTTAAATTGTGTACATAAATACCTTAATATGTCTCAAAGACTTTAGTTCTCAACCCGGGAATGTCTTGTAAATATAAAAGCCTTAAGCTTGATTTAAGAAACATTATTCCAAACTAATTAATAAATTTGTACACATGTTCATTAATACCAAAAGCGATATTAAGTTATCTGTCTTATACATGTACATTAAATAAATTACCATATGACAAATATTTAGAATTTTCTTTAGAAAACCATGTAAGAACACTTAAGTTAAAAGAAAATTTATCAATCATCATAGTTTTATCTATTTTATCAAGAACCTATTTTTATTGTAATACCATGATTTTCCTTTTAGAGTTAAATAATTAAAAATTAAATGCATATAATGGATAATAATATAAATATTATAAACTAAACTATGTATAGAATTTTGCCCACATATATTCTATAGATAAAGATAGAAAATGTCCCGACTAGCAAAATATACCAAAGACAAGATCATATATATAAATGAATAATAACTCACTAAATAAAAACACGAAATTTTTTCAAGATTTAGGAAAATAGAAGATGATAAATTCCTTAAACCTATTGGGTAGTAAAGTTTAATTTTGAGTTACGATATGTGAAATAGCCAAAAATAGATAATTTATACAAATCTATAGTTCAAATAAAAATTCTAAATACGTAGTTAAGAACTAGAGAATTTTCTGAATCTTTTGAGTATAATATCTTAAATTACCATCCTAGGCTAGACAACCTTAATCGCGTAAGAGAAAAATCTAAAACATTAAATCGCATAACTTTTAAATTTAAAATTTCAACTCAACAAGGATCTAAGAAAACTACAAAACCCTTGAATATAATTTAAAAGTCATTTCTTGAAATAAATAAATTAATTATATGCATATGATCCTATATTCTACGCGATAGCTTAGATATTGATCTTAATTTATGAAGAACTCTTAGAATTGCATTTCATTAGATATTTTTCTCTTCAAGAACTATTTAAACCAATCCTATGCTCTAAGGAAGAAGAGAGGCGCCACTTGCATAAGAAGATAAGGTATCCTTTTCAATAACGCATCAAGCTTGTGTAATGCTTAAATTATGTTGACATAGAAACATGTCCTTCTCAAGCTCTCCTAACCGTCCAAGTTGATGCATGAATGTGGGAAAAATCTTTGCTTGACAACTTGCATAAGAGGATAATATGTCTTTTTCAATGAGTCATCTAAAGCTTGTGTAATGCCTTCATCATGTTGATGTCAATCACAAGTCTCTTTCAAACCCTCTCCACTGTAAATTCTTGATGCATGAAAAAGGAAATTTTGCATTACATCATCCTTATCATCTAGAAACCCCTCTAATGTGAACATGAAACAAGCCTTAAGTAAGCCATATTCTCATGACATAGCCACCATATATTTCATGTGTTCACACTAGTAATGGAGCCCACAATTACACTCTTTCAAGCCCTTTGAACCATGAACCTCATTCCCCATGCATAAACAACATCAAACTTTCGATAATTAAGACTAAACTCCTCCATTTAAATCAAGTAACAAATGTAAGACAAATTGAAGTGTCATTGTCTTCAAGAAATCTTCGGAAACCTTAAAATTGCCTCGAAAGACCATGCATGAAATAAAAAAAATTAGCATCAACCAATTTTTACATATCTTATCAATATCTTTACATTAATGCCTTCATTGCACAATAAGACAATTCCATACCTCTGAAATGTTAATTGTTGTGATTCTTCATTCATTGAAATCAACTAACAAACTTCAACATCATCCAATCTTTCAACATCTCCTCAGTGTCTTCTCATTAATGACTTTTATGAATAAAAGAGAAAACCCTAAAAACCTCACTTGAATCGTGAATTCCACTTGCCTAGGATGATAAAACACCAACATCATATTACTCTTAACTTTTCTTCACAACTTTACATTAAATATTATGGGGACCAAGACAAGTTAAGCATAAAAGGCCCCCCTAACCGTGAACTTCAACAACAACACATCAACAGTTTAAACATCAAACGCTTTCTTTACATAAACCATATGAAAGAGAAATCAAGTCTTTGCTATTAACCTTCCAACTACAAACCTCACAAAATCGTGAGCCTTTATAACCCTTTTCAACACATATAACAACATAAGATATTCAGTCTTTCATGCATGAAAATCACACAGAACTTTAAAGAGGAACCATAACCATATCACTAACATCTCTTCTCTAGAACCCTAGAAATAATCCAAGTGATTCCTACTTCAAGGATCAAGAGGCTAAGGTAAGAGATCATTCTAATCAAGTTAGGTTTCCATTAGAATTAAACTCATACTATCTTAATCTCGACGCTAGGGTGTCGGCCACCTTTATAAAAGTGGGATATCAACTTCAATTCTCACTAAATCAAGGTAATCTCTACACTATTCTATGTTTATATAAAGTTCAAGTATGGATTTCGATAGAAACTTAGGATAATATTTTGTTTAGGGTCATTAAAAATCTTGGTTCTTCCTTTAAACTAAGAGTATGTATCTTAATTTTCTTAAACAAAGTAATTCCTATCTTACGCTAAGCATATGACATGTTTACTAGAGAGTATTAAGAATAATAGTCAAGAGCAAATCAAACATTGAAGCTATAACTTTTGGCTATGATTCAAAGATCAAGAATGTCTTAAGCTATTTAAAACAAACCTAAACTATATTAAGTAATGAAAGCATGTAATATAATTCATGAAGTTGAAATGACCATTAAACGGAATCTATAAACATCTATGATATGTAAAGAGGGTTTCGACCCTATAAAAGGATACATACAATCCGTATGGCTTCAGTCAAGAAACCTAGATCACCATAAGTAATGTCAACATAGAACATGATCTATGAAGTTATATTGATCATTTGATTATTATAAGAACACTTATGAGAATTTGGTCATAATGAGTGAAAACTTATTCCATGTTTAAATCAAGTAGTTTAATAAGTAGATAATATGTACTCATGAATAGAAATGAATATGGAATGGAAATTCAAAGCTTAGAAAACCTTAGGACTTTATGTGGAAATTTCAGCTCTACATAGTTCTTAGAAGCACTCATGCTTAAGTTTAATAAAAAAATTATGAATATTTAACTTATTAAGGTTATAAGAAGGTAGAAAATGTGAATAGACTACAGTATATGATCATAAATGAAGTATAAATGTTGGATCACATATAAAATTAAGATATACTCCTAAAACTCTTGTACAGGTTTTGGCACATGTAGCATATTAAAATTACAAGATTTAAACTAATAGAAATTATAGGAATATTGATTAATAAGATCAAGTTACTTAAAGTTATTTACTTAAATAGGATCAAGATAAACACACAGAAATAAATAGTAAATATCAACTACCTTAGGGTAGACATACTAAAAGACCTATGTATGCAATAAAAGCTTAATAGTAAAATACTTAAATAAACAAAATAAGATTTAAGAATGCCTTGTTGCACCTATCAACATTCATAGAGTAAGTAAAATTTACAAATTGAATAAATTAATTCAACCATTATATAGTACTCAAAACAGGCTTTCCAACACCTATCTATGTGTAAAAAATTTGAGTTAAAATGAGAATTATAGACTTAGTTGAAATTTACGCAATAAAAACTAATATCGGAAACTATATAGACCACTTTTCATAAATAGAACCCATTAATACGAATTTTATATTAAAACCAAAAAATAAAAAAAAATTTATGAGCTTTAAATTTGCTATTCATGGGTTAAGTTAAGGAATGTACTTATATATACCTATGTACCCGTAGCATGCATATATAATTACGATTTTAGAACAAATTTGATATAATTCGAATGTATGTTGGATAATATGATGACATAGATTAAGCGCAAGAACTACTCACATAAATATAAATATGGATCTCGATATTATAAAACATTAAGTTACAAAGTCTAGATTAATATAAGCCGTAAAAATCTTAGTTAATTTGATCAAGTCAATTGAGGATATAGGGACGGTACCTCGATTAAGGCCAAGAGAAGCAAAATGAAAATAAATTATAACATAGATTTCAGCTAATCATTGATCAAGGGATTTAAAATGAACTTAATCACTAACACTTAATGATAAATATAAAAAACAAAGCAGTAGACTTGAAGTAAGAATTGAAAATGCATAGTAGGAATAATAGGCATAATAAGGACACGTTCTCGACCCTTATTATAACATGGGTAAAAATATACCAAATAAATAATTGAAAACTACATTTGATAAGCTTTCCAACACCTACTCATACGGTAAAAATAGAGTTCAAATGAGTATAGTAGGCCTAGATTAACATTTCACTATTAAAACCAACAATTAAAATCATTTACGACTCTTTCTTAAGAAAAGTGAGTTTGTACAGACTTTATAAGCTCAACCGGAGAGACCTAATCGTTATGAACTCTAGAACCCATATTTAAATGATGAAATTTGGACTAAGAATGATAAAACCTGAGTTTAGGATACTTAAGCACCAATATGATTTATTACAAAGCTATATATATGGTAATGAGTAATTGTTATTTTATTTCATAGGAGATATTGAATCCAAGTTCTCAAACGTAGGTATTTCCAAAGGTCTTATCAAGTAAACAATAATGTTTAGGTGAGGGAGTTTCAAGGATCTACTATTTACTTGTGTTTGCTATTGCTTATTGTTATATTGGTTATATTATTTATCTATTGGATGACTGATTGTTGTGAGTGCTATCATCTGCATTATCGCTGGAATAAATGGATAACTTTAATTACTTGGTTAAATTAACTAGTTATATTTGTCGCATGCGATTGAACCCCTATAGGAAATGTCCCAAATTTGAAATCAAAAGTATTTTCAAAACGTATCTCTATAGAAATATAACTTAGGGCATTCCAAGTTGCTTTTATAGCCTTTTCGAAATTGCTAAGTTTTACCAAAATAGATATAAAATAAACTTGGGACATTCTTGAGTAATGTTTTGGTGGTAGATGTTACCTGAATCAGGGTCTACTTGCCTAATTCACCATTATTTGGTGATAGTCGAATTGATTCACCATTGTTTGGTAATGGTCAGATTGATTTCTATAGATGTGTTGCTTGCATTTATTATGTGTGTATTCATATAATATGTAGATAGATCTGCATGATTGTTAATTTAGTGCTTGATAATTTGCGTGACCGGTAGTAGTGAGGAACAAACTCACTAAGTCGTGGTTTTGCTCACCCAACAATTTTGTACATGAGTGATGCTAGTTGGGATTAGATTAAGAATATGTAAAGAATGCTTCTCTATCAGGTTGTCTTGAAGTTGGAAAGAGAGGTTACAATGAAACTTAGAATACATTTTAGATGAATAGTATAAACATTTGAGACATTGTATTTTGTAGGTTAGAACTTAATTTTACTATTTGGTAGGGAATACCAATTTTCTGCGATCTTGGTGGAATATGGAAAAATCGAATTCTATAATTAAGTTTCAATAATAATATTATATGTACATGTATAATTTAGGTAAGAGAAATTAATAAATAAATAAAATCTTGTAATCTTTAACTTGCGAAATGGTTCTTATATTATAGGTGCACACATGATATGATAACTTAAGGGCAATTCGATTAGGTCCTTTTTAGGCATGACACCTTGTGGCTTCATCCTGTAACCAAGCAATTGTACATGGTAAGCATCTTGGCAATAAACAGTTGAACATTGTTGGTCACGGCATCTGTTGGAGCATATGATGATTAGTTAGATGACTTACTTGCACTTGCATAAGGCAAACATCAATCACTTTGTGGGGGTGTACAAAGTTGGACTTTGGAAGAGCTACAATGAATTAAAAAAAAAAAGGGAAAGAATTTTCAAAAATATTTGAAGCGGAATACTTCAAGAAAGCTGAAGTATATGCTATGGCAAAGGAATGCTACTCGACGACAGTTGATTAGAAAACTATGGCTATTTCATTTGAGATTATCCTATTTACTTGTTTGGATGTTAAGTAACCTAATTTTTTTGGTAAAGGGCAATACCGAATTTACGAACTCAATTATCGGCGTAATTACATATCTAAACTTTTCAATTAGAATAGAATTAAACTTTCAAAGGTGCAATTGCATATCCGGGCTTCTCAATTAGATTTACGCCGTGTTTGGAAGATTGGAATCCTGATGAAATGAAAGGAAGGCTGACGTTTGGATATTTTTAGTCGAAGTGAAAATACGATGAATCGATTGGAAATGAAATGAACCAATTCCACTTTTTTTTTTTTTTTTTTTTTTACCTTCCTCTTTCTAGTTTTGGAGAGAAAGCAGGGGAGAAAAGTGATTGAATGTGAAGTTATCGAAACATGATTATATCATGTAAAAAACTACATAAATATAATTTATATGAAAATTTTTTATCAATATACCATCGTTATATGCATATAAAATATGTGATATAACTTTTTTTTAATTTTTCTATCCACATCCAAGTAGATATTTAGGAATCGAATTGGAACTGTCATCGATGCTCTTAGAACCGAAACCAAACTGATTAGCCGGTATTAGAACCAGCTAAAGAACTACCCGATTCCTAGACGGTTTTACAGCCTAGAATAGGGTGAAACTAGCGGTTCGAACCAGTTTCATTAAAAAAAAAGAAGAAAATAATTAGAGAAAAAAATCTTAAAAATTATATTAAGTATATAATTATTAATGTTTACACTATTTTATATGAATAGTAAAATTTATTACATATTTATAATATTTAATATTTTATTATCAATAATATAAATATACACAACTTAAAATCATATATAATTTAGTTTTATATAAACTTCTCCTAAAAGCAAAATTCATTTCTTAATAATATGATATTATTTTTTTGTATTATAATTTTCTTGTAATCCTCTAAAGATTTTGCAATATCATATTACTAACTATAATTGATATTTATTGTGTCTGTATATAAATAAACGCGCACTCTAAACAAACTTTTAAAAATTTTGGCCAAATAATTTAATAGTTGTAGAACCGATAATTGATTCCTTTGAGTTTAAAATTTATTTTATTAAAAATCTACAATTCACTTTTTTTTACTTTGAAAAAATGGTTCCATGGTTTAAAAACTAGAATCGAGAATTGTCGATTCCATAGAACTGGACCGTAACTAGAGCTAGGCAAGTGGGTTAAACGGACCAACCCGGCCCGGCCCATGCGGGCTTGTGGGTTAAACAGGCCAACAAATTTTAGCCCACTTTAATAAACGGACCAAAATTTATAACCCTAACCCAACCCATACGGGCTGATGGGTTAAACGGGCCAGCCCACTAACTTGACTCATTTAAAATTTAACAAAAGAACAATATTATACCAATAGTCTTATAATTTAACGTCATCTCTCATGATTTTTCAAGTGAAAAATACTAATATTGGATACCCCATTCCAAAGAAAAAAAATATATTACATTTGCTTGGGTTGAAGACTTGTTCACTGGACCATGAGAATTTGCTTGGAAATTTGACTTGCTGGGCCTATTTTACCGCTTGGTCTCATTACTTGATGCATGGATTTACGGAATGGCTGGCATGAACTTTTCATTTTATGGGCTGGGCGGCTTCTTCTGCTCTTTTTTTTTCGGCCGACTTCTTCTTCTCTTCAATTGGTGGATTTCGATGTTGCTTGTTTATTTTCTTACTTTTCATCTTATGGACGTGGTTATTCTAGTTGTTGGTGTGGTGTGGTGCCTGTGAGCTGTCGTGTCTCTCTACAGACCACAGTCCACTGTACTCTCTAGGTTTCAACTTTCAAATTTAAGTTTAAAGCCTATTTTAATCTAAGAAAAAAAAAAGTGGGCCAACCCGGCCCGTTGCGGGTTAATCCGCTTTAACCCGTGGGTTAAACGGGCTGGGTTTTTTTAGCCTGCTTTTAAATGGGTTGAAAAAAATCAACCCTAACCCGTTTTAAAAGTGGGTTAAATGGGCCAACCCACGGGTTATGGCCCATTTGTCCAGCTCTAATTGTAACCATGGTAGATGGGTCTAGTTCTGGTTCCTCATTTTTAAGATTCAAAATCGGCGGTTCAGGTTTCGATTCGCTTTTGGAACCGTGCCCATGTTTATGTCCACCATGCGATACACGTACAGACCTATATAGCACATTCAAGGTGCGATATAGCTATTTTTACAACTTTTTGTATAGTATTATCACTAGATCTCTTCTCCAACATGTGATAAATGTAGAAACTTTTATATTTTTATAATTTTTTGTATAGTATCGTAGCTATATCTCTTCTTCAACATGCGATATAGAGATGATGATTTGATAATTTTTTTCTATTATTTGTATTTTTGTAATTCTTTTTGTAAAAAAAGTAGACATGTCTTTCACCCCATCAAAACACTCTCCAAAAGAGGGGGAAAAAAAGTAATCATATATATCTTTGCTAATGTGAAGTATCTCTCTATCCTATTAAAAAACCATAGCGCTAAAAAAAAAAAAAAGGAGACGCTTCACACCTTCCCTTCTTCCTTCAATCATAGGAAGACGAAGATATCTTCATCAAGTACAAATATTCTCATAATTTTTTTTTCTTTTTCAGTTCTATTTGCATAATGAATAGAATATATAGTGTATTGCTTCGTGAACTGAATATATGGTAGGCTCTAATTGATGAGTTAAGATTGCAATCTATGGTTCTCTATAGAGAATTTTATGAAAGGTATATTGTGTCTTCTTCACCACTTTAAATATAGCATAATAACAATTGAAAATTCTTTAATTGTTGCCGTAATATATGAGTGCTGTATTAAAAATTTCATTTTCAGCTTTAGACGAGCTTTATTTTTACTATATGATTGTTGACTTCATTTAGGGAATAATCATAGCTAGATGAAAATGACATATAGTTGGTGTCTTCAAATAATGGAAGGTAATGGCTAAAAAAAAAAAAAATAAAAAAAAATAAATGACAATGGAAGTAGTAATTATAATAATGATTTTTTGAGGATGATTTGTTTGAAGGTATGAGTTTGATTTATTGGTTTGACGTCGGTTTGATATTGATTTGATATTTGGTTTATGTTTGTTTCAATCGAATTATTTGTTAAAAATAAATACAGATGAAAAATAAATATTTTTATTCATAAATAAATATTATAAATCAGATACAAATAAAATACAGATGAAAACTATACTAACGTACTATCTAAATAGGCTCGAAAGAACTCGGCAAGGTTAGGTCACACGTGTGGCGGGGTAGTAGGATGGGTTATATGTGCGGCAAGAGAGAAAAGATTGTCATATATATTATATTTATTATAAGACTAATTTACATGTTATTGAAGGGCACAAATTATATATATTATATTTGAATTACTAAAATAAGTATTATATTAATTTTTATAATCATTTTAATGGTTGGATAATATATAAAATGATCTCCCACTGTAGTGTAGCATTTTCATATATATAAATATATATATATTTATTAAGATTTATGAATTGAAATCTTCTATGCATTAAGCCACAATCAGTATCTACTCATTTATTCACAACCACATTTATTGGATGAGTACAAATTATTTACTGTCAAATATATACATTTTCTTAGTGAACCGGTATATTCGTATTAGATTAGACTGGGTTCCACTTGTGTTGCCCTCCAGCAGCAACTGCAGATCATTTGAAGAGAAAATTTCTCAATCTGTCAAAAGTCATGATGATGAATCATATTGGATTTAATTGGTAATGGCATGAATGACAATCATCTCCAATAAATGTCTCTCTAACTCTCTACTCAACTGGTTGTTCACATTCCCTTGATCTTTTCTCCACAAGATGATAAAAGATTGGTAATCATGATGAACTTCCTTAAAGAAAATGAGAAGATGTTATCCAAGTGAAGACGACCACCACCATAAGGAAGTACACATATAGATTTAGATAAAGATTACTCTACATTAATTCTAGAATCTCTTTGTTCTTTTTCTTTTTTATAATTTCCATATACAAAAGCTTGTTGATGCAATTTTCTTTGATTAATAGTGTTTGTTATAAACTTATAACTAAAGGTAATATTGACTCTAATTTTTCTCATCATCATATATGGCTTATTTTGTATTTATTTATTTATTTTTATTAGTATTTAGTTGTATTTGATTCTTATCTCATTCATCTAATATTGTTATTTTGATTGGGAAAGAATTATTTTGGGGACAAATTAAATAACGAGTTAACGTTTTAAGGGGCTGAAAAAGGACATCAATATTATATAAAGTGATACAAATAGGAGACTGACGTTTTAAGTAATTAAAAAAAGGATGAACATTCTTTTCAATATTATAAATATATCTTGATGTGACTTCACTTAAATATGTTACATTAGCATATCATATAATGATAGAGTAACAATCTCTTATTTGTACCACTTTATATGGCATTGATTTTTTTTAACTAATTAAAATGTTGATTCTCCATTTGAACTTGCCTCCAAATGTTAATCCCTTAGGTGTAATTTTTCAAATTATGTTATCAAAAGAATGAATGAGAAACCTAAATGTTTCATTGGTCTTCACTTCTTCTCTGCAAACTTATTCATTCTTTGGTAGCTCGATTTATGTATGCTCAAGCTAAGTCCTTGTTCTCTTACTACTCCTTTCCAAACTTCATGCTAGTGGACTAATTCTTATTTCCTTGGTTGTAACTATATGAGGGGTTAGGGGTTGCTTACTTAAGAGAATCTCAAAGGGCTTTGATTAATAGACTCATTCATTTGAAGGAAAAAGAAGAATTGGGGCATATCCAATAACTAAACTAGTCTTGTTTGTTAGCCTTATGGGGAGGTCAGCACTATCCTTTGACTCGGAAGAACGTAACTAGCTATGGATTTACCACCCGATCTATGTGGTGCAGTCCCTCTTGCCCACCCATCGCTTAGTATGGGGCTTTACGCTGCCATGTGTTAAGGAAATAAAGTTGCGCCTTCATTAACAACTATAGCTTTTGGTGTAGCAGTAAGCACTTGATCCTGCATAACTGATATCAGAGTGAGGTTATAGGTTTAAGTCTCTCAGGTTGGTGCTGGGGGGGGGGGGGGGGGGGGGGGGGGGGGCGGGGGTGGGGTTTGGTGGATTGTTGGCCTTATGGGGGGTTAGCATTATCTTTTGACTCAGGAGAACGTAACTGGCCATGGATTAACCACCCAGCCTACGTCACCACCGTGGCATGTGGTGTAGCCCCTCCTGCCTACCCATCACTTAGTTCGGGGCTTTGCACTACCATGTGTTAAGAAAATAAAGTTGTACCTTTACTAACTGCTATAGCTTTTGGTGTAGTGGTAAGCACTTGATCCTGGATAACATTGTCGATTTGCTACCATGAAGTGCCTTAAGTGTAATTCAACTAAGGATTAACTTACTCTATTTAGCCATCTATATGTGGGTAGAGACTAATGGAAAAGCTTAATCTCGATCATAGAGTTTAAACAGTTCGTTCCAAAACTTCCTAGTGAACTCCCATCCTGATTTCTCACAACATGCAAATATTAGTATTTTGTTATGTACATTTGGTACAGATGGATAGTCTCGTTGGTTAGGCACTCCTTCAATGTTGTGATGAAAGATGCATACCTAGAGGAATTTGTCAACTATAACTAAGATTGTGCCATACCCCTTGGTTTTTGGTAAACTCATGATAATATCTATAGAGATGCTCTCCATTGGTTGTTATTGAATAGGGAAGGGCTCTAATAATCTTTGGGTTTCCATTTGTTCCACCTTGTCTTGTTGTTAAATACGATAAGTTCTCAAATAAGTTTCTATAACTTCTCTCTAATGTGACAAAAAATATCTTACCTCCCCTAAAGCTTGTGTATGATGTATACTTGATTGTCTAGCCCATTAAAAATCATGGCATTTGTAATCCCCTAGAATTTTCACACTAATACAATGAATAGGATAAAAAATGCACAATAAATGGTGAACTCATGACCCGACAAAAACTTTAGAATGAAACTATGAGTAGTCTTGAGCTCATTTAAAACTTAAAAGCCGAATAGAAATTTTCTAGATATTAAAAGATATCAAAGGCAAGATTTCATGGCTTGAGTCGTTAACTCAATACATAACCATAACCAGCCCTAGATTTCAAGTACATTAGAAGACTATTAATTTATAGAGCCTATTAGCTATAAAACGATAACTTAAAGATGAACTGCTAAGATTATAAAATACATGATGAGAATGAAAACAAATCCATAATTATAAATGAGATCTCAAATAAAGATTTGGATTGTACCATCATGTTAGCTAGAGAATTCTGAGTCTATTGAGACTAAAACTCTAGTTTAACCCATCAAACTCGAAAACTCTAATTGCGTAGGTTCTCAAAATTTCAACTCAAGAATAATCTAGATTTAATATAGAAGTCATATGTGAACTTCTAAAGGTGAAATCTTCAAATAACTTATACAATTATACTCGTGTGACTTGGTATTTTACGGGATAGCCTAAATATTTATTCTTTTAAGTATTCTATTAGGACAAACATGTGTTAATTTAGCTCAAGAAGGATTCTTGAACCAGTCACCGATGCTTGAAGGAAAGGGACGCCATTTTGTTCATCAAGAATTCAAAATGTCAACAAAAGTCAAATTGGAAAGGACATTTGAACAAATAGTAAGCTTCCAACAAAACCTTAGGATTTAAGAAGGAGAATGACCAATTTTAACTTGCAAAACCGATATCTTCTCCCTTTCATCATGATTTCTCTAAAATCTCAAGGCAAGGAGTCTAGTCATCTAAATGGCAACTTGTAGACCATACGAATTTCTCTTTTAAACTAGCCCTAACCGTAAATCTTAAGGCCCATTTCAAAACTTCTTCAACACATCACAATTTAAAAACTTAAACAATTAATATTATTAAAGAATGAAGGACAAGATCAAATCTACAACTTGAGTCTTGCCGTGATATCTAGCCCCCTTCACACACACACATCAACTTCAACCAATGGTATAATATCTATCTCAATCCTATAGTATCCTAACATTAAATATGTCGAGATATACAGGCTATAAAATTAATTATTGAGATATGTGAGCTATAAATAATAGGAGAATTAATTATTGCTGTAAATAATAGGAGGTTTAATAGGAGAATTAATTAGATTTGGTTATTTATAGAAAGAATATATTTTAGAAATACCATGTATTAAAGTTTTTCCATGTATTGCAATTTTTTTTCCTTTTTTATCCTCATGTAATCCTCTATATATTATATTGCATATTGTAAGGAAAAAAAAATAAGAAAGAGATAAATAAATTTCTTCTCCTTTGCTTTTTCTTCATGTTATTAGAGGTCTAGGCTTCTTTTGCAGGGTTTTCTTTTTGATTTTTTTTCAGCAATCATTCATTGCTGCTGGGGCTATTTCATTTGCATTTTTTTTAGCCTTAATAGCTACTATTCCTCATTTGATTTGTCTATGTCTAATAGCCTTAGTTACTGAACATCTTCTGTCACCATGTCTGAAATTATTAACAGCCCTAAAACATCCGAAGACTCTAATAATGTCCAAAAAATTGGAGAATTGCAAAATATCCGAGCCTCTTATAGATTCAATGGGAAGAATTATCTCAAATGGTCTCAACTTATCTACACTTATCTCAAAGGCAAAGGAAGAATCAATCATCTTCTTGGAACTAGACCAGCAAAGGATGACCCTACATTTAAAGCATGGGATGAGGAAGATTCCATGATAATGTCTTGGCTATGGGATTCAATGGATTCCATAATAAGTGATGCATGCATGTTTTTCAATACAGCAAAGGAGATTTCGAATTTCCTATGTCTCACATATTCAAAAGCTCATGATGCTGCCCAAGTATATGAGATCAAAGTCAAAACTGGAGCCACTAAACAAGGAGACAAATCAATCATAGAATATGCAAATATACTACAAAATCTGTGGCAAGAACTCGATCATTATCGAGTTTTTGAGATAAACATTCTGAGAATGCTATAATTTTGAAGAACTTCATTGAAAAAGATTGTGTTTGTGATTTTTTGGCTAGATTGGATCTAGAATTTGATCAAGTTCGAGTTCAGATTCTTGGAAAAGAGGAAATACCCTCCCTAGAGGAGACCTCTCACTGATAAGGGCAAAAGAAAGTCGACGTTTTGCTATGCTTGACTCCCAAACAGTAGATGGACCAGCCCTAGCAATAAAGACATAGCATCAAGAGAAACGCAAAAGTGACCAGCCCAAATATCCCAATTCCTAATAGGGAAAATCATATTAAAGAGAACAAAGATATTCTCTAGTGCACTTACTGCAAGAAACCTAGGCACACAAAAGAGAGGTGTTAGAAGCTGATAGGTAAGCCACCAAGCTGAGAGTGGGCAAACCGTGGGGGTTAACAAAGACTTCATGCATATATGGTAGACTAATCCAAACATAAAGAAAACCCAGAAACCGGGGGGGTTTCAACAATGAAGAGATTGAGATTGAAAAAGTTGTTGGGATCCTTGGAAAAGACGTCTGGAACATGTTCTCTAGCTCTTTCAGGTAAACCTTTATCCCCTCTTTGCATGCATGCCTCATAAAACTTGCATACTAATGCATGCATAATAGACTTTGGGGCTACAGACCATATGACCCACATGTCTCAGCTTTTCCATACATATACCCCATGCCCAAGCAATAGGAAAATTGCAGTTGCCAATAGTACTTTAGCTACTATTACAGGGATTGGAGATATACATATCACACCTAACCTTACCTTAAAGAATGTTCTTCTTCTTCATGTACCAAAGTTATCAGCTAGCCTTGTCTCCATTCAAAAACTCACCAATGACCTTAATTGTTATGCTGTTTTTTCCCCTTCTTACTGTGTTTTTCAAGACCAGGACACGAGGAAGAGGATTGGACTTGCTAAGGAAAGTAGCGGCTTTTATTACATTGAATTTCTCAAAAATCTAGGAGTAATCGATCTTTTCTCAGTTCCTCAAATAAGGATGCCATTTGGTTGTACCACCTACGTCTTGGACATCCATCTTTTAGAGTTTTCGAAGTCATGTTTGCCCACCTGTTTCAAGGATTAGATATATCTGAGTTTCATTGTGATGTTTGTGAATTTGCAAAACACACTTATATATCTTTTCTTATCAGTAATAAAAGAAGTTTACATCCTTTTCATTTGATTCATAATGACATATGGGGACCTTCTACTATCCCTAATGTTTATGGAGCTCGTTGGTTTGTATCGCTGCACTCAAGTTACATGGTTATATCTTTTAAAACAAAAATATGATGTCAGCATTATTATACCTAATTTTGTTTCTACGGTTCAAAATCAATTTGGGGTAAAAACAAAAATTCTTCGAACAGATAATGCTAGGGATTATTTCAACCAAACACTATCAACCTACTTTCAATCTTAGGGCATTATTCATGATTCCTCATGTGTTAACACACCTTAATAGAATGGGGTAGCTGAAATCAAAAATGGGCATTTACTAAACACCACACGTTCTTTACTCTTTCAAGGGAATGTTCTTAAGTCTTACTGGGGGGAGGCGATTCTAACTACTACATATTTGATAAATAGACTTCCTTCACATGTTCTAGACAACAAAAGTCCTGTTGAACTTCTTAGCAGTTTCTACCCACATTTCAAAACCTCAAATGGCCTTATACCTAGGGTGTTCAGGTGCACAGCTTTTGTTCATGTCCATAGCCAACGTAGAAGTAAACTTGACCCTTGAGCCATCAAATGTATTTTCTTGGATTACTTATCTACTCAAAAGGGATATAAGTGTTATAACCCTGTGTCTAGAAAATTTGTTATCTCTATTGATGTAACATTTGCAGAAACTACTCCTTTTTTCTCCAAGTCCTCTCTTCAAGGGGAGATTTCAAAGATGGAAGAGAGTACCGAGGAGTCCTTTGAACCACTTAAAATCTCTTGATCTTCCTCTTGTGCTTCATGCTCCAACCAGTATTGAACCGGAGTGCAAATCTTCAAAGCCAATCATTGAAATCCCAACATCTCCTGTTCAAGCAAGTTTTGATCATTCCAAGATTTCAAGAGTGTATTCAAGGAGAAAGGCTGCTCTTGAATCGATGCAAGGCCAAGAATCTAACTCGGACAATGGTAATGAAATCATGGTAAGTTCTGATCCATCTTTGAATGTACAATCTGTTAAACCATCTATTGACCCAATAGACAACCTAGACCTTCCCATTGCTGTGAGAAAAGGAGCTAGAGAATGCATTAAGTGACCACTTTATCCATTGTCTCACTATGTTTCCCTCAAGCGTCTATCACCAACCCACAAAAGGTTCATTGTGAGTCTAAACACCATTGCTATTCCTAGCATAGTTTTTGAGGCATTGTAAAAAAGGGAATGGAGGAATCCTATGAGAGAAGAAATGAGTGCTTTGGAAAAGAATAAAACCGGGGAGATTGTTGATAAACCAAAAGGAAAAAATATTGTTAACTATAAATGGATTTTCACAGTAAAATACAAAGCTAATAAATTCCTTGAAAGATATAAAGCTCGATTGGTGGCAAAGGGGTATACTCAGACATATGGAGTTGATTATTATGAGACTTTTATTCCAATTGCAAAAATGAATACTCTGAGAATTCTGTTGTCATTGGTTGCTCACTTCAACTGACAACTTCTACAATATGATGTCAAAAACGCATTTCTTCATGGTGACTTAGATGAAGAAATCTACATGAACATTCCACCAGGATTTAAGGGAGATACAGGTAATAAGGTATGTAAGCTGAAGAAGGCTCTTTATGGGTTAAAGCAATCCCCCAGAGCTTGGTTTAGAAGATTCGTTGAGGTTATAAAGAAGTCTGGTTATAAACAAAGCCCAGGGGATCACACTCTCTTTATTAAGCACTCGACTGCAGGGGAAGTAATTGTGCTTATAGTCTATGTAGACGACATCATAGTAACTGGAAATGATGAAAGAGAAAAGTATAAGTTAAGCAACGGCTAACTAGAGAATTTGAGATAAAGGAATTGGAGAAACTAAAGTACTTCCTTAGTATTGAGGTGGCCTATTCCACACAAGGAATTTTTATTTCGTAACAGAAATATGTGACTGATTTATTAGCAGAAACAGGAAAGATTGGTAGTAAGCTAGTCTCTACTCCAATATATCTAAATCACAAGTTGAGAGAAGCTAAGGAAGAACCAACAGTTGATAAGAGAATGTACCAGAGATTGGTTGGTAAGCTTATATATCTAAGCCACACTCGACCAGAAATTGCATATTCAGTAAGTGTAATCAGCCAATTCATGCATGAATCAAGAGAATCTCACCTCCAAGCTGCCCATAGAGTGCTTCACTACTTGAAAGGCAATCCAGGAAAGGGAATTTTGTTTAAAAGGAACTCCAAACTTACTTTAGAAGCCTACGTCGATGTTGATTGTGCTGATTCTCTAGTGGATAGAAGATCAACTATCAGGTATTGTACTTTTGTTGGAGGTAACTTGGTAACAAGGAGGAGTAAAAAACAGAATGTGGTAGCACGATCATCAACCGAATCAAAGTTTAGGGCAATTGCTCAAGAATTGTGTGAATTACTCTGGTTGAAGATTATATTAGATGATTTGAGAATCAAATGGGATGGTCTTATGAAACTCTATTGTGACAACAAATCAGCCATCAATATTGCTCATAATCTTATATAACACGATAGGACAAAGCATATTGAAACTGATAGACATTTCATTAAGGAAAAACTGGATGAGGGGTTAGTGTATATGTCTTATGTTCCAACAGGACGGCAATTAGTAGATGTTCTAACAAAAGGGCTAAGTAATTCAAGTTTTCATAATCTTGTGTCCAAGTTAGGAATGAAAAACATCTATTCCTTAGCTTGAGAGGGAGTGTCGAGATATACGAGCTGTAAAATTAATTATTGAGATATGTGAGCTATAAATAATAGGAGAATTAATTAGATTGCTATAAATAATAGGAGAATTAATTATTGCTGTAAATAATATGAGATTTAATAGGAGAATTAATTAGATTTGGTTATTTTTAAAAGGATATATTTTAGAAATACCATGTATTAAAGTCTTTCCATGTATTGTAGTTTTTTTCCTTTTTTATCCTTATGTAATCCTCTATATATTATACTGCATATTGTAAGGAAAAAAGTAAGAAAAAGAAAAAGAAATTTATTCTCCTTTGCTTTTTCCTCAAAACAACATCAAGATATAGAAGAAAAAAAAAAGAAAAAAAAACGAAGCCTTAACTTGCCAGATTACCATGTATACATCTCCCTTCCACGAACATACATCAACATCATCCACTCTTGTAATATATTCTCAAAATCCTATTAATTGATGCTTTCATGAACAAAAGACAACATAAGACCATAAAACTATTGCACTTGAACCGTAAATTTCTCCATCTCTGTATAAAAACAAACTAACATTAAGAATGATAAAGTTCCTTACTTTTCCCTCAATTACCCCACCACGAACCCTATTTCCTAAAGTAAAAAAAAAACACATCAAATGCAACATCCTAAACTACTTTGTTCAAGTTGTAAATAATCTTGACAAGGACTCCATCTAGCTAAAAACAAATTCAAATTTCAAGAGTCGAGTCTAAAGATAAGAAAGGTCTCATTCAAGTTAGATTATTCTTAGAGAATCAACAACTTATTCCCTTACTTTTAAACCTAGGTTTTGGTCTTATTAAGGAGGGGACACTATCACCTTACTATTCATCCAAACAAGGTAATATCTACACTATCTTATAGCCTATATTATGTCTATGCATAGAAAACTAGGAAAATCAAAGGATCAAATTGCTTTTGAATCCTTACATATTTTTATCTTTTATATTTGTTTTTCCATATTTACTAGTTACTTTTCAAACCTCCTTAACCATTTAATATTTTAATATTTACTATTTACTTTCCATTTTTACTATTTACTATTTACTTCTCATTTTTACTGTCCTTTTCCTTTGAATTCTTTTTAATTACTATTTATATATATTTAAAATAATTCCTTAATTTTCATCAAATTGAATTTCATTGAATTTGAATTTTAGATTAGTTTCCATATTATTCCTTGTTTTAGATTGATTAAGCGCTTAGTTTAAGTAATTTCCTTTGATTTTTAGGGTTTTTGTAGTTTTGGTACTTCCTTTCTTTATTGATTATTCCATTTGATTCTAATTATAGCCAAATTTAGTTCAGGGTTTGTTAAATTAGACGTTTCTATATCAATTTAATAATAATTTTGCATCTAATGAATATCAAGTTATCATAGTTAGCAAAGATTCTGTTCCTTTTATTCCTAAAATATCCCCATTAAAATTAACAAACAAATGGCATTGAAAAATTTTCAGGAAACATATAATTTTAGGAAAAAGATTTTTTTTTTTTTTGTGGAGAAATGAATATGATTTTGATTTGAGGATAATGTTTAGATTTGTTGAAAAAGGTTGTTTCTTTTTTTTTTTTTTTCCTTTTTATGGAGAGAGTGTTATGTTATTTTGGTCATTTTATTTTTTTATTCATGGTTTATTTATTATTCAAATATATTAGGTAAACAAGGTAATGGGAATTCAATTACAACGAAGTGAACAACGTAATACGCATTCAGATTTTATTACAACTTTATTTCATTACTTCGTAATAGCAATTCATTACACAATCAAGTGAACGAGCTGTAAGAGAGAGAGAGATGGAGTCAGAGGTGGAGGCGGAAGGTGAAGGCAAGCCATAAGTAACTAAGAGAGAGAGAGAGTTAAAGGCGAAGGAAGGGTAGAGGAAGCGGAATGGGAGAGGCTATGGTTTTTAGTGTGTGTTGGAGAGTATAGTCTGTGTTGTGTGACTATGTGGATGGGAGATGAGAGGCTAAGGTTAGGCTAATTTTAGGAATTTATTTTATTTTATTTTATATTTTAAAAAATTTAATAACGAAATGTATTGAGTCGGGTATTCATTGGGTATCTTATAGAATCCAAATCCAACCCTAAAACCTTATAGGGTTTTTACTATAAATTCAAACCCAACCATAAAATCTTATAGGGTTTTTAACGGATCAGACTGATTTGCTTGGTTGCATATCTAAGCAAAGCGTGTTGAAAATTTTAGTCTCACTTTTTTTTTTTTGCGGGTTAAACGGGTTGATTTGCATAACCTGCCCCATTTGCATAATTCTATTAGTCATATTATATAAAAGAATGATAATTATTGATTTTAAAAAATTTATAACATCACCGGGAGTATTTCCCATTGGGTCATATTTAAAATCCAAAGGTCGACCCAAAATTTTATAAGGTTTAAAAATAATGCTCAAACCCATCGTGGAGACCCTACTGGTTTACCTCATGGGATTTTAAGCGAGTTATATAAGTTGATTATTGTATATCAACCAACTCTAATTACATCCCTAGCCATATATATTATATATCTATAATTTGGTGGGTAAAATATCATTTTTTTTTATCATTATAATGTAATAGGTAGAGAGATTCAACTGGCTTAATCTCCCTTAAAAACTAATATTATATAGTATCGTAAGACATTCGTAAACACTAATCATGTTTTGTTAAATAGTATTGATAACATGTTTAGTTAAATGAGTTACATAAGTTGATTACTATATATCAACCTGCAAAATTACATCGCTGGCCATATATATATATATATATTAATATATGTACTATTTAGTGGGTAAAATACCATTTTTTTCATCATTATAATGTAATAGGTAGAGAGATTCAACTAGCTTAATCTCACTTACTAGTATTAAATAGTATTGTAAGGCATTAGTAAGTATCAATCATGTTTAGTTAAATAGTGTTGATAATAAGTTGTTAAAAAATATACTATCCATATTTTATAAACCATATGCAATAATAATAAAAAATTTATAATTATTTAGCCATATAAAATTTACAATACTTGCATATCCTCTGCAAAAGTAACGTACAGAAACAACCTTGAACCTATTTATTTGTTATTTTATTTTTTTCTAAACTGTTATTTTATTGATTTTTAAAAATACTTTTATATATTTTTTTGAAAAGAAAATCATTTATATATCTCATTTCAAAATGTTAAAGCATCATATAAAAATTCAAATTTAAACATTAGAATAGAAAGGAAATAAAAGTTGAAACTCTTTTTTTATTATTATTATTACTAGTTTTATGATAATAGATATTATTATATCAATGATTACAATTAATCTTAAATATATTTTATAATTCAAATATGGTACAATAATCTTACCAGAGTGTTATGAAAAATTGTGAAACCAAAAAATGTTAGCTTATAAATGTTTGAATAAAAAAAGTTTAAAATTTAGGTATGCAAATGAAAAACATAGAAAATTATTCCATAAATCATGTCATTAATGCTGTCCCCCGAAAACACGCCACGGTATCGAATAAGCCTCAGGGCATTTGCTTCCATGCCCTGAAAACCCTAATTCGTCGAATCGGAATCAGGCTTCTCCTTTTGGTTCAACTACAACATATAATCTCTCTCTCTCTCTCTCTCCCCCCACACGAATGCTTTAAAGCTAAGAATCTTCTATATAAGTGCTTATTAATAATCCGGGGGAAGTTCCTTTGATCGGTAAGCAAGTTCTGAAATCCCTCACTTTGTCGTTGATTAGTTGAAAAAGAATGTAAATGCAACTTTATTCAATTGCAAAACTCATCGAATCTGTTTTCACTATTCTACATTGCTTTTCCGTTTCATAATCTCATGGTATTGCTTTTGATCAACTACTGTGGGAGGAATTAATTTGTCTCTATAAACGTGTAATTGTTTTGCTGAAAATGTTTTTCCTTGAACTTTTTAAGATCATTTCGATGCGATATAGTGTTTATATTAATTCAGTACTACCGCTGTAAGTGAATGCAAGTAGAATTAGGGATTGGAAGATGTTGGAACGGAAGATGAGCTTGAGTGGCGCCCGTCTTGTTGGCTTGTAGCGGCCGGGTTTGTGTCGAATTCGTGTCAGTGTTATAAATTATATATCAAATGGATTAAACATAGGGAATAATTTATTTGCTTTATTATCATGTTAGCGGTGTTGAAGTTTGTGTTGGTCATGTCATATTCTGTGCTGATGTTGCGTAGGAGTTGAAACTTTTCTCTCAGGAGATGGGGAATAGATTTAAGAAATTTCTGAAGAGAGATTGATTTATGTTGTGGGGATTATAATGTTAAGAAAGTCCTGTTGATACTTTCTTTTTTCTTTCTTTACATGAATAATGTAGGTTTTGCTCATGAAGTAGGCGGTGTTTATTATGTCTTACTATGATTTGGTGAATGTGTTGTTCGCTGCGGGCATTTGGTGTGTCGCTTATATCGCAGCTGCAGTTGCCGAATCATTTCGGGTTTTTCACACACTCTTGCAGTTCTAATTTTGTTTGAAAGCTCAGCAAAATCAACATGGGTTATGCACAGCTCGTCATTGGTCCAGCAGGCAGTGGCAAGGTATAAAAGTAGCCTTATTTGTTGTGTAGAGGCTTTTGCTCCTTTTCTTATGGGTCTTCTTATTGGTGTCTTAGTGTCATAATTATGTAGTAAGTCCTTTCATATCCATGTTGTTATTCCGTTTTCCTAGGATTTATTGGAAAATTTAATTAATTAATATCTCTTGAGTGTATGGTTTAGGCATGATATGGCACTATATTTGTGGTTTATTTTGTAATCTTTGAAATTGTAATTTTCCTGTTTAGCTTACCATCACCCATGGGTTGTCAGGTCTTTTCAAATCCCCTTTGTGTTTCATTTGATGCGATTGTGTGACTAATGAAATTTCTGCAATAACAGTCAACCTACTGCTCCAGCTTGTATCAACACTGTCAAACGATTCGTAGGAACATTCATATTGTAAACCTCGATCCTGCAGCAGAAAATTTTGACTATCCTGTGGCTATGGGTATGAACAGTTTGCCTGGTTTTCTGAGGTTTGAATTAAACTTAGTTTTTCATTACTTGTCCTTTTCTGTATGCAGATATCAGAGAACTGATTTCATTGGATGATGTAATGGAAGAACTTGGATTAGGCCCTAATGGTGGTCTCATATACTGCATGGAGTATCCAGTCGCATTGTTATGTGTTTCCTTTGTGTTTTTTAACTTATATTATTTAACCTTCCCTTCATTCCAGCAGCGTATTTATGGAAAAGTTGATAGTGAATGTATGATTCGTCTTGTCCTTGTGTGCTTCAAACCTGCATCTTATAGAAAATGAAATCCATTGGAGTTATTTCATTTATTCCATAGTTGAAGCATCGGCAAGCATTGGTTTAATATATATATCTATATCTATATTTTGCTGTAGTCCTGGTTATCTGTTACCTTAATTTTTCCCCTTAGACATTTGCAAGAAAATCTGGATGATTGGTTGGAGGAAGAATTGGACAATTACACGGATGATGACTATTTGGTTTTTGATTGTCCAGGTAATAGCACATGCCATCGAGTGCGTGTTACTCAATATTAAGTACTTTTGGTGCTAATTCAATGGTAGATGATTGCCACTTCCATGAGGAAAGCATATTGCATGACTTCATGAAGTTATATGCTCATTTTCTCTCTTAAATTTTGTTTGCATCAGATTCCAAAGTAAAGGATTTATCTTGTCATGGTTTCTTTCTTTCTTTCACATCTCATTTAGGAAATCAATTTGTAAACATAGGTTATCCTGTCTATTCGCTTTGTTTTAGTGTTGATGTTGCTTGTTAAGTCTTCTCTTTGTTTCTGTTATCCTTGTAACATTTCTCTCTCTTTCTCTTTTCCATGATTATTTTATTTATTTTATTTTTTAATGAAAAAAGCAAATTAAAAAATCTGAAATTATCCAAGAAAAACAAAGGATATCCTGCACGTGCAATAGGTTTGGACAAAGGAAAAGTGTGAACAGCATCTACCTTTGACGTGTAGCACTGTTTCCCTTTCCAAATGGTTCACAGATCTAGTGTTCTTTTGATTTATGCATAAGAAAAAAATCCAAAGAACTGTTTCCAATTCTAAGATGTTTTTGGATGGCTCTTTCATCAACTAGAATTATTTTGTTTATGTAATAATTTTGTATGTGTCCCTTTCTTCATAGATATGGACTCTGGTCTAGCATCTACTCAATGATATACGGGTTCTACTTCACAAGTAATAGGTGAAAAGAAAGAACAAATTAGGGAGGAGGGGAATTAATTTACAGATTAAACATTCTAATACTGAAGTCTGCTATGATTTGTTCAGTGCACAATGAAGACTGCTCATGTGTTATTTCTGCGTTGTTACAACTTGTCCTTGTCTGTTTTAAAATTTTATCCATGCCCATTGGCTGTTTTGTCTGGTCAGAGAATTTTGGTGCCTTTTTTCATAATTTTCAGTTCTTTGTCCCATCTCAAAAGGATCAAGGATGTGCCTTTGACCCTTATAGTCTATGAAATGTGATCTGCAAATTGTTGAACTGCAATAAAATTTTTCTTTTGATTTGATACTTATGCTGGAATGTATATGTACGTTAGTGAGGTCATTTAATTTATGCACATAATTTCTGGAAAATTTGGTGGTAATGCATTAATGCTTCGCAGGCCAGATAGAACTCTTTTCACATGTGCCAGTGCTTAAGAATTTCGTGGAGCATTTACAGCGTAAAAACTTCAATCTTTGTGCTGTGTACTTGCTTGATTCACAGGTTTCATAGCTTACTTCTTCCCTTCCCCCAACTTTTCTCTAGTCATATCCTTTCTTAAATACTGCAAGACTTATTAAAAAATCTTCATTTGTTGTTTGTGTATCAGTTCATCACTGATGTGACTAAATTTATAAGTGGATGCATGGCATCTCTATCTGCCATGATTCAGTTGGAACTGCCTCATGTTAATATACTTTCCAAAATGGACCTAGTGAGAAACAAACGGGATATTGATGAGTGAGCTTCAGCATTCCCTTTCAGTGCTTTTTCTATAAATTTGGTTCCCGATTCCATTGTGATCAACCAGTTTTATATGTTTGTTTATCTTTCTATAGATATCTGAACCCAGAGCCTCAATTTTTGTTGGCGGAGTTGAACCAAAGGATGGCTCCTCAGTTTGGGAAGCTAAATAAAGCTTTAGCGGAATTGGTGAGATATATTTTCTTTCTGTAGTACTTGTTTTTGATCCATTTTTTATTCATTCAAAATTTGATCACTTGTAATTAGACAAAAGATTGATTAGCTTTCATTATCATTGTCATCACTATTTAAAAAAGTTGCTTGTCAGGACTAAAAGCTTCTTTATCTTTTAAATCATTACTTAGGCAGACTTGTCATGGATTTGTTGAATTCAATGATGAGAGGGTCTCAGATGTCTATAGGTGGAAAAGTATTCCACCTTATTTTCCAACCAAGGGTGGTTGCTTTTGCATAGTGCATAGGAACAACGGCTGAAACCAGATCTACGGTTTCTAATTGGAGATCTACCAGCTATGTGGTCCTAAGCTTTTACACTTTTTTTCTAAAGATTATTATCAGCATCAATTTTTTCTTTTGTCAAGCTCAACCTGCCTTGCTTGGAAGAATCTGTGGTTGAGTGTTGTGGAACTTTTGAGATCACTCTGAGAGTAATTTAACCCAATCTGTCAATGATTTTGATTTTTGGAATGGCATATTACTGTAATCTGTAGTAGTATATTTTTTTATTGGATTTAAATGGTATGATTTTAGGATGGTTTTTAGACTTTTTGGCCTTTTCACTGAATATTAGAATTGCTAGAACTCCTGAGTGTTTTCTTTTTCTGATAGATAGCTGCTGTCTCCTGGCAATATTTTACTTATCTTTTAACCTGGACTTCCATTTGTAGGGTTTAACATGATAATTGCTGCTGCTTTGTTTATTTATTTGGTAAATTGATTATTGCTTCTTGCTTATTATTGATAAAGTTCTAATTTTTCTGCTAGTTGGAGGAATACAGCATGGTGAGCTTTGTGCCTCTTGATTTGAGGAAGGAAAGCAGGTGGGCCTCTCTCTCTTTCTCTATCTCCCGTGTTGTGTCCTATGAGCATCTGATCTATTTACTTGGACTGATATTTCTGGTTGCAGTATACGATACGTGCTCTCTCAAATTGATACCTGCATTCAGTTTGGAGAAGATGCAGATGTCAAAATTAAGGATTTTGACCCAGAGGAAGATGATTAAGCCGCTCATATCCTAGCCAAAAGAAGCTTATGCTTACTATGAAAACTGTATCTCTTGATTCTGTTACTTCATCAATTATCATTTTACTGAGGTTGTCAATCTTTGCAAGCATTGTGTAGATATCGTCTTATCTGACATCGTCCTGACAACCTGGAGATAAGCTGTAGATATATAACATAATATTTCTGCGGTTGGGTGATGTATTCCAGTGTCATATGTGGATTTCGACTGTTTTTGTCGACATATTTTCAAACATTTCAGTTTTATTACCTTCTCATGAAATCTTACCTTTCATCTTGCCCGACAAAATTGGAATTGGGTCGATTAACAATCTTTATTTCCCCTTGGTATTTTAATTCTTCTTGCCAGCTTACATTCCTATAATGGTCTATAATGAATATTGGCATTCTAAAATACTTTATTTAAGTTCGTTTCTTTTCCGATTTCGTGGTCTGTCATGTGATTTGTTACGATTTGGGGAGGGGGGGAAAAATATAAAAAAGGCCCTTGAGAGCCTGTGAAGATAGAAAATTGTAAAAAATATGGGAATCTCATTGATTGAAAAATCAATTAGTTTTTCTACTTTTGAAACATGGGGAAAAGGAAAAAAAAATATATATATATATATATATTTTAAAAATAATGAAAATGGCATTAAGACGAAAATAATTTCAGATTTAAGCAATTTTTTTTTTCAACATAAAAGTTTAGATCAAATTAAATAAACTCATCTTTAATACATTAGATCAAACTTCATCCTTGAAAAGATGGTTCTTATCACTCAATAAAATCATCATAGCAAAGTATCACAACATAGAGTAGGAGATCTAGACATGGCGTATATTATCAACAACTCCAAGCCATACGATCAGCACCCATGGTAGCACACGACACCGATAGGAAAAGGAATTCAGTGTGATGGGTATGATTTCATTACAAGTTTGTAGTTGGAATTTACCTGGAAAAGGAGGAAAAAAAAAATTAGAAGGATGTTGATATGGAAATTGGAGGCTAAACTCGGACTGGTGCCGACTAAATATTGAAGAAATGAAAAAGCTATGTATTGGATGGTTTAGGGTCTGTTTGTTTTGGCATTTTTTCGGCAGATACAGATACTTTTTCAAACTTTTTTATAATAAATTATTTATCAAAAAATAGATATAGATAAAAAAAAGTTGATAGTTCTCATCAAAAGATCAAATAGAACAAGTATAGATAAAATTTAGATGTAAATCGGATATATTTACACATATCATTTTAAAAAAAATACAAATACAGATAAAAAACAGACAATCCAAACATTCTCCCTTTCTCATTAGATTTCTAGTCTCTTTTTTACTGTCCTGAGTTCGACACTACCTTGGTGCAAATATACAAGAACTCGCCACTTTTTCACTATCTTTTTTTCCTAGTCTCTTTTCCACGAAGAAGAGGATGAAGATTATGAATGAGAAGAGCAAAAACTTGCCTCTTAGTCTCTGGAAAAGACAAATTTATTTAATTTGTTCTAAACTCGTCTGATCACTTGCGACCTTATCTCTTGATGAGACGATTTTAATTTACTTAAATATGAGATTATTTTTGTAACGCCCTAAAATAAGGCATTACAACCCGCCACGTGTCCCTCTTTTAAAAGAGACACGCAAAGGCTCTAAATCCCAATATCACAAAATATAAACATATAAAAATCTCCATGAACCCACATTTAAGGGCACTCTAAAAGGAACAAAACCTGTAATTTATAACTTTCAAATATCTCCTGTAATATAAACTAAATCCGAGTTGGCAAAACCAAAGCCAACAATAATCCAGAAAAGATCTATCTTCCAACTAAAAACATATAATCCTGTTTAATAAACTATTACATAAAAACCAATACTTCATATTCTCAAAAAGATAACTAATCAAAATATCGTTTCAAAAATCTTCAATAACTCAAGAAATCTTTTTTTTTTTTTTCATATGTCCTGTATAACATCCTATTCCTCTGCAGTATAGTCAGGTCCACTATCGCCATCCCCATGATCAAAATACAAGTCATAACCAGACAATTCATAAACAATATCTCCATCACCTGTACCTGAAAAAGAAAGGAATGAGCGAAAACGCCCAGTACGCCAGTCCACAAACAATATGCAAATGCACAAACAACATGTATAGATACGTGCAACTAACTAAATGCAAACAACGGGATTATATCTTCATTAAGCCTGCAAAACAACACAGTTCAGAATCATAGATTCTGATCCCAAACTTGGAGTTACTCAGACTCCTTAAAAACAACCATATATCGAAAATAAATAATTATATACATATATTGGTGAATGGTACTCCCCAAACACCCCGGCCATACTGCCAATAAACCTATATCTACCGGAATCATCTCCAAGTGCAACTCCACTAGGGACAACGACACACAAGGATCATCAGGGTGCCTCACCAGTATCACTGTCTGCCAGGTCTTTACTAGTCAAAGCCAAAGACATCCAGAAAAACAAATTAAGCCAAATAGAATTAAGTTCATTTATATATCTGTTCCTGCAAGCAACAATCAGAAAACTAAACCTGCAAGCAAATACAGCAACCAAGGAAAGGTCGTACCTTTTCCAATTCCAGGAACAAATCCCTCAAAATCCTCAAATTCTTAAAAACAACAAGAAATCTCCAAATCTCTCCAGATATCATAACTGTAGAATCTCTTTGATCAATTCCCAGAAATCCCAAACTCTATGAAACCCTAATTGCATGAATCCAGAAAAAAACAAAAAATCACCAACAAGAATCATTCTTCATTAAACTTATGGATTAACGGAATAAAACTTACCGTAGATTTCTTCAGAATCTAAACTCGGATTTCTCCAACCAAAAATCATATCAGAACCCAAAAATCATAACTTCTCCAAAACCCTAGATAGAAAAATCTATAAGAACAGGCATGATTCATCTAATATATATATTTGCATATCAAATCCGTTACACCAGAATAAATACTTACTTGTTTCAATCTAATCCTTCGATTGATTCCCAAAAGATCAGATCTTGATGAAACTAGGTTTTCTCCAAAGAACTTCTTCAAAATCCAAACATAAATCTTAAGGAAACGAAATGATAATGAAGAATCTTGATAGATAAAGGCAAGATTATTTACTCTTGATCCAAATCTGATCTCCCTTGATATTGTTCTTCAAAAACACCCAAAAACTCTCAATTCTCTCTTTCTGTCAAAGGAAGGAGTTACAAATGAAAAACACGAACCCTAGGATTTCTTATAACAGCATAGAAAACGAAAAGACACCTCATGTATTATATGCCTGCCATATAATACACATAAATAAAACTTATAAGGATGGACCATAAAACCCTCTTATTTTTCAGCATATGACAACTTTTACCCTTTATCATAATTTATTGAAGATTTACTATTTTTAAAGACTTGTTGACCATCATCAATGTGAGGGTTGATAATAACATCTCATTTATTAAGGTTGACCATAGAACCCTCTTATTTTATAACAAATGACAAACTTGCCCTTCTTTATAATTTATTTATCTTTATATTACAATTTTCGTCTTAATGATATTTTTGTAATTAAAAAAATCATTTTTTATTTCTTTTTCCCTTGACGCATGGAATGGTGGAAACATGCATAAGCTGAATGTTGTAAGTTTCTTGATTCATCATGAAATACCCCAAACATCCACCTAAGTTAGAATTTGAGTTTACATAAATTAAATAAGTCAAATGAATTATAGGATATAATTAGATAAATTGACATGATTAGTTTAATAATTGATTAAGTTGAAATTCGAGATTTTGAATTTTTAAACTCCTAAATATATTGCTTAAATGTTTAGCGGATTTCTAAATCTCCAAATTCTAGTTTAAATTACGATCTCTAAATCCTCACAGATGTTGAGTTTCTTTGCTTGCCTAAAAATATATTTAATTTCATTCTTTTACCTTTTTTTTTGTCCTTATCTTAAAATATCTTTAATCTTATCTATTGAATTTTCTTTTCCTTTCCTCTATCTCTCTCTTACATTATCTTTTCACTTTGTTCTTATCGTTTCCTTCTCTCTCTTCTCTATTCTATTCTTTTAATCAAATTAACCCTCGAATCTCAATTTCAAAAAGGACTATAAGAGAAATCAGAGTTAGGAAAGAAGATAGGAAGTGTAAATCAAGTTAGAAATAGATATAACAACGAGAAAAGAAGATCAGAATTTCGTGTGTTTGCCAAAAGATAAGTAAAGCTGTTTTTCTTTGTTTAATTTATTTTTTCTTTATATATTTTTGATTTATCGTTTCTGTACATATATATGATGAATTAGCATTAGATATGAACTGGGTTAGTGATAAAATCAATAAACAAAGGACGTACGGACATGAATCTAAAACCTAGTTTGTTTAAACATGAATTAGAAATTTAAAAAGATTTAAAGATCTAAATCTAATTTTATATTCTGAAATAATAAGAGTTTTAGGTAGTGCATTAATTAATTAAAATCCCATAGATGTTCTAAGAATTTGGTTGTTTATATATATTAAGGATTTTGAAATTTCATTTCCTATATTTAAATTTTTATTCAAAATATTGGAAATTATTTACAAGTTACACAACTAATACTTTGAAAAGGAAGAAGTGAAGTATTTTTGAAGAGCATGATAGGTAACTTCATTTTACTTTGTTTTCATGAAATTGTAAAAAGTATTTTCGTTTGCTCTGTTTTTAACAATTTCAAAACGTATCTTTATTAAATTTACTGATACGTATGCAAATTTTACTTTACATGTGGAAAACTTTATTTTTAGCAGATTTCATGTTTTAGAAAACTATAAAATGAACCCGGTTTGCAAAGAAATGTTAAGAACAGATAAAAGCTTACTTTTTGAGTTTATTTAAGCTTAAAAATAAACAAAGTCTGTCATATGCGTTTAAACACATGTAACCTAGGTCTTGTTTTTCTAAAAAGTGTACAAACTTATTTTCTAAGTTTGTAGAGGCCTAGAATTTCAATAAATTTGTTATATGTGTTGAAACAAATATTTTTTTATTTTTATCCAAACAAAAGAATAACAGAACATGTAGTATAATAGTAAATCTACCCTACAAGCCTTGTGTTGGATCTAAGTTAGAGATTAGAGGATAAAGTTCCTGTTAGATTAGTGTGTTGTTGTTGACATTGTGTTTTAGATTGTTCCTATGAATGTTTTGATGCTTAGATTTGTTCTGGAGGAGCTAAGAGATGTTTTAGAGTTGTTCTATATGTTTTATGTCGTGACGGCCTAGTTTTCTCATGAAGTGGATAGAAGGTAGACTTAGTATAAGTGCCGATGAGTAAGTTTTTTATGGGAAGTATCTGTTGCGGCCTAAAGTTGAGCCATCGACATACCAGCGACAGATACTAAAAAGTTGCTACGCCTAAAATTTGTTAAAGTATTAGAGCACAATGTTATTGCAGCCTACCATCGAGCTCTTGATGCACCCGTGACAGTCATTGAAGGTTATCGAAGCCAAATTTAAATAAAGTATTTTGAGTATAGTTCGGGTCGAGGCTTAAGGTTGAGCTCTCGATGTGCCCTCGACAATGAATGTGAACGTTTTTAACATCACTTGATCCTAATTTGTTGAGGCGTGACATGTTTTCTTATACATATATAATATATATAATATATAATATATATACCCTATGACCCTTCCTACGTGACCCTCTACCCTTAGTTTGTCATAATTCAGGCTTAGTTTGAGTAGCGATGTGATCCTTAACCCAGGTTAATTAATAAGTGATAATGAAAAATCTAAGTTAGTTATGTTTGTAATAATTGGTTTAGATTAATACGTTAGGTTGAACAATAAATAACATAGGGAATACGTAATTTCAAATGTATGCTTACTTAGGAAATGAGTCTTTTTGAGTATGAATGACACGATGATGTTTTGTAATAAATAATTGTAAACAAAGTGAAAAGAAATACTTTGATATACAAAGGAGAACTATCCGTATTTTAGTGGGGTGATCTTTGCTGCTATAATGGGATTCCTAATTAGTGACTGATCAAATAGGACTTAAAAATAAATGTTTAATATAAAAGTTGATGTAAGTCAATAAATGATTGAGTTGCTTATATAGTTTAATTTCTTAAATAGATATTTGCTTCTAAACCTACCATCTGGTTTTTTGATTCTTTTAGATTGTGGATGTCATTTAAAGGTACATGGTAACTTGTGTGGATTGTTAGGACATGCATCCTAAAAAAAAACTAAAACTTAAAGATAGCTTTAATAATAGAGTGCTGCTTGTGCTCATGCTTGTACCATTAATTATGGTTCGGGGAGTGGCAACCTTGTCTAAGTGGATACGGTAATTTAGGTGCTAAGGCCAACCCCCATCATGGTGCCATGACATTTGTAGGTGGCTCGGTTGGTAGCCGATAGGGCAAACGATATAGGTGTAACATCTATCTTGATCGATGAGAAGTAATATATTGAGGCTCACGTTTATAGGATCAGTTGAGCCTTTTTATATTATAGACTGAGATGGGTAGAGTGCTTGTAACAACTGTGAACCCTAGATGATGCTTTTATTCCTTGTCGATTATATCATCTAGGAGATATAGGTATTTGGGTTGTCTATATCAATCTCCTGAGTGTTGTGTCATTTAGAACCCTCAGATTCCTAGTAGCTTGTTTCGGAGTATGAGTGCTCCTGTGATGCTTGATTTACTTCAAATGAAAGATAATAACTTGTTATTTGTTGCATGGCATTTAGCTAAGTTTGTGTCCATTCCGTGTGTGCCTATGTTACTATATATTGAGCTTCGGCTCACAATTGTTGTTGTTATTCTTTTTCCAGGTATTGTGTCGAGGATGGTAATGATATGCTGATGATGTTGATAATAATGATATGAGTGGTGATGATGTTTAGCTCGAGTTTTGGAACAATGATGAAGGAGTGAGGTGGATTAGGACCATTGGATAAATTTATTTATTTTTTATTTATTTAAAGGAATTGGATTTATCTTTTCGATGTGTAATATTCTTTTAAGCGGCCTGGTGGAGCCCATGTTTGTAACTTAAGTTTTATAAATTTGTATATCATTACTAAAAGGTAGAGGAAATACTTGATGGTATGAGTTTGTTTTAAAGCTTTCACTACTCAAGAGTGAGTAGTATATGATGTTGTTTTTGTAAAATGATGATCTACTCATGAGAGTAGAGGATAAAATGTTTTTGTAAAGTCTGTTTTGTAGGTTCTAAATTCAGTTATTTTGAGTATCTAATTACATCATTTCATAATTTAAAATTAAGTTGTAAATGTTTACAATAAACATACCTTTTTGAAGAAGCCTGTGAGTGTAATACTTAAGGTATTATGCATGGCATTACACACTATTTCCAAGAAAGTGACCCGAGGATAGAAGTCGAGAGAATACTCAATACATTTTGGTGGGTTTATCTTCAGAATAAACTTATGATGTGTGATTGGGCTGGTAACAGATTTTTTTTAGTACAGATTTGCCGTACTATAAAAAAACTATTTCTTAAAAATTGTCACCTTCATACAAACTGGTGCAAAACGTTTTTCTACGGAGCTGCGAATCAATTGTAAAGAAAATGTGTGGGTTAGGGATTTTATCTATAGTTATGCCTTTACAAGGTTTAAAGATGTATTGAAAAAAATACCTAACTTTTAAAGATGTAATATGCCATAGTTCAAACCTTTTGTGATGGACAAACTGGAGGTTGCCAAACTTCTACTACCCAGAAGACCTTGATTCCTTCATAATTGCCCTAAGGAAATGGAATAAAGATGTCTTTAGCATCATCCATAAGTAAAAAGATATAATAAGAACTCTCCTTAAGAAGTCAAGTCCTCCATCTAGGGGAATCCTTCCCAAGATCCTTTGATAAGGAAGAGCCTTAGAGCTTGAGCTGGAGGACTTCTTAAGCTTTGAAGAAAAGCTATGGGCCGCTAAAGCTAGAACAAAATGGATAATCGATGGAGAATGCAACGCTAGGTTCTTCCATAGCCTTAATTTTGCCTGAAGATCCAAATCTAAAATCATTGGCCTGTTCATTGACATGTGCGAGTGGATCTTAGATGAAACTTGTTTGAGAAACCATGTTAAATCCTTCTTCCACAAACTTTATACAATCGAGAAGCTATTGGATAAGGATGTTCTGTTGTCTTGGGAGAACAATGGCAACCATCTTTCTTCAGAATAGTTTCTTGACTTAGACACACCAATTACCCCAGAAGAGATCAAAAAGGCCATCTTATGCATACGTAGCAACAAAGCACAGGGCATTGATGGGTTTCATGCCCTCTTTTACAAGAGTTGTTGGGATATTGTTGGATCTTCAGTGTGTGAAGGGGTAAAGGGGTGCTTTTTTAAGGGAACTGTACCTAATGATTTCAACCACACCCTTATCATTCTTGTCCTAAAAATCCAAGGTGCAAATAGACTGAAGGACTTTAGGCCTATTAAATTATGCTCTACATTGTATAAAATTCTCACCAAAATTATGGTAAATCATTTAAGACCCTTCTTGGATGATATTATTAGCCTAGAGCAAGCAAGCTTCATCTCTGGTAGATTGGTTATTGATAACCCGGTAGTTTTTCAAGAAGGGCTACATGCCATGCACATGAAAAAGGGAACTAAAAGATGGATCATGATAAAGCTCAACTTGGAAAAAGCATACGACTGAATGGAATAGGACTACGTTAGGATTGCCTCGAGAATTTTCAAATTTCCCCCGATGTGGCTCAGTTTCATTTGTAGCTATCTAGTCACTATAAGTTACGAAGCTCTCTTTAATGGTGCTACCCTGGACCTATTCCCTGCTAATAGAGGTCTTAGATAAGGTGAACCTCTCTCCTACTTCTTTATACTTGGTATGTAGCTTATGTGTAGGGCCATTCACTTCTGCAAAGAGAAGGGCTAGTGGCGACCGATTGTGCTAAAGGCTAAGGGCTAGAGCTCAGCTATCTCATGTTTACAGATGATTCTCTACTCATGGATGAAACGATTGAACAGAATGCCAGGACTATGAAAAACATCATGTAACTTTTTGAATGCTTAGTAGGCTAAAAGATGAATAAAGCAAAATTGACAATTATCTCCTGAGGAAACACTCTTGAGAAAGAAAAAATTCATAATTGCAAACACAATGGAGATTGGCACAAGGAATAGTTTGGGCAAATACCTTGGCCTATCAGTTAAGGAAGGTGGTTCCTTGAAATCCCATGATCTTGATTTCATAATCCAAAAAGTTAAAGAGGAAAGCAGTGGGATGGAAAACAAGGTTTTTAAGCATGGAAAGTCGGTAGCTGGTGATTGATATAGAGATCAAGAGCATGGTGAGCTACTATGCCCAACCTATTACAAAGAAGATAACAAACGAAATCAAAAAATCGTGTAGGAAGTTCATAGGGGGCTCAATGGATGAGAAAAGGAGAATCCATTGGATTGAATGGAATCAGTTAAGGAAACATAAATATAGAGGAGGGCCAGGCATTAATGATTTAAACCTATGCAACAAAGCGTAGATGATAAAGCTAGCTTGGAGAAAAAGAACCGGAAGCTTCAAATGGAGCACCTCTTACGAAAAAGCTGGACCAAAGAAGAGATGGTAGGCCAAGGAAATGTGGCTCTTCCATGACAAAAGTGCTTCGAAGAGCCAACAATCTCCTTGACTAGGAAGCCCTCTTTATTTTGAAGCATTGGGGGAGGGGGGAGAACATTAGCTTTTGGAAAGATAAATGGAACAAGAACGACCTGCCTAAGAGATGGATCTATGGTCCTAGGAATAAGAATGCACACGCAATCACAGTTCGTGAGGCATGGTCCAACATTGGTGTTTTGAATGAGTCCACTATTCAATAGCCTATTGACGATAACATTGCAGATATGCTTGGAAACATCTTTTTGGATGATGGAAATTTTGAGCTTGTAGAAAAAACATGGAAATTTGGTTATAAGGATGGTATAGAAGTGAGAGACATTTATGATCATCTTTTGAGCAGACCAAAAGATGAAGACGAAGATTGGGGTTAGATATGGAACACCCTTTGCTATCCAAAGATCCGAATGTTTATCTGGAGAATGCTCCATAATACCCTCCTTACTATACACAACTTGGCGAAACGAGGTCTCAACATTGAAGATAAATGACCCTTTTGTAGAGAAGAACTTGAAATTGCCAGCATATCTTGAGGGACTGCAGAGTCTCGAAGGTGTGGTGGAGGAATTTCAACCACAAGTCGGGCTTCCATTCCTCATTCCAACTTGATCTGTTCTCGTGGATCAAAAGGAATGCCAAAGCTAGCTCTATGTACATCATAGTTAGCACCCCTCATGGCATTTTGTCTTTTTCCTTTGGGGCATCTAGCTTGAGAGAAACAGATGAGTCCATTCTGCTCCGCACGAAGAATGGCAAAGCATTGCCAAGACAAAGGCCTCTAAATGGTAGGCTTTAACTAAGAACTGGAAAACTTCCTTAATCTATGATCGCTTTGACCTTGCTTGATAGAAATCGCTTGAATGTTGGTTGAAATTCAACTGCGATGTGACGGTTTCAGGCAAGCATAGAAGAGTGGCCATTGGCAGTATATGTAGAGACTATCAGGTGAGAATTATCATGGGCTTTTGCAAATAGATTACCTGGTCCTCCCCATTAGAAGCCAAGATCTTATCCATTTTAGAAGTTGCAAAAAAGAGCAATGAAAATAATTTTACACATGTTATTCTTGAAAAGGACTCACCATCTGCTGTCAAGCTGCTGAACAACACAAACTTATCTCCTTCATCTCCTTTTCTTAATCTTTTGATTGTTTGCCCGGATAAGCTACTGATCCTGGAAGCTTTAACGTTATCAAAGTTCTTAGAGATTACAACATGTTTACGAACAGAATTGCAAGGATAGCCTTAGAAAAAATAGATCTTGCGAAAAATAATTCATTAAAAAATAAAATAAATATAAAAACCAGAACCATCACATGGTGAACATTATTTCCCAAACCCATGTGCACCACACTGATTGATAACTAAGAGGAGCTGAATTTGCTCAACTTCTTTCTCATCTCAAATACAATCATAACATTTCCCTAATATACCCAATTGATACATAACCTCTCCAAATAGGGTTCCATAGCAAATGCTCCAATCTTTCTTTGATAAAGGATTTATAATTTACCTTACGAGCAAAACAGATAAACAGCAAAGCAAGTCTAGCCAATAAGAAGCCAGATAAAAGGATACTTGTAACAATAATTTAGGCATATATATTTAATTATAACATTTCCCTAACATCTCCCTTTCATATATAACCTTTCCAAATGGAGTTCCATAGCAAAAGGTTCACTCTTTCATTAACAAGAGTTTTCAAGTACCTTACATGCATGACAAATGTTAAGGTTAGCACTACAACAATCTCATCTAAAAGCTTAAGTTTGTAGATACGATACAAGCTATTATATTTATTCTGTAACACTCCCCCTCATTTATGATACGAAACTTTTACTTTGATTAAGACCTATCAAGTGAACGATTTAATTTTTAATAGGATTGTAATGAGTACACAAGGATTCAAACTCTTGAACTTCTGATTTGATACCATGTTAAGGTTAGTACTACAACCATATCATCTAAAAGTTTAAATCTGTAGATATGGTACATGCTATTATATTTATATTATAACAATAAATAAACCTAAACCGAGAGTATACCGAAACAAGTCTAGTCAATAAGAACTCGGATAAAGGGATGATGGTTTGGGAATGTGTTTGCTTTGGTGCTGGATGTTTGTAATTTAGTGAAGAAGGTAGTCAAAAAATGCCCAAGATATTTTCCTATAATTTGTTTTGGGTGCAGGGGTGTTGATTTATTATAAGTTTTATTAATTTAGTTCATAAATATACATATTATATAAAATCAATTGATATTTTTTTTTAGCCAGTAAAGATGAATTTTATTCATTAAAAAGAAATTAAACTGATTATATAAATTGATACAAAACTTACAAATGAAGAGTTGGCGTACGAGGATCCATTTGTATAAAATGGACATGTCTCTTTTATAGTCAAAATATCCCATATAGGGATACAATTTTTTTGCTAAGAGAATCAAACCCATCCGACTGGGGAGTATGTCAAATCCCATAAAAGGGATAGCATTATCCTCGATAAGGGATGAAAAAAAAAACAAATACATAAAAAAACCCCCCACTTATTATAAATTCTACTAATAAAATATTTTTGCTTGATCTATAGAATCTTCAAACCACCAAAATTTGTCGACATGACTTGCAAAGGTAGACACCTCAAACGAATATATCAGAATCGGTATACAACACCCAAATTTGATATCAGATGTGATAAATCTACAAATAATGAGCTTAGTAGCGATAAACCTGTGGATTTAGATGCCGAAGAGGTTTAGAAGGGAGGGCGACCGCCCCTCTATACTAGAGTTTGTGAGACACTTGAGAGAGAGAGAGAGAGAGAGAGAGAGAGAGAGAGAGAGAGAGAGAGAGAGAGAGAGAGAGAGCTTACTTAAAAAATAGTATTTTCCTCTTTATTATTTTTGATAATGACGTGTCATGCTACATCAACACACCACATTAGTAAACACTGGGAGAATTCATTTTATTTTTATAAAACGAGGTGACTGTGTTTTTTTCTAGGTGATCAATGTAATTTACACTTTAATTATATTACATACAATAAAATATATAGAACTCAAACTTGAATAATATAGGACAGAGTTATTTTAGTAGTAACATTGCAAATATGTTGTTGAGCAAAATAAGTATTTGTAAATGCAGGACCCTCGGTTTATCCTGAAACGAAAATGGTTAATTGGGTCTAAACCCATAACCATCTATTTTGGAACAGAGGACCTAATTCGGGAAAAGGAAATTAATATACATACTTTTAAAAAAAATTACAAAAATATCACTGGGATGAAAATAATCTTAGTTTTAGATAAGTTCAACTCGTCTTTTGAAGAGACGAGATCATAAGTGACTGATCTCGTCTCTTCAACAAACGGGTTTAGTATTATTAAATCAATTTCGTTTCTTGAAAAGATGACATTCATCATACCCCCGTCTCTTCAAGAGACGAGGTTTGCCAATTACAACCTTGTTTCTTAAAGAGACGAGGTTAAGTTGCTTATTTTTAGGATTTTTTTTCATTTGGCGGATTTGTATAGTTTTTTTGAGAGAAGTTATTATTTTTTCCCTTAATCCGACCTAATTGGCTCTTTCTATTTAAGAAAACACACACAGAGAGTTAAACCACCATGCCTAAAGTTATACAAGCAGGGTGGATAACGTAGGTCATCTCATTTAACTTGTAAAAAGAAAAAAAAAAAAGTGGAGTGGGCTAAAAATTTTAGCTCACTTTATGGTACAGGCTATTTTAGCTTACCCCACATAACTAGTGGGCTAAAGTGGGCAAACCTGACTCACTTGTGCATTGGGTTGGCTTGTGAACTTGCATTTTTTTCTTTTTTAAATATAAGAAAACTCGGTGAAATTTAAAAAAAAAAAAAAGCTAGTATCTATAGTTATATGTAATTACTACATTAAAAAAAGGAAAAAAAATCAACTAAATTAAAAAGGAAAATTACATCAAAAGTATCAACATTTGAGAGTAAGTTCATTTAATGTATCAACATTTCAAGTGAATTCATTTAAAGTATCAATATTTCGAGTCAAATAAGGTATTAATAATTAATCATTAATGAAAATTTCAGAAACTTAATTGAAAACTAGTCAAAAGGTTCATATCTTAAATGACCTTTTCAGAACGTTGATACCTCATTTTATTTACTTTGTGAAATATTGATACATTTATTTAACTACTAGAAATGTTGGTATCTTAAATGAACTTACTTCATACCTTCTAGTATAATTTACCCTAAATTAAAAGAATAAGAAAGTGAAACATTAATGTTATATAATAATTTTTTATCTTAATCTTATATATATTTTTGAGATAATGATAGACTAAGTGTCTATACTTTTAATTTTTGACAACTCAATGTTTCATCTTTAGATTTTGGAAATTATTGCTTGTACTTCTAAAGTATGTGTGATTTAGTGTCTTTGTTAAGTAAATATTTTATGAACATTTATTTTTATGATAAGATAATGATAAGTCAAGTACCTGTATTTTCAATTTTTGACAGTATGGTGTTACAACTTTAGATTTTGGCAATTTTTTTATCAAGTTTCTACCATTATCTCGTTATCAATAAGTGTCTGTCAAATATTATTTAATTGAGACATCAAACATCGTATAGTTTAAGGGATGCAACTGGTCGGGTTTCGGACATATGAACTCAAACTTGAATCCGCTACATTATAGGGCATACCAAACCGACCCAATAACCCTGTAGGATATTCCTTCTATATCCAAACCACCCTATAGGGTTTATTCTAAAACCCGCCACCCATCCGGTTACTCACCTAACTATCAACCTGATTACCCGCTCGACCAGTCGCCCAATTATCAACCCGAACCCGTCCTGCTTATTGTTTATTTTTTTCAATAGATTTAGCAGACTTAAGCCAATAAAATAATATAATAATAATATAGCAATTAACCTTTTTTTTGCCAACATGTTTTTAAATTTAGCCTATTACTATATTTACATTATAATTTTTTTATAAGAACCAATAGGTTAGGTAAGTATCCATCGGGTTTTAGTAATATCTAAACCCGACCCTATTATCTTATAGGTTCAACCCTATAGGGTTTTTATTGGGTTGACGAGTCGAAAACCCGTTAATGGTCAATCCGGTTATATCCCTACTCCATATATATATATATATATATATATATATACATACATACATATTAAATGCACACATCTAATCACTCCCCCATGCATCACTTCACTCTAAACATGCACATTTAAAACATATGAAAAAGAAAAAATTAAGCTTGCATGACACATGCAATCTCATTTACACACACATGACATTATGTGTAAATAATTTCTATCTTAATATATCTTAGGTGAAAGGATCTAGTTTTTCCATGATCAAGGAAGTATATGAGACAATATGTTTATTTAGAGTAGTAAGCTTACTTGAGGTGGCACTCGATTTTATAATCTTTAGGAGATGAAACTTGCAAATATGACACTACGAATTTCTACGGTTTTGTTGTGGGACTGTCCCACCTATAATGCTTCCATTTAATTAATTATAAAGATTAATGTGAAAAAATGTTAAGAATTAGATCATAGGTAGAATAAATTTGAGTTGTTTAATTATTGTAAAAGTTGTAAAATTTTCCTATGAAATTTCAATGAAAAATTAACAAGCGACTTGATATTGAAGTTTATCTTTGCTCACCTTAGTGATATCGACATCATTTTTAGCATTTTATGCCCCTCTTGTCACCCATAAGAAATTACCATGTTAATCAACTTTTAATGTGGAATTCATATGCATTAGAATCAAAGTAGCCAAATCTTCATGCCAACTTTTAAATGGGTGCCAGTGTCGACTTTTAAAAAAGTTAGGATTTATATGATTTTATAGTTTTCAATGGAGGTTTCATCGAATTTAATTATCTGTGATTTTTAGCACCCATGACATGGTTACAAAGACTACTATATTCATATAATTGAAGATTTACCATTTTATACTATTTGAAACAAGGTCATATCTCATCGATAAACTTAATTTTAGAAGTGATGATAAGACATGAATTGTAGGCTCTTCTCTTCCTTAAATTAGCCACATCTATATGGAAAATTATATGGTCTTATTTTTTTACTGATGGGGCTAGTCCTGTCGATTTTTTAATGGCTTACATTTATACTTAACCATCATTACACAATTGAAAATATTTAATACATCGCTTATTATATTTATTTTAAATTCAAGATGCAATGCTACCATAAAAGTTTCCATATTTATCTTTATGTCTTATCTTTAGCATGTGATGGACCAATCGGTTACCATTTTCTTAAGATTTGTGACACAACATCTCCTGTGATATGTATACGAATACTATTAAAGATGACGATCCAACGCTCTAATTGCCTAAACCTTCATTTAAATCCCAAGAGGGGTAATGAAACTTTGGCTAATTTATGATGCTGGGAAAGGAAGGAAAAAGGAATAGGGCACATTTAGGAGGAGAAGGATTTTTAGAGATTTGAAAACATCACTAGCTTCTTCCTTTCCCCCGTTCAACTCAGAATATGATATAGACGGTCTAAATGAGTGACGATGTAGAGGAAATTGCCGGGATCATAAGACGAGGGACAGAGGACATAATTATTAGGAAATTGTTTTTGAGAATTTACCAAAAGAAAGCACTGCATTTTCTTGAACTTATTTATAGCAAGCTCATCAAACTTGAATTTGAATCATATGAAAGGTGGTCGAAACTCATGAATACATAGCTTTATTTATTTATATATTTATTTTGGTGAGAACAAGGCCATAAGACCAAAAGAAAACTACCTGACTCAGACACCATACTCTAATAGCGTGGAGATACAATTAGGAGCATTATTAAAGAAGATTTTCAAGCCCCCATCAGATTGTAGATTATATTTGGCTAGAGCATCTGCACAAGCATTACAATCTCTGAAAACCCAATTGAGCTGGAGATCCCATTACTATAGAAGTGTTGATTTGATGTACATAACAATAGAGTCGTTTGGACCACCATCGCTAAGAATTAAATCCAACTTCCTTGAAGTCAGTCTCTACAATGAACTTTCTGTATCCAACCTGCCAAGTAACATGGCGACTATGAGGATATTGTGTAGTTCAGCTGTTAATAGAGAACATCTTCTCAAACTGATATTGGATCCATGATGAAATTCCCCAATCCTTTACCACACACACCCAAAGTCGCTACCTTTAAATTCAATGAACACATGGTTTCCACTTTAAGTCAAACCGGTTTGCTACCGCTATCGCTAGTTAACCAATAAGAATCCATAAATTCTTCAGCTCTGCAAAGAATTAAATTAACTAGATCCTATGAATCTAAACTTGGGCATTAAAAGCAAAATTATTCCGTTAAGACCACAACCAGGATGCTTTACTAAAGATGACGCGCCATTTAATATCCTTTGCTCCATTTCATTTGTTTCTACACATAATTTTTTTTTTTTTCCAACCACGATCTGACGTCCCCTAAAAGAACTCGATATCTCCGAATTTATGAGCTAAATGAACCCACACTAATTTAGCAAAAGGGCAATCTCTTATGGCATGGATAACCGTTTCAGCTTCAAGATTTCATCTATTACAAATATCATTAGTGATGATCTTTCTTCTGCAGTAGAGAACACTAGTTGGAAGGCAATTGTGAGCCGTAAGCTACAAAAATGACTTGATTTGCTGCGGCCCTTCCCAACGCCAAATATATTTCCAAAGAGATTCCTGCCGTTGGTTATTAAAACAAGAAATAATCTTGTAAATATCTTTGACAGTGAGTTTACCTGACTTATTATGCTTCTGAAAAATGGAATCATTTCCACTCAAATATGAAGGTGAGGGAATAGTAGTGATATGTCTATAAACATCTCTAGGGAGTAGGTGTTCAAATTTGGTCACATTTGAGACCCTTGAAACTATGACAAACTCCCTCATCGATTTTTATGTTTGGATGATCTGCTTTTTATTGATATCTGTATTGGTTTCGAATCACCATCTGTAATTTATCTGTATTGTATTGGTATTGGTTCAGTATCGGTTTTATTTGATTAGTTTATGAGTAAAATTATTAGGTTTTCATCGGTATCAGTTTGTTGACAAATATTAGTTTAAAAATGATACTGGAATGATATCAAAATGATTAAGAAATTATCAAACAAACAGAACCAGTCCATTATTAGAAATCATGTTGTTAGCAAGAAGACAAAGAGGACGAAGACACTCCAGCTAATCATCAGCCCAAAATTTGATGTTTCTTTCATTATTCAAAGACCATGCCAACCCCTCCATCAAATAACTCCAAGAAGCGCAAGTCCCTCTCCACGCCATTGAAGCTGACCTACCATTCCATTTACTAAGATCATCAAGCCATTTAGATAGTATTTAAATTTGGGAATCTATACTTAAAGTTTATTAGGCTAAGTAAGAAGCTCCCAACCTAACTTAGCAAAAAAGGCCAGAAGCATCTCGAAATCCCAAACCGCCATTCTCTTTATCTTGCAAATCTCCTCCCAAATAATATGATTAAGTTTCCTCTTATGATGAGAATACACAACTTTATCAAATCACCGCTAACATCATTTATCTATAAGTGATCATCAAGCAAATTGCAAGCTTCAATAAAGAGCAAACCATTCACAACAATTAGTAATAAGATTGTAAATGCCCACGAATCCAACTTTCGACAAATTAGAGAGGCCTAAACGCTCACTTAAGCTAAAACTTATTCCACTATTCATTATCTTTATCTTCACTTGTTATATTCATACACACATCTCATTATGATCCATTTCCTTTCCAAATATAGTTAGACTAACTTTTTTAACGTTTTACATTACTAATTCTAATGAACAAAATACAAGTATAGCAAAATGCTGCATTGACTAGATTTACAAAATTATAAATTGTCTCTCTTTATGCAACATTTTGTTCTTTTTTTTTTTTTTTTGTCATTATAATGGGGGAGGAGGGATTTGAAACTAGGAACTCTCACTTAAGAGACTCGGAAGGTGCCACTAGACTCCAATGTCATTGACTAATATTTTGTTCATTTAACTATACAAAAATAAAACACATTTAACTTAAATTATTATGGGCCCAAATTATTTTAAAATTCACACCACAAATATACTGTTAAGTAATTTAATAGTAATAAACCTATGTAATAAATTAGAATTGATCCATTTGGTTGAGCCTTGTAATTAACCGAGTAAGGTCAATTTTTCAAACCAAGGGCATTTGTTGGTACCTTGGGTCCTTAGCTGCACAAGGCCATGAAATCGACAAGTTCCCTCCAGTGTCCTAAGCACTTTTTAGTAAGGGAGAAAAAGAGACATAGAATCACATGATAAACATAGCTTTTTATCTCTTCACTACATCCTAAACACACACATCTCTTTACTCCATGCATATTCAAAATACACAAAACAAAGAAATTACACATATACACATACAAAACAACACAAAGCATGCACAAAATTCCCATTTGCACTCATAACTACAACACACACATACACCTTCAAAAATAGTTCAAGTTTTTTACAACTTGTAGAAATACAAAACTTACACACAACATACACACTCTTTATACATAACACATATGTAGACGTGTTATATATTAACAATTATATGCATTGATTAATTTTTCAAAATCTCTATAATATTTTGTATTTGTTGTGTTGTTTTTTTCCTGAAAATTATTAGTTACTAAAGTAAGTTATTGGCATCAAGTTAATCGTATACTTATGTTATGTTTGGTATTTAGGAATGAACCAATAATGGAATCACAATTCTAGATTTTATTCCATTTCCCATGTTTATATGCAATTTTAAAAGCCAAAATCATAATTGTGCCTTTGAAAAGAAACTCGATTCCAGTTTGTCAAAGGTAAAATCACAATTCTATTTTGAGTTCATTAAGTTTAATTATCTTTTTACCCTATCACATATTTATAATCAACATTTATTGCTAAGGTAATTTTTGACAAGTACACTTTCATTCCATTCCATGAATACTTCCAAATTCAGAAATACATTTGTCATATCAAAACTTATTCCATTCCAAATCATTTCCGTATAACATATGATATAAAAGAAATAAAAAGAAATAGAAGAGTCGTCTACTATGATGAAAAATTGACTTTACTTTAGGATACGCGCAGCATGTAAATATGTTATGAAATGTATTGAAAATATTAGCAATTAAATAAGTACTACGAACCATCGTCGCCTATTTTTGTAGTTCTTTTATATTGGTTGTGCGTAAGTGGTTATTATTCATGTATTGCGTATATATTTTCTTTATATTTCTCAAGTGCTTCATGTCAAATACTTTTTTGAACATTTGTATGACTCAATTAAAACTTGATTGATGTTGAGATTAAAATAGCAAGCAAGAAGGAGATGAGATGATGGTATAAATATATGGAAGAAGGGTTTTGGAGCCTTTGCATGCAACCGATACAAATGAATGCCGCAAAAACATATGGCAATAGTTTGCTATCTATATATGTATACGTATATATATATATATATATATATGGTTGCGATACTTATTTCATCGTTAATATTTTTCATGCATGTTACCATGATTTCATATGCTCTATTTTACGTTATTGGTATAGAAGTCAGCGACACATCAAAGTAATCGTCCTTGCTGTCTCTCTTTAATTCTTGATACTTATGTTTAGCTTGATTTCAGTCGCTTACTTCGATATCTTCAAGTTTCTAGAACAATGATACAATAATGTTCATTGCAATAGGAATTATAGTACTACTTATAAATTTTATAATGTGTGGAAAATATTAATCAATAATATTAATGTCACAAATTCCACATTTTTCTTAATATATTATTCATAAATTATTTCATTTAAGTTAAATGATATGCAAGTTAGAGTAATTATAAGTGTACAAGTTCAAATGGAATGGTCACTGTGTGTGGTTATGTGCATGCTGGTGTGTATGGTGTTAAGCGTGACTTGCGAAGAGTGATGTGGTATAACATGCGAAGGGTGATTAAGAGAGGAAATGATAGAGGTTGGAGAAATAAGTAGTCTAAAGAGGTTCAAACGCACATGTGCGAAGTGAGGGGACTATTAAAGCATCAAAGTTCACTATAATTGATGTTCTTATTTATACGCAAATTTGTAATATTCAAAGTCAGACATCTAGTAGGATTGGTATTTCTCCCTTCTCCACCACCACCCCCCACACCCCCCCCCCCCCCCCCCCTTCTATTTTTTATAATTCAAAAGAAGATGGAATAAGGGTATTTGAATAATTTGGCCATTATTATCATATTTTCGTTAGATGGATGATCAATAGCCAAGTTTAGTCAATTTTATTAATGAGTTCTAGATGGATTATTCTTTGCACACAAGCCCTTCTAGTGCATCAACTTTATTAAGAAAGGTTATAAGATAAACCAATTGGAATAAGCTCTATCCTAAACTTTCCATGCACAATCTAAATATTCCTTGATCACCCCATTAGCATAGAGTTAAATTCATGTATTTATTGTGCTCAAAACTTGGAATAGATTTAATGTCACGCCCCAAGGGGTATCATAAACGTGGCAGTCCGCCACATACAATATTAAGACTTAAGAATGACTACCTTAGTCACTCAAAAGTCTCGATATTACAAGTATGGCATACAATATGGTAATAGGAGACGCCGATAGGAAATGTAATTTAACCAAGTAATGTAAAGTACACAAGAATCTAGATAAGCATTAACCCACATAATATAGTTCATAAGTTCATTTACAAAAGTCTTAGGGTATTCACCAAAAGATTTTAAAGGAAGTTTGATCTAAGTCCATGATTGGATTTCTCTGAAAAGCTCCCAAAAGATGACTTACATGAATAAATGGAGATCGGGGGTACAAAAGCAAGTGCTCCTGCACATGCAAAAATCTATAAGGGTGTAAATGTTACGAGCTTAGTGAAAACATTCCTGATTTAACATACTTGGAACAAAAATTTTCAAATAAGTTTAATTATTTAAACAAGTGAAATGCAACAAACACGTGAGCATACAAGATATATGGTTTTCCGGGAACCATATGTTGAATGAATTTATGTCCTTCATTCAGGGTTAGGTATACCGGTCAATTACAACTAACTAATGAATTTATAGTTCTTACTGACTACTAAATGCCACCATAATATGTAGATCTTATCGGCTACTACTCACCACATGCAGATACTATCGGTTATGCTAACCACCACTACTATACACTTGTCCCACCAAATGTATAATAGCACATGCAATGAGACTCAACTCGTGAAGTGTATGAATCAATTTTATTAAAATTTTAGCAATTAGTTAATGCATTTAAAAAGTGGTCATACAAGTTTCAAACACTCCAACATGGTAGTAAACATACAATTTATTATAAACACTTAAAAACTCGATATGCTTAATATCAATTTATCAAGCAATATAAATCACATGCACTTTCCTATTTTATCTTTCCCTGGTTCTAGTACCACTAAATTACAAACACAAACATAAGTATTATAAAATAAGGGAAAGTTAACTCATTCGGCCATGTCGCGATGGTAGCTCCCTTAATCAAAATAATCCTCAAGGTAGTAAACGTCGTCCACTTCGTTTCCTAAAGTGAGTATTTCATAGAGATTCTACTTAATTTTTCTAATTCTATCTTTTATTTGTAGTAAAGTTCGGATTTGTGAAGGTTTTAACTTAAAAAGGTTATATCTTGCTCATTTTAACTTGGAATTTCGCATACTATATACCGTTTTTTACCTACTCGAAAAGATTTATCCATTTCTAGGGTTATTTTTGTCATAAAAATTCATTTGGGTCCCGAAACAGCAGGGTAAAGAATCACCACAAAAATCCTAGCTTTCAAAACACAATTTCTCAAAATTTTCTTCATCCACAAATTCTTGTACAAAAAATATAGATATTTGTATAGTTGAAAAATCCTTTGAATACACACACACACACACATATAGACTCATATTGTATGCATGAATTTTATGGTTTCTCAACAATGATTTTTGTAAAGCAATGTATCTTAAAAATTGGAAAAAGTTAACACTTAAAAATTCACTTTAGCTTTTTGGAAAAAATTCTTGAATGATTGTAAGTGAGTATTTCCTTCTTTTAACTTTATTTCTTAACTTTTTGAGAATAAATTAATTTTGCAAAAAAAAAAAAAATTGGTCTTTTTAAGATTCCTATAAATTTTACTTCTAGTGGTTGAAAAATATAGTTTCTCTAAGTATTTCTTGGTAGTGACTAAAATTCCTTGAAGTAGTTACTTGTCATATTTATATATTCTTAATTTTTTCCAAAGTTGGGTCCAATTTAAATAATAATGATCTTCTAAGTTATTTACTAATTTTATTTCCTAAGCAAGATTTGTCACTAGAAGGTTAATTTTAGATGGTTTTGTAAAACATGTCTAGTCCTTAGTATTTTAGAGTATTGCTAAGAACCTTACAAATAAGTTCAAAAAACCTTTATCAACTAAGGAATTAGCGATATTGAGCTTTAAAGAAACCTTCTTATTTTAGTGGTTTGAAAAGAGTGTGTGTGATAAATCTATCTTGTTTATCCTTTGACGAGATCCAATGTACTATTATTACTAAAAACTTGTGATGAATTTATCTAAATTTTGGAAAAGATTTGTTAAGATAAAACTTTAAGTTTTTATGGAAAAATCATTTCTTGAGTGACAAAAATTTATCTTTAAAGAGGTTTTTTTTATTTTTCTTCATTTATGAAAACCCTTTTTAATTTTGTTGAGACAATATCAATATGTTCATACATGTCTATGAATATGTAGTCATGAGAAAGAGAATAATATCACATAATAAGATAATGATATATATAAGAAGCAATATAAGCATAATAATATGGTCAAGTATTGAGAGCCTTAGCTTCATCAAGGCAACCTGTGATTAAGAATAGACTAGTCCCAAAAGAAAAAGAAAAATAAAGAAAGAAAGAAAAAGCATAACAATATCAATAATAAGAGCATAATAATGATATGAGTATTAAAGTAAAAACATAATAATAAAACATAATGTATTAATAAGAACAAAACATGAACATAATGTTGCTTTCTTAACCTATATGGGTCTTTAGAAAACACACACTAAATTACATGAATATAAAAATTAATCTATTAACAATCTAAAAATATGAGAATGTATGTATGAATAAGAATAAAGTATGAACCTATTGTTGTTTTCTTAACCTCTATGGGTTTTTAGAAAACATACACTAAGCTCATATTAAGTTACATGAACATGAAGAAGGTTTATGATAATTACCTAGTGGCTAGAATGAGAAGAAAATGGTAGAGAGGAAATTATTGGAGAGAGATTTTGTGGTGGAAATTATTGGTAGAGTTCTAGTAAAGAATTGAAGTATGTGAAAGAAATGGAGGGAGAGAGGTATTTATAGAATTTTGTGGAGGAAAATTATATGTAATAAAATGAATTGAAAAAGAAAAATAATTAAATAGAAAAGGGAGAGAGGGGTGTCGGTTCTACGAGGAGAGAGGGAGAGAAATTATTTTTTTTTTTGTTTTTTTATAATGAAAAGTGATTAAAATGTGAGATATGAGAGATGTGAAATTGTATTGGAAAAGAAAGAAAAAAGAATAGGATAATGAATAGTAAACAAGACTAATAATCTATCGATAGTAAAGAAAATACACGTATAAATGCAATATCATATATTTTTAGTAATCGAAAAATTATAAAACTGATATTTTTGAAATCCTTGTATTATTAAGAATCTAACGATATCATTGGAATATTTTTATTATTCTGAGCCCTGGAACACGTTTTTTGAAAATTGATCTTATTCGGGTTCGGAATGAATTAAACTTTGAAGAATCTTATCCTTTTAGGCTTCTTTATATTATTACGGGTCATATTCTATGATTTTCTCAATTTTATTGTTTTAGCGTTAAGAGCACGGGATTGTCGAATCTAAACACTAGGGTTTGTTGTACTTTTTGTTGACTTTTAGGGTTCCAGTCGACTTCTAATTCTAAGATTTAAGCATAAATTTTAGAGGTTTACATTTAATCTTCCCGATAGTAATCTTATCTTAGTTTCTACCAAAAGTTTAGGTAAAACAAAAAAAGAAAAAAAGAAAAAAGCTTGTTCATAGGTAGAAGCAAACCTAAAAGTTTAATTTATTTTGAAAAATAAACCACACTATGCAACCATGGTAGGACTAGTATCGGTTTTGTTATTTTGGGAATTGATTTTGGGATGTACCTACACCTAGACATTTCTAAGGGTTAACTTTGAACTTGGACTCTCTGTGGTTAGGACCCATAGGGTCCTTTTTTTGTTAAAAATATATATAAAAATAAATATGTAATATTTCTTTTCACAATAAGAAATAAGAATAAATATAGAATACAAAATAAATGAAAAAGTTGAAGAAAATAAATAATATTCAATGTTTAAATTATTTTCTATGTGAATATAAATTATTAATAATTATCTATGCATGATATCTAATGCGTTGGTGATAACAACACGTGATAAATATAATTCAAAATCATGTCTTGTGCTTTGTATAGAGTTTTACTAAGTGAACAATATCATTTCTAAACAATATGGAATTTCTTTTTTTTTTTTTTTTTGAACTCTCATTGTTTAGAGTGTTATCTTCCAATATTTCAACTTAATAGAGATGTTCTTGTTTATAAATTATTGCAAATTCTTGATAGTGTTAAATGAATATGATTTAGAGAGTAGTATATTCTTAAGCCTATTTTAGATTTTAAGTTCAAAATTTTAATTTTAAATTAAGAATTTTTGTTTATTCAATTTTTTTTTTTTTTTATAAAAAGAGGAATGGGCAAGACTTGACCTAGTCCGAGATCTGATGGGTCCATGGGTTGACCTCCCCTTAAATGGGGCAGTTTCAAATCCACATTTTTAGATTTAAGCCTTTGAGATGTCTATCTACACTTGAGCTTATAGCCTATAGAAGAAGTTAAAAGATTCATTACTCATCATTCTTTTTATTAATTATATGCCATGAAGTGTTTTATATTTATTTATATTTCTCAAAGGATTTTTTTTTTTAAATTTTTTAGTATTACAATGGGATTAGTCGACTTTAATAAATCTTATTTCAGTGTTCGCGAGTAATGCGACTAAGCCATGGAGCTATTAGCGATTTTTTTTTTTTTTTTTTTTTTTTTTTTGTATGATCCTCTATTTTCTGTTTTCCATATTTACCATTAGAATGTTTAAAAAGAAAAGTTAATAATAATTGTTGCACTAGGACAAAATGCAAATAGAGCTTCCCATTCGTGGAAGATTTCTTTTTCGCTTTCAATGCTATCAACTTGTGAAATAAGCAAATTGGCGTTTCTTTTTAGCCACCCCACAACCCCCACCCCCCCTTCTCTCTCTCCCCATGCCATTGCCAACTCATCTACAATCCTTTTCTTTAAAGTTTAAACAATATTTGTTAAGATTTGTTTGATTAAATGTATCTAAACAGAATAAATCTAAAAATCTTTTTTAAAGGTTACTGGATTAATTTATTTATTCAAATCATTATCTAGTTAATGACCAAATTAAAAAAAAATCATTATCTTGTTATTTTCTTTTAGTATTATAGATAATTTAATCTTTATGCGACATTAATAATCAAAATAGATGCATCAAGAATTTAGATTAATCCATAATCTTTATTCAATTCTAGTCGTACCGAGTGTACTTTTTTTTTTCTTTATTTAATAGAGTCGTTACATCGTATTAATTTATTATTAAAATCCTTTTTCTCTTTGGATATTAGTTAGAAGTACCAAAACTTTATGAATCATAACACATGATTTCAGCTCCCACTCGGGCCACTCCAATGTACTCATGTTTTTAAAAAACCCATTGTCTTCTAGATGGTCCGCTATGTGCTCTAAATTTATATAAGCACAAAAGCTAAAAATATAAAAAAAAAAAAAAGAAAGATATAAATAAAAGCTAAATACACGATGGATCTTACAAATATTTATCTTTGATAATTTTATTAAGATTTTTAAAATTGAATATAATATAACTTAAATCATGAGTAATTAAGATTAATTACTATAGCAAGCTTTTATAATATGCATTTGTTATAAAATTAAAAACATGTAAAATTATTCATCAAAGTTCTGTACTAATCAAGTAGTTCTTTTAAAGATATACTTTTGATTATCGTAACTAATATTAATGAAAATCTAATAGGATAGTTATAAGGAATCAAATCTGATTCTTTTTTAACATGATAAGCATTTAAATTATTGACTTATAACCACTTTAAATAATATTTTAAAAACAATAACACAAGAGATTCAAATCTTATTACAATATTTTAAGGATATTTATGAAAAAATAAATAAATAAATAAAAACTTGTTCACTTTATAAAAGGGACAGGGAGTGAAAGTGGAACAAAGTCAACCAGTTCTACTGACTGCGTGCGTGCGTGCGTGAGTCCTTGCGTCCTTCTCGTCCAACACACACACACAAAAGAGAACCTTCCTTTCCCAACTCAACTCCTCTCTTTCTCTCTCATATCCAAAGCCCCATTGAAATCAAACCCAAAAGAAACACAAGAAAAAGCTAGAGAGAAAGAGAGCAACTTTGTTTTCTTTTTCTTTTTCTTCTTCCTCATTGACTAGTTGATACAAATTGGTCAATGAGATTGAACATAATAATCTATTAGTTGTTGTCTTTTTGTGAATATGTCCCAGAACCAGGATCAGAACCAAACCCAGAATCAGAACCATAACCACGTCCAGGAACAGAACCAGACTGATGTCTCTTATAGGTAACTACAGTTTATAGTTTTTTGGTTTTTTAAATTTAATATGACTTTTGGTGCTTTCTTTCCTAGTTTAGTAATGTATGTTGGTTATTGTTTTGTCTCCTTTTTTTTCATTAATTTCTTTTATGGGTTGTGTTTTGTTTTAGTTTCGTTTGATTTTATTCAGGGGGTTTGGTGATATGGTGTTCTTCTCCATTGTTTCACTGGGAAAATTTGAGTTTTGATGCAGTAGAGGATGCAGGGTTAGAGGATGGTGTTGATAAAAGATATGCATTGTATTGATTGATTAATCTGAGTTAAATTTACATAAAGAAATAACCTTTAGTTGATGAATTTGAAGTGATCATGGAGATCATTATTGTTTATTACTCTTTTAGATGACACGGAGTTGTATGGAGCATTTGATAGCTGTTTGATCAATAGGGACGCTCACCGAGTTTATGTTTTGTTGTTTCGGTGGCAATAGAACACAATTTGGCAGTCTCTAGTGAATCAACTCTGTGATGGATATTGGGTATTTTGATCAGCAGTAATTTTCTTTTTGTTTTCCTGTTTGAAAAGGAAAAAAACCAGTGTATATCTGATAATAGATCGAGCATATATGGATGTAAGGTCATTCATGAATTGTCTTCGATCAAGTGTTGTTAGAGTAACTTTATTTGAGTTGCTTAGCATGGAACCAAAGCTAAGCAACTCCTTTATGAGATACTTAATACTTTGTCTAGGTTGCTTAGCTTTGGTGGGTTGCTTAGACAAGCAGCCAAAAAGTAAGTTGCGTAGGGTTTTTTTTTCTTTAATTACTTTTAATGTTAGTTGTGTATAATTTATATAACATGAAACCCATAAAAATTGAAAAAAAAAAAAATCATGTTAACTAATGTTCTAAGTAATTCACGGATAAAACAATGAGTTACTTAGTAGAGAGAGTTGCTTAAGATATTGATATGGTATGTCAAGCAACATTCGGATAAAGTTGCTCTTAGTAGAATAGAGTACTGTGTTGATATGCTAGTTTATCTTGTTATGGTATTGTGGGTCAAATCCTCAATGTGTTGAGTTTGCATTTGTTTCATGAAAATATATTCTTATTATGTGTCATTGGAAAAGCATGAGCGTTATTCTGCAGAAAAATTTTCACTTTGACAAAGTATTATTGAGAATTTGAGAAATTATCTTCTTTGAAGCAGTGGAAAGCATCTACTGACCAGTAGTAGCAGTATTGTCCTTGATGACCAATGTTCCCGAAATTGATAAGAAATTGAAAACATTTTACTGAAAGGGAAAAAGAAAAGGAATAAGAAACACGCTTTGGATAGCTTTTGGAAAATTCTAGGCATTAAGGAATGTTTTATTATTTGGAAACACATTCATGAGGTGTAAGATTTTGCATATTTGCGTAAAAACTTATAGCACTGGTATGATATCTAATATTGTACTTCCAAATTTGGTATTTATTATAGTGAATTTGCCAAAACCTAATTTCTCCTGGCTTTGTATTGTGACAATTTTCAAATCCATCGATTTTATACTTTTTTTGGATGATCACGTCTGTCATTCTCGCAGTATGGTGTTAATTTTGCTGTGAACCCCTGTAGGACCCTTCCTATCTTCCTCCACATCTTTATGGGCTAGGATTAAACAATTTTTAAAATGGGAAATAGGATTGCACGGCATTGGGCTCATTATCTGCTTGGGTGCACTTGTCTCTTTCTTAATTATAGTGAATGCTTTATCAAATTTTGTAAGTTATCCACTTGATGGGTTTTAGTCAACATCTCAGCCCATAAGTGAAAGAGAGTGCCAAGTATGCTAAATTGTGGGAACATCGGGCTTCTGTCCACCCTGCCAATTGTGGAGCCATTTTTAAGCTGTATTTAAGGATTGGACTTATAATCCAAAGAAACCAATTCAAATCTTTGCATATGCCATGTAGTAATGTCTTTACCCCATTAATGTAATGCATGATATTACCATGCATTACTTTTCCAACTAGAGTATTTATGTACAAACATATAAGGTATCATTAGTGTTGGATTATACAAACACATAAGGTATAAAAGTTTCTTCCTCTAGATATTTTGGATAATTGCGTTTTTATTTCATAAGTTAATTATGTTGATTAGTTCAGGTATCATGTTCAAATGGCAAATAAGTAACACTTTACATGTTCAATCATTGTTCTTGCTCAGTTTTTATTCTTTTATAAAAGATTAAATTTGTTCTCTGATGTTTTTTGATTTTGATTGATATTTCTTTACACTTCCATTGATACCATCACTACGTATACTAGTTTACTTTTTGGTTGCACTTTTGGTTCCCTTAACATTGGCATGTTTCTTGATATAACTGGGTGAATACGGAAGATTGCTAGAGTATTGCATTTGATGCCTGGATAGTTTGAAGGTTTAAATTTTCATGAAACATGCTACCTTACATAGGATGAATAACCACCATGTAGAGAACGATCTTATAGCTTTACACTTAACTGGTATTAAACTTTGGCTCTTTTGGTCTTGTGCACCAGACATCCAACTTTCTTTTAAGCAGTTATTTAAGTGTTGGTGGGGTCAGGCAAAACTCTAGTAAGACATGCCTTATGTCTGATTCAGAGTTCTGTAGCGGACGATAGATTTCTGACCCAACCATTTTGACTTTGAATTTGAAAATGTCATAATAATGTCTGTTTATTTTATTTTATAATACTAAGTGGAGGAGAATTGCAGAGTAAAATAGATCTACTCCCAAGTAATGGATCAAAGTCCCTGTCAACATTTCAGACATAAGCTTACAATTTATTTGTCATCGGAATTGGGAATGTATACTCTTGCAAGTCAAAAGAAAAATTCAATGTTACAAAATAGTTGGACAGTGTCTGCATTGTACATATCCTCAGTTTTGTTAAGGATTGCAAGCTTTATTTGGTTATATCGTTTTCTCTATGCATGCGATTTTCTTAAATGACTAAACTTTAACATCATCCAAAATATCGTTTTTACATAGTTCATTTGCTTTTTCTCCACTTAAGTTCTTCTTGCTCATATAGAGATATAAAAGTAGCTGATATGGTGATGCGTGTCAATTGATATTTCACTTGCATAAACTAATTGCTGTGACTTAAATTATGAAATGTTCCTTCAGATACTTTAATGCTGGTTAAACACTTTGTATTTTGTGATGGTCATATATTTTTACACTGCATATGTGCATTATGAAGTTTAACATTCTTGTAATCATATCTCTTGCAGCTGTGTCTCCTGTGGGTATCCTCTGAATTTGACATCTTCCAATAGAGTCGTCTCGGGTATTGGCTCTGAATATCGCCGATCCATAAAGAAAGGCTTTATCTCCTTTCGTTCCGTAGACCTTAGTAGATTTACACAGGTTGATGAAGTGAGCTGTTTTCCAGTCATTTGGAGCCGTAATCATGCAAAAAGTAAACTCCTGTGTCGTAAATGTGGCATTCATGTAGGTTATGGTTATGGGGAGTCCCCTGCTCTCTGTGGTCTCAACTCATTGAATTCATCTAGCTCGGTTCATAACAAATTTGCAATAAAGATCCAAGCACTGCAGTCTTCAGAAGAGTCATGAGAAATTAGTTCTAAAACTCCTCAGATCAGCTTACCTCCATCATTATTCGCATGTCTGATGATTGGTTTGATTTCATTTTTCAAAAGCCAGACCATTAGGACTGATCTTGATTCATTATTCTTAACATCTTGCCATTGGCTTTCAGAATATGAGCCATCCTTACAATTTCATAGTTTATTCACTAATTCTAGTTAATCATAGAAACCTCAAGTCATAACATCTTGCTGGGCTGATTTTTCGCATTTAGGCCTTTCCAGCTATTCAGAGTTGCGTGATAGCACCTTAACCCAATTGCTGTTCTATGGTCCAAACACTCGATATTCTAGTCTTGTCCGTGTTCTGGAACGTCCTTCACTAACGATTGCTATCTCTATTGGTGCAACATCACTGTGTTTGGGTCAGAAATTCTCGCTTGTGCATGCTCAGTTCTGAAAATTAAGTTGATTGCTCCTGCGTGTGAGGATGCCATCAGTTTAGGCAGTTGAAATATCCCATTGGACAAGCATGCACGGTGTTGGGTTAAGAGGCTTCGGCCATTTTTCATGTGAATTTTAGATGACAAGTCTTGGATGAATCACCATTCTTGTATATTGACAAGAAAGTATATAGCAAATTTGGATTGTTTTCAAGTGCATGCTTGTTTTGTTTGTGTGCATTTGCAGTTTGCATTGACTAATGTTAAGCATTTGGACTAATCGCATCCAAGAAGTACAATTGCTGTGCTACTTGTCCTTAATCCAGGTTAATACAGCTTTTGTTGGATTTCTTTTAAGTCATGTTTGGTTATTTTGTTGAAATAAGCAAGTTATATTAAACGATCAAACGTAGGATTTCTTCAATATTTCCACTGTGATTGGATTGGAGGAAGTCAATGAAAGCGGATGAATGGAAGATAAATGGGGTGAAATCTTTGTGTTTGGCAAATTTTTTAGAGAGAAATTAGATGAAATGAGGAGAGTGAAAGGAAAGTGGAATCCTTTTTCTTTATTTCCAGCTTTGGACGGAAAGCAAGAGAAAAAGGAAATGGTATATGTATATATACTAAAACGCTCTTGTAAAATTACTCATTTACTAATATTTCATAAGTAAAAACAATATAGAGATAATTTTGTCAATCATTAATTTTATTTCTCTCATTATTTTTTTTCATTTCCTTCGTAAAAAATTATTAAACGTAATATATGTATTTTATTTATTTTCATTTTTACTCTTTTTTTGGGCCCATTTTTGTTAATCTTTACTGTTTAAGAAAGTTGCTAAACACAGCAGAATTTGTATCAGTTTGTTCATTGTAACTTATGATTGGACTATAAAAATAATTTTGTTTTCAATGGAAGCTCATGGTTAGTTTAGGGTTTCATTTAATTAAATTGAGGCAATTACAATACTAAATTTGGACTTAATTCGAAATTTCTTAGCTTGGAGTCCTAATTTACAATTTTGAGCAAGGTTGCATTAGGTTAATGTATTTTGGAATTTATATTATGTTGGTGCTTTTGTGAATCCTTTGAAATATTTATAATTTTTTTTATCAAAGAAATATTTATACCATATGAAATTTTGTTTTAAGAAAAAATCATAATAAAACGTGATTTGTGTTTTGAACTTTTATAAATGTGTTTTTCTTTTTAACAGACACATGATCTAAGAATTTTGTTGCTATCTGTTGCTACTAGTAATACGTAGCAGCTTTTGATATGTTCAAATAATTAATTTAATAAATTATTAGTAGTAAATATATTTAATTATATGATAAATTAAAATACAGAAAAAAAAAAAGAAAGGGAAAAAAAAACATACAACAAAAATTATCAACTTCGAATTTAAAAGAAAAAAAAAGTCGTAGTTAGGTCATAGTATTGTTAATCAAGATGTGAGAAAAATGACCTGCGTTATATTTTATAAGGGCTAATTATAAAAACCTTATATGTGTTTTGGTCTATTTACAAAAGTATCACCTGTGTTATATTTTTCAACAAATAGGTGATTCGAGTTTAATGCAAATATATCCATATTATCTAATAATTTTTTAAACACATATGCATGAATGGTAGCTGAATTTTGATAAAATATATAATTTGAGATTTGAACTTTAAAATTGAACATTTTAGTACTCGAAAAACTTTAAAATTTGTCAATTTGATACTTAAAAGAACTTAGCAGAGATACCATTGGCGTGCACAAAAAGTTCTCTTATGTACTAAATTGATCAATTTCAAACTTCAGGTACTTAATTGCATGTTTTATCAAAGTTCAAATATAATCTGTGACATTAACCCTTCTTAAAAAATTAATTTTACATTTTTAAATATTTTTTATTTTTAAATAATTTTTAATATTTTATTTATTTAATTTTATTTAGTAATATTTTTTATCAAATTAATTTTCTTAGACCAATAAGACAATAACATATATCCCTCTAATGGTATTTTATAATATTCATACTTTTACATGAAACCTAAGTTATCTACTTGTCAAAAAAAAAAAAATTCAGGATAATGTCACGATTGATACTTGAATTTTGGTAAAATATGCAATTATGTATTTGAACTTTGAAATTGATCAATTTAGTATCTGAAAATTTTTAAAATTGATCAATATAGTAACTAAAAGAACTTGATGGATGTATTGTTAGCATCCACAAAAAGTTATTTTATATACTAAATTGATTAGTTTCAAAATTTAGATATCTAATCGTATATTTTGTCAAAGTTTAGATACCATTCGTGACATTAACAAAAAAAATTAACATTGGTGATGTGTTTGCAAATAGGCCAAAATGCATAAAAGTTTTTTCTGTGATTAAACCCTTTTATAAATATGTTTTTCCTTTTTAACAAACACATTCTAAATTTTTGTTGCTACTTATCTTATATGAGTGATATGTAAAAGCTTTTGATTAGTCAAGTTAATTGATTTACTAAATTATTGTAATTAAGTATATTCAATTATTTAATTAATAAAACACAGAAATATAAAAAAAAGGCTAAAACGAGAAAATTTCAACTTAAAATTAAAATACAAAACCAGTCATAATTAGGTCATAGTATTGTAAATCAACATGTGAGAAAATGGGATAAAGGTATAGGAAGTGCGTATACTTTCCATTTTTGGCAAATCGGTGTATAGATTTTCAATTTTAGTGATTCAATATCTATTTTTTTTATTTAGTTTCAATTTAGTGTCTCCGTTAACGAAAAAAATGATCATTTCATATTTTTGTATTTTAGTGCCTATGCTTTATCTTTAATTGTATTCCTTTAATTTTGATACATTTAATGCCTACTCACCAATTAATTCATTAAAAAATGGTTTTCTCAGTTAATATATTATTTTAAAATTTAAATGAATGTTATGTAACGATTCATTGAGAATTAATCGTAAATGTTTAATTGATATTATTTTAGAAATAAAAAAATTTATTTGTATGTAATAATTCCGATCATGAATAATATTTTACATATGATATTCTATTATGGTAAAATCTCATATCATTAGAAAGCTCTTAACATCATTTTTTTTGAAAATAAGACCTAATTATATATTCCATGGTTACATAGACTAGTAAAATTTTAAAATGATTATAATTTGTAAATTATGTGTCATTTGCCCTATGAATTTTTGAACTTGTTAAATTATACACTTCTACATATTCATTTCTTTAGATTTTTTTTTTATTTGGTAGTGTCCACAAAAAAGGTCTTCTGAAATTGTTAAAGAAGTCCTCTCTTGATGCAAACACATGAGTCAATCAATGGAGGATTTCTTTAACAATCTCACAAGGGCTTTTACGGGAAACTGAAAAAATCGAAAGAAATGTTATAATAGATAGATATGTATTATTCAACAAGTTTAGAAATTCATGTTACCAAGCAAATGACACTAGATTTACAATATATCAATTTTTTAAATTTCATCTTGTCTATGTGATCTTAGAACATTGTCAAATAAAATTGATGTTAAAAGCTTTCTAATGATATAAGATTTTATTAAATCAAAGATCACATGCAAAAAGTTATTCACAATTGAAGTTGCTACATGCAAATAATTTTTCTTTTCTCTCTAAAAAAATATATCAATTAAAAATCTACAGTGAAATCTTAATGAATTAATACATAACTTTTACTTAAACTTTTAAATAATTTATCAATTAAGAAAAATAAAATATTAATTTTTAATTAACTAATTAATGAATAGACACTAAAATACATTAAAATTAAAGTAAGAAAATGTGATTATATCCTTAGCAAGTAGGTCAAAAATGAAATATTTAATTCTTACGGAGTAACCAACCATATGCATATAATATAGATGTAGGAGTTCAAGTAAACATTATCATTGGGTCTGAATTGGATACCGATAGCTAGTTTTGAGCTGGGACACTCTTCCGAAGTAGTGGGTCTAAACTAGCTAGGACATCCACAAGTTTACCAGACCTTTAAACCAAAAAGGACAAAAAAAAAATAAAGGAAAAAGAAAGAAAAAAAGAAAAAAATGGAGGAAAAATAAAAGCTATAAATAAATGATATTACTATTCCCATTAAGATAGTAAAAATTTATTATCTATGCATAATATATAAAATATTGTTATTAATAATATAATAAATATATTTTAAAAGCATGTTTGGTTTGGTTGATATAAACTTCTACCAAAAGTTAAATATTTTTCCTTAACAATATTGAGGTCTGTTTGGATTAGTTGATTTTCATATGTATCTGTATCTTATTTGTAAATAGTTTGTTTGATATGTTTATGAGTAAAAATGACTACTTTCTATCTATATATATTTTTGATAAATAATCTGTTATTAAAAAAATAAGATGCTAAAATGACCTAAAAATAATGTACCAAACAAACCTAATCTTCTTTTTAACCTCTAGAGTATTTTATAGTTTAGAAAGTTACATTTAAAGTAGTATGTATTTATATTTAAATATGAAATAACCTAAAATATATAAAATAACAAAGAGATAAAAGGAAGGGTAAATTTGTACTTTCTACTCTAATAATTGGTTATATGTGTGTGTGTGTGTATATAGGTCTGTTTGGATGATCTGTTTTTCATTTATATCTGTATCTGTATCTATATTGAAATAATATGTGTAAATATATCTGATTTGTATTTATATTTTATTTATATTTGATCTTTTCATGAAAACTGTCAATTTTTTTTTATCTATATCTATTTCTTAATAAACAATTTATTAGACAAAAATTAAAAAAAAAATATCTGTATTTATCAAGAAAAGCTAAACAAACGAACCCTAAATATACCAACATATCTTTGCCTCCTCTCTTTCTTGCGGAAAAATATTGTGAGTGGGCAACTGGGTAGTTCCTTCACGGACTATAACACGATAATTGATTTTTTTGCCCCCAATCGCACTTTCTTAGTGATTTACTACAAATTTCCAACTAATATTTTATTTATTGCCAGATCAGCCCTATCTAACACATTTGAGTTGACAGGGGAAGACTTCATGCAAATCCTTTACACACCTATTTTATTTCTTATCTGTTAAGCAAATATCACAAATATAGGGATAAGGGACGTAAATTCAGTTCCATAAAAATAAAAGTCAAATAATGTCTGCATGACTATGCCTTGCTAGGATTTTTCTTTTCACCAATATATATGGGAGAGTAGAAATGATAATGAGTGAATAAAAGAGGAAAGAAAAAAAATATATGTTTTTTATTGCTCAGAAAAGAGAAAAATTAAAAAGAAAGGAAGGGAATACGGAAGATTTAAATTTACGAGCCTCATGAAAGAGTGTTCTTCCAGAAATGGAGAAAAAGCAAAGGACTTTTACTTTACATTCTCTTAATTTCAATTACATATAATCAATAGTTTAAATTATAAGAGGGGTAATATCATAACAATATTATAAAATATTTTAAGAATTTAGATAATCTTGATCGTTGATTTGCAAAATGAAAGGATCTATCTCCAAGGAAAATTATTGTTTTTATTTTTACAAAATTCTTCTAAATTAATAATTACTTACAAAGGATAATATACTAATTATAGATTTTTCAATTTTAAAAAATGATTTTTTATTCATTCCATATTTTACTTTCACTTTTCTTTATTTTCCAAATACTGTAAAAGGTAAAAATTTCCTTTTATTTTCTTTCTTCTAATACTTAGGCTTCAGTGTTATTCCTATTCAATTCCTTCTTTCTAATTTTTTTATATATCTTATCCTTGCCTGATTTATATCTGTTTGAAATTTTATATATGTAAAAAATATTTTTATAGATGGTAATAATATAAAGGATAAATAAATCTAAATTTATTAAAGTTTGTTAGACATTTAATTTAAAATAAGTATTACATATTCGTATTTTTATATTTCTAGTTATTTTTTTATTTTTATTTCTTTAACAAACATCCAGGTCAAAATGCCAACCGCGGGGGTGGGGTCGTGTGGGTTTAGTTGGGGTTGGGGCTGGGGAAGTGCTTGGCGCATTGAACATAAAGGTGTAAAGCAATTTCTAATCTCTTTCATGTGCTGCCCGGTTTAAAAAAAAAAAAAAAAAGGCTCTCTCCGCGTTGTAGCTTGCAAGCGGGAAACCATCCACGAAGTTATTATGCTTGCCGGCTATGATTTTATCGATTTTGTTCACAAACCAATTTAAGTTTGGTCTGAATAATATTTATAATTTAATTATATATATTTTATTTTTGCCACAATTAAATATTCGCTTATATGCTATTAACCTTACAATGGATAAATTAGGTTTAAATTACCTTTCCTCTTCCATTATAAATTATAATGGTAAAATAAGAAAAATATAAAATGTAGATTTATATCACTTCTATTTATCTTTTTAAAATGTTAATTGTCTCTTAACTATTTTTACTCTTCGATTGTTTTAAAATATTTATTTTTACATACACATTGCGGATGCTTACTTACTAGTTTAAACTAATTACACAACACTCAAAATCTAAATAAGAATTTTACATTTTCATAAGACTTCTCATTTAATTTAGCATAGAAATATAAAGTTACATTTTGCAAATAATTCTATAGTTTTTTTTATATATTTTCGTTTATTTGCATTTGGCAAACTTTAAAAAAAAATTATAACAACATGTTTTTCCAATAGAGAATTAATAGCTAACATATTTATTTTTAAAAAATTTCAATGGATGAACAGGTTCAACTCTTATATAAACTTCACATCGACAACTCATGCAGTTTTGACATTCCTAGACACCAAAGGCGAGTAGGTTCCTGTGTTGATGACACAGGGTTTACGGAAAAATAATTGCATTTTTTTTTAATTTTGCAAATTCGAACTTTTTAATAAATAATCACATACGACACTAAAAATCATGTATTTAAAATAATAAAAATATTAAAATCGTATATTTAAAACTTCATTCTTTAATACCATCTCTATATAGGATTCATTTATAAAATATTCTGATTTTCAGGATTTTTTTCCTACAATTGCATTTTTTCTTCTTCTTTTTTTTCGGCCCTTTTGTAGGGTTTTATAGGTTTAGGTTGTACAATAATTATAGCTGCAAACGAACCCAGCTTCTTACAAGTTACTTAAATTTAGCTCATTTCAGACTCAGCTTGACTTGGCTCGGCTCGAACTTGATCAGTAAATAAAATAAGCTCGAACCTAAAATAAAACTCGTTTATCTAAATTAGTGAAGCTCGAGCTTTGATTTAAACTTATGAGTTAGCTTGTGAATAAGTTCGTTTAGACTCGTGAACAAACTTGTAGATGGACTCTTTAATAAGCTCGTTAATATATTTATAAATTTTATATGCATGATATATTATATATGATTAAATAATTAAACCAACAAAAATTAATTTTTATTTAATATTTGTGTATATACATTTATATCAATACTTCTATATTATGTTTTAGATTTGAAAAAGATGGAAACTAGGCTATCTAAACGAATCGAACTTAAAGTTAAATATTAGAATCGAACTTAAAGTTAAATATTAGGCTCGATAAAAGCTTGGCTCGGCTCGAGCTTCATTTGTAAAAAACCAGAGCTTAAACTTGAACTAAAACTCGTTTAGCTAAACAAGTTGAGCTCAATGATGAGCTTTTCAGTATCAACCAGTTAAATTCAGAGACAAAAATATTATCATAAATAGTCAATTATAGGTGAAAACACACATAAGTAATCCTTAAATCATTTAGTTTTGTCAACATCATCTAATAAAGGTGTGCCAAATAGGATTATGATATTGTAGTGATCCTATATATGATGTTATATATAATCTCACAATCTTATGTGGCGCACCATCAACTAAAGGTGTTGCGAAAATTTGGTGCTCCATGGTCCTTTTTTTTTAACCTAATTATAATGATCGGTTTTTTAATATTTCAATCCTTAACTAGTTCATTATAAACGATTAACTGCATTTACTGTTAACATTTTTTGGTTAATTTTTTTTGTTTTTAACAATTTATCGTAATGGTTTTAATAAATCAAATTGATAGTTAGAACAAATCTTATTTTTTAACTTTTATCATAGAGTTTCTTTTTAAATTATTATATATATTACAAGAGCCAAAACAAAAGGGAAAATCAAATTAAGAAAAAGGAGAAAACAAGTTTTTGGATGTATCATTATCAATAAACTCAAACTAAATCATACCACTTTAACTCCCTTCAAATATAGGACAAAATATAGTACTTTAATGAAAATTCAAGAAACATTAACATATATAAATCATATATATATATTTTAAAAAATAATTATATGTATAAATAAATTATATATATAATGTATTTATAAATATTAAAACAATTAATCATTAATTATTAATTTTTTGCACTAAAAATAAAAAATATAAAAATTATACTTCTAAATTAAAACCTATATTTTTCGATTTCGTTCTCATCGGTTTTTTTCGGGCGTCTAATTACACCCAGATTGGAGGAGTAAATATATCATCCTTCGCCTTTTACAAGGAAAACGTGACGTTATCACTTCTTTATTTACAATTTTATTCATTTGAGACATGTAATTAAAAAAGAAGGGAGAGAGATAGAAACACAGGACTAATAAGGCATAGCATAGGGGCCTTTAGGCTGTAACTCCAGTTTCTTTAACACACAGAGAGAGAGAGAGAGAGAGAGAGAGAGAGAGAGAGATATTCTTTTCATCCGTTTAAGGCTGCATTCCAAACAATACGATTAGTAAACGAGCAAATCGAGTAGGATGAAGACAAAATTCACGGATCGTGCCTGTAGTAGCACTAGCGATGCTGACTTAAATCAAGCCAACTCCAGGCGACCTAAGCCACACTCTGCTTCTTCGGTTGGTAATCCGCAAGGACATGACTACGAAGCTTTCTTAAGCTTCTGCGGTGGAGATACTCGAAAAGGTTTCACTAATCATCTGTACACCAACCTTAAAGAAGCTGGTATACGTGTGTTTTTAGATGATGAAAAGCTTGAGGTTGGAGAAAGATCGGTGGTAACCTTCTCAAAGCCATTACCCAGTCAAAGATCTGTACCCATCTTCTCCAAAAACTATGCTTCAAGCAAATGGTGTTTAAAGGAAGCAGCCCGTATGGTGGATTGCAAGAATCGGTTGGTTCTGCTGCCCATTTCTATGATGTCACGCCTGATCAAGTCCGACACCAGTGTGGATCTTACGAGGAGGCGTTCAAACAACACTCGGAGCGTTACGATGAGAGGACAGTTGAAGAGTGGAGAAGTGCTCTTGCTGAGATTGGAGACTTGAAGGGATGGGATTTACAAAATGTTGCAAATGGGTAATTTTTTTTCCCTAGTCCATTAAAATTCATATGCCCTATTTGTCTGCTTTTTCTATTTTTATCTTTTTTCAATTAAACTAATTAAAAGATTGTTTTAATTTTTTAAATATATAATCTATTTATAATATTATTTTATTTAATTTTTAATTTTGTTTATTAGACGCACACAATAGTTTGATAAGAGCTTAATTCAATAATAAAATAAAATAAGGAAAATAAATCTAACGCTGTGTTTGGTTAGTTTTTTGAAATCGGAAATGAAGGGAAATCAAAGGTTGTTTTTCATTTAGTTGTCATTATATGTATTTGGCTAATAATATATTTGCTCTTGTTTTATGGCATGGCACTGTGGCAGACATGAAGGGGAAATAGTTAAACAAGTGGTTTCAAAGGTTTGGAGAGAACTGAAAAAAGCACATCTCATTGTAAAAGACTTTATAGTTGGAGTTGAAGATAGTGTTGGAGAAGTCATGGAAATGTTACAGGTTGGAGGCAATGATGTAAGAATGGTAGGAATTTATGGTTTCGGTGGCATTGGTAAGACTACTCTTGCGAAGATAATCTATAATCAACTCTTAGAGCACTTTGATTACTCCAGCTTCATCAAAGACATTCGTGAAATGTCCTCACAGTCGAGGGTCTTGAAAAGCTGCAAACTCAATTGGTATCCGACATCTTAAAGTCTGAAAATCTACAACATGAGTTTCCTCATTTTGATGAAGGAGTGAAAGTGCTCAGTGAAAGATTTCAAGACAAAAAGGTCCTCATTTTGCTTGATGATGTGGATAAAGAGGATCAGATAAATGCACTCGCTGCTGACCTTAATTGGTTTTGCTAGAGGGAGTAGGATCATCATTACGACTAGGGACAAAAATGTCTTGAATGTGGCTCAAGTGAGTGGAACTTATGAAGTTAGACCAATGCATTTTAATAATGCACTTCTTCTGTTTTGCATGCGTGCTTTTACAAGGGAGTCACCGGCAGCTGACTTTGTAAATCTATCTGAAAAAATCGTACGAACAACTGGTGGACTCCCTTTGGCTCTAGAGGTCATTGGTTCTCTCCTTTATGAGGAATCCATTAGTGCATGGGAGGAAACCTTTGAAAAGCTACAGAACAGACCTTGTGAGGATGTCCAAAACAAGCTAATGATAAGTTATGAAGCATTACACTACGAGGAGGCAAATATTTCTAGACATCGCATGTTTTTTTATTGGAATGGATAAGAGGATTGCATCATATATGTGGAAAGATTGGAAACTTTGTCCAGAAAGTCAGTTAAAGTACTCCTTCAAAGGTCTCTAATAAAAGTTGGCGATGATAATAAATTCTGGATGCATGACCAACTTAGAGACCTTGTTAGGGATATTGTGCGAAGAGAAAACATTAGCGAACCGGTGAGAGAAGGTTATGGTCTAATGAAGATGCATGGTGTGTGCTTGAAAATCAAGAGTATGTCATTAATTTTGAACTTATACCTCTTCTGCTTGTCACCTTCATATATCAACACATGGCTCCTTTATAATTGCTTTACTTGTTTGGTATGAGATACAGGAACCAAAAAAATAGAAGCTATCCAACTTGGCTATGGAATTGAATCAAAGGATTATTGCTTTACCAGTGAACAATTTACGAACCTGCGGAACCTCAGATTCCTTCGATTAGCAAAGTCAATGTTGCTTTAGATAGCTGGTGTTTTCTTCGCAAACTCAGTTGGCTATTTAGTATTTGGCGAACCTAGTGATTCTTGACCTCAGAAAGTAATATCACAGATGATTGGTGTGTTGGAGCTCAAGACAGGTTTCATATTGCTCACCATTGCTTCTTTCCTATTTAGTATTACTTTTACTTCTAATTTCCAGTTTGAAATTTTTTTTGCAGCTAGCTGTCAAACTAAAAGTTCTAATTTTGGAATCCTGCCAATATTTAGTTAAAACACCGGATTTGTCTGAGTTTAAGTTGCTCGAGAGATTGAATCTTGGAGATTGTAAAAGTTTGCGTAAAGTTGACCCATCAATAGTGAAATAAAAAAATAAAAAATCAATTAATAATTTACTTAATTTAACTAAGAAAAAATGCAAAATAATTTTTAACTTAAAATAACATTGAGCCTAACAATAATTATTCATAGTATTAGTTAAAAAAAATTCTATAATTATGTATTTATTTATATACAATCACTTGCACTTTTTTAGTTGTTATATTAGCAATGTGACACTAAAATATTCAAAGATATAATAATTCTCAATAACAAAAAACGAATCACACATTGTTAAGAAATAAAGTCCACTTTGATTAGAAGTTTATATAAATTTAACAATATATGATTTCAAATGTATTTATTACTTGTGTTGTTAATAATAACACATTAAATATTGTAAATAGGAAATAAATTTTTTATTATTTATGCAAAAATAGTTTTAAATATTTATTTTATAATTACAATTTTTTATGATTTTCTTTTCTTTTTTTCTTACTTTTTATGGTGTAGAACCGCTGGTTCTACCGGTTCTAGAATCGACGGTTTCAAAACCGCTGGATCATGCAGTTTTTAGGGATGGAACCGTAAGGATCTGTCAGAATCGACGGATCCTCTACCGGTTCAGACTCGCCATTGCCGGGCCGGTTCTTGGTTCAAGAACCGCCGATGACGGGTCAGGTTGGTTCCCGGTTCGAAACCGAACCGTGATGATGTCTAGGCACGGACGAATAGAGAATTGGAGGGACTTCTCTGATATGCTTTATCAGGTACGTATCTATATAAAATCATTTGCTCATGAATTCTGGTAAATGCAAAAAAAAAAAAAAAAAAAGTTATACAAATAAAACTGATATGAAATATCTGCAGCATAATTTCACCTTTTATCAATTTGCAGCGAACATTGATGACTATTGTTCCTGTTACATGCATATAAGAGACTACTATCATATCTATTGCTAAATTCCCAAATTTAAACCCCACTAAACCTAATCCATTTTCTTTCTTTCTTTTTTTTTTCAAATTGGTTCGATTCACGATTCGGTTCGGTAAATTACGGTCGTTTCCTGGTTTAGTTTGTGATGTTAAACTCGAACGGTTGATATTTTTATATATAAGGGAAAAAAAAAAAGAAAAAAAAAAAACTCGAACTTGATAGCTTACATTGATTTTGAATCATGAACTGACACCTCTTTCTTGAGATTGTAGAGTCGTCCACTAACATATTTTCGAAGATCAACCAACTCCTCACAAATCCTCCTCGAACGGGTTTCAGAGTTCATCAACTTTAGGGGGAGGAAAGGGGAAAATAAAAAAAAGGAGTGGAAAGCCCTTGTGTGATTTTCCATTTGGATTTTTCTAAAAATTTCTTGAAAAATTAAAAGAAATTACATGAGATAATTAATAATAGAAGAGTCCAGTGGCTCTAGTTCAGAGACACATCCTATTTGATTCCAGGACTAGGAGCTGTCTGTACCATGGAATGGAACTTCTGGGTTGTATTGGAATGATAAACCCATTTCCCTCATCCCTAATATCATCTTTTTCAACAAAACCTCTTAGATCATTACCTTTAATGCTTGGGGTGAAAATTTCTCATCTTGAGAATCAAAGCTGTTGATCCATATTTTTTCTTAGACTACATTGGAATTTATACTTCCTTTATTAAGCAAACCCTTTTCAATGCATTCGTAAAGAGACTGCCAAAATTAATTAGAATTCTCAAAATATTAAAGTCAAAATTAAAAAAGTGAATGACAACACTCTCGCCCAGGTTCAGCTTCCTCAAATCAAGAAAATCGATTTTAATATAAGTCGATGTTTAATATGCTAAATGAACATATATCGAGTGTTTTAACTGCGATATGTATGATATATATATTTTAGTGTATCCCGTGCATAATACTTGATTTGAAATTATATACCAGTATAATTTTTCACTTTCATTTTGATCTTATTTAAGTAGTTCTTATCTATGAGAACCATAAACAGAAAATTATTTCTACAAGCAAATAACAAATATGTGCTAGAACTACATATAATATATATACAATGCATTTGTATGTTATTTATTATGTTGCAATTATATCCTATGTAGTATGAATTTGTTATATTGCATATATCACATCAATATTATGATAGATTTCAATATACACACAAACACACGACATTGCATCTTTAACAAATTGAGAACATATATACGACAAAGACAAGTTAATAATCATCTTATTTCGATACAAATTTGCTCAAACCTAATTTATTATGGAGTGAAATCATTATAAGGACATTTTTTTATGTTTGCCTTCATCTTTCATTGGTAGAGACTTAGGCTTGCAAGACCTTCAACATATTATTATGAGTCTAATAAGACGAGAATCATTAGTGGAATAGTTGGGGCCTATCTGGCTTGGCTACGCTAATGCTAAGTTAACATTGGAAAACTAGATGACAACTTAATGGTAAGAGTTATATGATTATAGATGATTCATTAGATGGTAAAAGGGTCTATTTCTAGGAAAGAAGTTCATGGCAGATTAAGAAGGTGATAACCCTAGTGGAAAGTGTATCTCAATGTATTATAATAATGCATCTCAAAATATAGGAAAGCATATCTTTTTATTATAGTAGTTTAGGGTGGAAGAAAAAAAAAGGGATACATTCGTTGATTACTTAACTAGTGTAAGATCAACCTAATAATTTGAAGCTCTTTAAGGGGTACTTAAGGGTATTTGGTTCAAGGTAGGCACGAAGTGATTAAGTTATTGTCAATTAGGGCAGCTTGGTCAGATATTGCGTCGTTGATACAAGGTTATAATAAGTCGGATAGGGTCCAAAGAGTTTGGCTCATGACCTAAATAGGTTGATCTAAGCTAGGGAGCTTATCCCCAAAATGGCCTATTAACACTTATGCCCCTCTCGCCTACTTTCATTAACGATAGATTGGCAAGGAGAGTAAACACATTGTTGGGTTCTCTATGACTATGGATGAGCTATTATGGATTGAAAGTGGGGCTTTATGCGGCTGGTATTATTAGAAACGCGCTCTAATCTTCGTAAACCTTTGTTGAAATGAAGTGGTTGAGTAAGTAATTTTTTTGAACTGGATGCTTACGCTAAATGGACAATATAACTTTAGAAGATTACTTATGTTAGGCCAAGCGGGTAAGCCAAGTGGATATTCCCATAGACAACGCTAGATCTTTGCCTTAGTCTCTCGCTAATAGAGACTTAGGCTTTTAAAACCTTCAAAAGAAGATTCTAAGGCTGCAAGATATGAGGAATGCTAGTGGGACAATTGGAGGGTCATTTGATAGGACCATTCTAATGCTTAAGTTAACACCAAGGAACAAGTTTGATAGCATAATGGCAAGAAGTATATAAATGTAGACAATCCACTAGAGGGTAGAGGGGCTTGTCTATAAGAGAGAAGGTTGTGATAGATTAGAAAGGTAAATAATAATGGTGGAAAGTGTATCCTAACATATTATGAATGTGATCCTAAAACATTGAGAAATCATATCTTCCTACTATGGCAGTTTCTGAGATCGTAGTGAATAATCTGGAGATATGTGGATATATTTGCCAATTGCTCGATTTATGCTAGGCTAAACTGATAGGGTGAAGCTCTTTAAAAGGCACTCTAGCGTATCCGATCAGGTGGTACGTAAGGAGTGACCAAGTTGTTGCTAATTAGGGCAACTCAATTGGATTCTACGTTGTTGATGCATTGCCCATAATAATTACACAAGGTCCAAAGGGTTTAGCTCATGATCTAAAAAGGTCGATTCAGACATAAGGGCTCATACCCAAAATGGTCTATCAATACTTGCTAGGAAAGAAAGAAAAATTGTACTTAATATTCATTCATCTTATTTTGATAAAAGATGGTATCTTATGACATAGAATTAGATCTTTTGCTACATTTTATGGAAGGATGCAACCAAATGAACCATTTATAGGGTTTTTAACTTACCCAATCTGCTAAAAACTCAGGGTTGAACCTTATAATTAAAGCATTCCTAAATATGACTGTTGATAAAGCTAAATTCAACAAATAAAAGAGAGAGAGAGAGAGAGAGAGAGAGAGAGGAGAGAGAGAGAGAGAGAGAGAGAGGAGAGAGCGGGAGAAGATGATTATTCATTGTCTCATTCTCAGCAAAAACTAAATTGTTTTAAGGATGTTGTTGATAAATCACAATTCTATCTTAGATTATCTCCTCTTGATAAAGCTAAATTAGATTGCATTATCTCTTTACATAAATCCAATGTTTAGTCTTTAGAAGATTAGTTTGATATTTTTTTTTAATAACTGTTTGTACGATTTTTTATAGGTCTTTATGCATTTTATGATTTTTGATCGGACTATAAAAAATATCTAATAGATATGGACATCATACGGTGAGATTTAGCCTCATCTCTTATTCTTTTCTCTCTCTAGACATGTTCCTTTGTCCTCTATCTAAACATAGAAGATAGCCATGTATAAGTCATATGACTAAGGCTGGAGGAAAATAAAAAACATAATAGAGCGGACCAGGTGAGTTTTGGGTTATAAAACAAACCTTATGGAGCAGGTTTGAATATAGTATGAAAACCCCATAAGGTTACAAGATTGAGTTTGGTAAACTCTATACGGTAGCAGGTCAAGTTATGAGTTCATATAATCCATTTAAAACCCGACTTGGTTGCATGCCTAATTTCATATTATATCTTTATCACATTAAAAATGAAAATAAAATTCAATATTATACGTTATAAACCTTACTTTATGTAATATATAATTGTACTATTAGTAAATAATATCATTAGCTTTTTGTAATATTGCATAACATAGAATGACACTATATTACCTATTGTAATATATAGGTGAAAAATAAAGTATTATTACCACATATTATTTTAATAATATGTTAAATAATATGAGAAGAATATGTTATTAATTGATAAACAATATTTATACATTTCTTTGTATATTATGGATTATATGTAATGCCTTAATTTAGGGTCATTTATAGTTTGCCACGCATGTACCTTTAAGTGTAGACACATTAAGGCTGTGGCTAAACCATCTTGAAATACAATAACAACACCGAACACACTTTAATAACACTCACATTGAATTCATAACTATAATAATTCCACGTGTAATGAAACATAAAGACATCCATATCAGCTCCACTTTCCTTTATGAAGTGGCTTTGTCGATACGAAAGAAAAACCCTGGCCTGCATACATACGTACATACACAGATATATATACACACACACAAATAGCATTAGATTAACTCTTTCTTGCCTTCTTAACATTACACCACTGAATCCCTAATCCTTTGCTTGTTGTGCAGTGACGGTACCAACATCCACTAATTGTTGTTTCCAAATATGGTTGCCGTATTGATTATTAAGCCTTCTACCAATTTTAAATAATCAAGACACATCTTAACTAACCAAAGGATTTATAGTCAAATTTGGAGACACTAAACTACATGTTAATTAAGGTTATTAACTCTCCACATTGCATACTAACATGGTATAGATTATTGGTCTTCTAGAGATATACCAACTCTAGCGTTGCCCCTCCAAAATCCACTAGTAGGTTACCGAGTTTATTTTGAATACTATAACACAGTACCTATACCTGAAAATGAAAAAAAGTAAGTCGAAGCCCAGTATAGTATACCACACACACACACATACACAAAGTGATCAAGCAAACCCACATTCAAATGTAAAACCTATTACTAATGCAACAATCAACATCTTATTATCTTAATTTTAAGCCAAACAAGCAATATAGGGATAACTCAATATCCCATAACACGTATATATAATAATAAATCTATACGATATTGGGTACTCCTCAATATCATGAGTTAAAAAACTGGATATTAGGTACTCTCCAATATCCTAGAAACTGAAACACCTGGACCTATTTAGATCATTTCCATGCATGACTCCACTTAGGACACTATGATACATAGATCATCGAGATGCCATGATAATAGCATAAATACTCTCCACCTATTACAAGTAACCATGCACAAGTAATAAGCACATTCACCTAGCTAGATAGTTGACTAATCTATTTCGAGTTTCTACTCTAAACAATCATAAGCAACAAATATAGTATACACATACCTAGATACTCAATTTGTCCTAAGCACTATAGTCCTCTAAAATCACTGTTTTAAGGCCTTATAATATACTTTAACCCTAGAATAAAGAATTAAAATGAGTTTATTTTCTATTTAAAGGAAAAAAAACAAGAACTTGACGATGTTGCATAGAACATGGGTAAGAACATGGATTGTGCATTAATCCATGGAAAGGGTGTGTACTTCAAAAACTCGACAATTTGGGTCATGGAGAGATACATAAATTCGTGTACATGTTGTGTACTTCATAGGTTCTTTTTTACTTCGAAAACTCAAGAGATACATAGTTCCGTGTATAGGCCATGTACTTCTAGGAAACACAAATTTTCACATACTGAGAGGTACACTACTTAATACATGGGCTGTGGATCAAGCTATGTACTTCTAGAAACTCTTCATTCATCAGTTTTTCCCATGTTTCCAAACCCAAGGCCAATATAAACACTTCCATAAACATAATTACAATCCCACAATCATTCTAATGCGCACAACACCTTTCCAATCACATCCTACACTCATGAACAAATATAAGCACACAATAACTATATTACCTTCTTCTTGATTCTTTTGGTCTTTCCTCCTTTCCTCTCTTAATTTTTTCTTTTAGAGTTTGTGTAACGCGCTAACCTAAAGGTATCATCAGTCTGCTATGTGTCCTTACGAGAATAGACACGTTAAGGCTATGTATTTCTAAAACCACAAACATGTATTTCCAATATCACCAAATACTCACATATAGGGTAACTTTTAAAACTTTTCATATCACATTAAATGTCCTTATTTCATCAATCAGCATAACTAAAAATCCAATCTAAAACATAAGAAAGAAATCCTTACATATAAAAGTCTCCAAAAGAAAATTAACTCATAATATGTTTCTTCTTCTCAAATTTCTAATAACTAATTTCAATTATCAGCAGAATGGTCATAACTGCTATCGCGGTCCTCATCATCGACGACTACGTCATAGCCCATCAAGTCATAGATTATAGAATCTTTACTTGTACCTATGGGAAAAATAAAGATTGAGTGAAAAACGTCCAGTATGCCAAACCGAAAATACATGTGCATGATCATGCAACACAATATTACATACAACTTAGATTCTAATGCAACAAGCACAAATTGTTATCTTTTCATTGGCTTGCAAACAACACAGTTTAGGATTATTGATCACTAATCTTAAACCCGGAGTAACTCATGACCTCAATGAAAACCATAATATAGATAGTATATACATGTATAATTGCGTCCCATAATTAAGCTGGTAACAACTCCTAATCTACCGGAATCATCTCTAGGTGCAACTCCCCTCGGGACACCGCCACACAAGGATCATCAGGTTGCTAGCGTTAGTATCACACTACTGTCGTGTCTTTACTAATTGCAGCCAAGCACAAGCAACACTCGATTCAATTAAAGTCCAATAATTATTAATTTCGATTTATGACAACTAATCCTACAAGCGCATACAATCAAACATGGTAAGATCGTACCTGTATTTGCTTTTAATCCCAATCTATCCAACATAAACTTTTAATTGAAAAGGAACCCTAATCTTGCAATACTCCTATCACAAGTAATTTACTATCACTATAATCATATTCCTATGATCTATTAATCTAAAAACTACGAGACTTTGATAGAGATCTTACCTTTACTTTGATTTGAAATTGAAACTCTCAAAATCCGCTTTAGGATTTTCTCCAACAGATTCCTAAATCTCCTCCAATCGTATACAAAACTAGAATTAGATTTATCTATCTAAGGAAAGGAATTGAAAAAGACCAAGATTAGACCCACATACCTTGAGTTTAGCTGAAGAAGAAGTGCAGGGAAATCGAAGGTCTAAGGGTCTATTTATAGAGAGAGTTGGCTTTGGAAAAACGCAACCCTAACTTAGGAAAAAGCTGACATAGGCGGCCTTTACGCCGAGGCTTAGGTACTTATGCAGCGGCTTAGATGGGTATGCCGACAGCCTTTAGTCGGAGTTCGCGTAGGACCATTTTCTTCAGAATTCTCGAAGCTTCAACAACGAAGTTTAGGCTGTTGTATTATATTGAGGCCGGCGACTAGGATGGGCCTAAGCCAAATTCGTCCGTCATTCGCACGTGACTTCCTCGTGTCCAAATTCATTTGTTCAAGAACAAAATTACCTTCTTAACAACATTATATTACATATATACCCTTCATTATGAATTATTTATTTGTACTTTACATTGCCTCTAAAATTCTCTTTCAAAAAAGTGTTTTTTCTGTAAAAACTATTATCAATGATGATTCTTCAAGAATTCACTATCCAACCATTCTACCTTTTTGCATGGTTGTCAAACTCGAGATTCTATCTAGAATCACCAGGGGGTTTGTAGAATCGGAAGATAAATTCGCACGATTCTACAACTAATGTAAATTTTCTTGCAAAAACTATAGATTTATTTACTGTACTAATAAAACTTTAAATACATGATGAAAATAAAGGATTTAACATTAATTTTACTTATATAAAACCAAAATTTAAATTTTACCAATCACAATTCACATGCTTTCATTAATATGTTTAATATAATCCAAATAATTACAATAATTATTTACATTTATTGATGATTCATAATTTACAATTATTAAGAAATATTGCAAATCATTCAAATTATCATGTGCGAGTAGCTAGTTTTGTGTAATAATGAACATATCATCTTTACTATATATTTGCAAAGAAATCAATAAATTTATGACAACTAAATTACATACAAAAATTAAAAAAAAAAAAGAGGGTATATTTGTTCAATTTTCATTCCAATTGTTCAAAATGTAGTAGAGTATATATCTAGAAGAAAATAACCCTCTAAAAAAAAGAAAAAAAAAACCTAAAATTAGGTTAGCTTAAGATAAACATTAAGAACCAACCAAAAAGTCCATGAATTTAAACATATTAAATTACTTGCTTTTTAAAGTTCAAATAGAACAAAAAATGTATGAAATTACGGCACTTCAATTTTACTACCGATTCTACCATCGACTCTACTAATTCTACTATGTAGAATCACTAGTCTTACAAATTTGCTCCAAATACGATGTCATATTTGAGTTGAATCAAAATTGCATCATCAACTTATAAACTCATAAAAACATATGAGTTAACTTATGAGTTTGACATCCATGCCTCTTCAGACATGGTAAGAAAAGAAAAGATACAATCACTTACCATGGAAGTCCTTTTTAAATCTTCAAGGATAATGTGTGTCCATTGAAAAACAAAATGGAAAAGAAAGAAAAGAAGAAGAAAAATATATTTGCAGAAGATTGAGAAGGATAAGGAGAAGTGGTTATCCTTTTGTAGTTAAATACATTGGTTTTCCTAACATAACTTTTAAATTTTTAACTTGATGGACCAACTTGCCTCTAACTAAAACTTAGAGATCACATAGTCTTTTTTTTTTTTCTTTTACTATGTAACTATACTAAATTTAAATGTTTTGGAAAATATTTTAAAATCAAAAGTTGAGTAATATAAGGCTCATGATTTACCTTCCATATGTGTGTGTGTGTGTTTGTGTATTCTTTAACCTTGATGTCTCTCCCTTCTTTATTGCATAAAGACTCTTCCAACCCCACTTTTCATTTGCATGTTTTTCAAAAGAACTCTTATATTTTGTGGAAGCAAGCATCCTAGAATTTTGAGAGAGTAAGAAACTCATTATGCTTAATTATCATCTTTCTTAGATTACTTTTAATGAACTGCTATTAACTCCATAATGTTCTTGATAGGAAATTATAGATGATGGACAAGGCCGACAAGATTTTGCAAATGCTAAGGGACTCATGAAAATATCATCTTTTACATCTTCTTCCGGCTCAATAGTATTTTAAGATGTTTGCTAACAAGAGATTATAGATAATAAAGGAATAATCACTAAATATAGACAATAAGAGCTTGTCGTAATGATTTTGTTTTTCCATGAATATATTACTTATGCAGATAATCTATGACATGTAGGAGTGGAAATAAGCAATTTGTGATCTTGCATTTTGACTAAATTGCAAGAACACCAGCTATTTACAGACTACAAAGTTTTTTTTTCCCCCCTCAGCCATGCTATCTACAAAATTAAAATGACCAAATTTCACCTTATTCTTGTTATAAGTTGTACATCAAATAATTATGAATTTGGTGATTATTGTGAATTATAAGTTGTTGTAGATTTTTTTATGAAAGGTACATTATCATAATTTTTATGAAATGTTAAATGGGTAAATGACCCCAAAAGGTACCAACATTTAGGGGTATGTTCATTTGAAGTATCAATGTCTGGAGTGGTTAAAAAGAGGTAGAACGTTATACAAAAGGAGTCAAATAAAGTATTTTTAACTAACACTGTTGGTGATTGCTAGTGTAGTAGTTAACTACCAGATGGTGCTTAAAAATAATAAAAAAATAAATGAAAAAGATAATGTAATAAAAATTAGATGTGCAAAATAAAAAAATAGGGAAAATTGAAAAAAAGAAGAAGAAAATTTTAAGAAAAATATGAATTCGACCACCATTGCTACATCCATCAAGACCCAATGCCACCGTCTTCTTTGCTATATACTTAAATTATTGGACATTAATTTTCCTCTCTAATCACTTTTCAACCCCATCCAAACATGATGTTAAGGTCTTTAGTTTGAACTTTTGGATCAAAATTTTTTAGGAGTCATTTTGTTGGAAACCTTAGATTTGCTCTTCCTATTCACAATCAAGCTAAACCTATGGGTTTTGATTTTCTTTCACCCAATCCTTTTTGGTGCACTATTTCCATCGATTTTTCTAGTTTAATCTTGAATAAGAAAATTGATGTTCTTGGGTTTAAGTTTATTGAAAACCTTGATCTGCCTTTCTGGGACTAATAGCACATAAATCTAGGTGGGATGAGTCTCTTCTGACGTATTTATCAATCATTTGATGTCCATTTATCTTCGTTCTACACTTTTCGCCAGATCTAAAAATAAAATTCTAGGGTTTTCTACATTTTATTGTTGAACCATACAAGTCGCGCTCAAACATCTTTCATAGGTCTTCTAAGGTTGTTGTGCTCCCCTAAATCAATTATTTGCTTCCTTTATCTCAATTCTTTAGATAAACTCACTTGTCAAAAAATCGAATCTTTTTGGTCAGTAGATGTTTCGGTGATGGGTTTAGTAAAAGAGATGGTGGTGTGGAGTTTTGATGGGTGTGGTGGTGATTATTTTAGCAATGATGGTCAGATTCTTCTTTTTTGTGAATTTGTTTCTCTTTTTTCTTTTTGTCAATGTTCCCATATTTTTTTCGTCTAATTTTCATTATATTATCTTTTTATTTATTTTTTACTATTTTTTAAGTGCCACATAGCAGTTAACTATCACATTTATTTAATTTTTATGATTTCAGTGATATGAAAAATATTTTATGCCTATATGTTAAAAACATTATATTAAAAACATTTACACTAAAAGTATTTACACTAAAGATACAAAAGGAAATGGTTTTGTTTTAATAATATAGATTTTTCTGCTCATTTTCATCATGTATTGTAGATTCCATCATCGAAAACCTTGATCACTCCTTTTTAGTGCAAGTAAAATGTTTCAGTGTGCATCACACATTCCCTGAGCATCCCCTGATCTTAATAGGTTCTTGAGGCTTCCAAATTTTTGTGTTTCAACTAGATTGATTACTCCATCCTGGTGGTATAGAAACCATTGAATGCTGTGGTTGATGTGTTCTATTAATTACTCATTTTTAGACAAAAGGCTGATCTTTCTGCTATATTTGTTATCAGGATTCTTCTCAGCTTCTATATTATTTATAAGTGACAGTATTTTTCATTTGTAATGCTTGCAGTTGGCATGGATGATACTGATGTTTTAGTTTTTCTATTCACCTGGATTGTTGAGATTCATGCATGCATTAAATATAATAGTTATTATGATCAGTTATTTTAAATTTTTTTCCCTTACGATATTGAATATTATATAAACATTGCTGGACTTTCTATTGATCATACGATTTAGATATTTACTCTAGCCCCTCATATTAGCCATTCTGTCTAAGTTGCCATTTTTATATTAATTTTTTGTTTTTGTTTTTGTTTTTTGTGTGTATTCCAAAGTTTTGACATTAATTCTTTTTCCCTTCTCTCTATCATAATATATTATTCTATGATATTTAAGAAAATGTATTTTATTGTGAGGATTTGAAGATGTAAGAAATATATATTATTTGTAATAAATATGTTTAAAACTAATTGTTTTGTTCCATTTTTTCCTTTTTTTTTTTATTAAAGTAGAAACAAAATTTCTATATTTGAATGTATTCATATATGATGTAAAAAATTGTAACTTATCCTAATTTGTTTTACCATCAACGTGCTTCATACATACTTATTTTCATTCGCACCGGACTTTTTTTTTTTTTTTTCCATTTACCCTTATTGGCGACTCTAGTCTAAGTTGCTATATTTTATATCAGTTTTTTGTTTTTCTTTGTAGATTCCATGGTTATGACATTATTTTTTCTTTTACTCCTATCTATATCATAATATATTATTTTATGATATTTAAGAAAATGTCTTTTATTGTTAAGATTCAAAAATAAATAAATATATATATATATATATATCTTATTTGTATTAACTGTGTTTAAAACTAATTGTTTTGTAACAAAATTTCTATATTTGAATTTATTCATATATGATTCAAAAATTTTTAACTTAATTTATTTTAACAATATTAATAATATGCCTAATTTGTTGGTAGAAAATTATAACATAGATGTTTTGATACTGAAATATAATGTTTTACCATCAACATCTTCAAACATACATATTTTTATTGCATTTATTTGCAATAAGATTAGATATCTTTCATATATAAGATAAGGTCTATTCTCACTCGTTTTTCTTTCTTTCTTTTTTTTCCCCTTGTTTTTGCAATGAATATCATAAATAATAGATTACGTAGTTCCAAAATTTACTCCAAATTATTTTTCATTTACATAGAGAGAAGTATTGCAAACAAAACTACAATTGTATCACAGATGGATTTTTGTAAAATTTTTAATTGTTTTCTTTACCAAACCTGCATCCATCCTTGCTAAGAGAAAAAACTGAAGAGCTATAAATAAAAACTTACACGAATAGGTCTCACCAGATGCATAAAATCTTAAGTAAAACATTAAGCACAATAAAAAAAAAAAAATGTTAAGATTGAGATCTTAACAATTACAAGTTTGAATACCATTAAAAAAGGACGTCCACGAAAGGCAAATGACTCCTACTGGAATGTCTTCACTTTCTTGTATATCTCAACCTCAAAAGAATAAGGAACCAATGCTTATGAGACAACTCCTAAGTATTACAAAAGTAACAACAATTATGACTTAGTACTCCCTACATTTATCTAAATAACTAGCCTTTGATGAGCCACTAACTAAAGGAAAAAAAAAAAAAAAAGAGTGTCGTGGAAATAAAGTGTTGGTGTATAGCTCTTCAATTTATTGTTCCTTAGCTTTTTACTGTCTCTAGAGATTTCTCCCTAGACGAAGCTAATAGTTGTTGCTTTCTTTTCAAACCTTCCATCCTCTCTACGTTGTCTTGATACAGAGTTAATTTTCCTTCTCACATTCTCAACAAGACCAGTGAAGGAGCACAAGTTGAGGTTCTTTAGGTGAACAACACGCTTGGCAAACATCTTTCGAATGTGAATTTTCAACAACTCCTTGTCATCACAAATATCCTGAATATCCAAAGAGCCCTCTGAATGCTCTATGTAATCTATGAGATCTTTCTTTGGCTTTTGTTGTGTTCTTCGCAATTAATGATGGTGACTCACTCTTGAGTAAAGAAGAACTTATCTAAGAAATGCTTGAACATAGTCCGTGGTGGTAATCGAGTTACAAAATAATTTATTATCTAAATCTCCCTTCTAACTTCGATCCAAGAGGCATGTTCACCTATCGATATAGTATAGAAAGCAAATATAGATCGTATTTCTTGGGAAACTTAGCAAATACTCCTACTCACCATATTCCAATTATCTAATTGAAGAAAACATGGGAGTTCAATCAATTAATTCAATGGCGAATATCAAAAGTGCTACCTAAACTTTTGCAAAATGTTTAGTCATGTACTGAAGTTTGGTTTTGAATAATTTGGTATCTAAAGCAAGTTTTCATGTATTTTCTTCTCTAATTGAACATGCTTTAGGTAGGAAAAACGTACGTAAAAACTTGCTTCATATACCAAATTATTAAAGACAAACTTCATATAGGAAAAATGTACACAAAACTTAATTCATGTATCAAATTATTCAAAACTAAACTTCAGATACCCGATTGTGTTAGAAATAATACACAAGAATACTTGGGGGGGGGGGAGGTAGTGAATTAGGTATTACATATTTTTCTATTTTATAAAACTAGATTAATTAACTAAGATAAGACAAGAGTTAATTAAAACAAACAAATGCAGAAATAAACAATTAAAACTAATTAATAAATAAGCAGAGATAAGGAAGCTCAAAGAGAGAAAGAGAAGCAATACAAGGATATAACGTGGAGTTCGCCCACTGCCTACTCTCCACGATGCAAATGTCTCAAAGAGGACTTTTACACTATATTGATTATTCCAAAATCAATACACCTCTTACACGAGGAATTACAACAATGCCCATCACAATAGGACTTTTACAATTATCTTTCACAAAGGACTTCCACTTGATAAATCAAGTGTTTGTGCTGGTAACAAACAACCAACTTCAAATGCCTCCCATTGAAGACTTCTTTCAATGCCTCACACGAGGACTTCTCTCAATGCCTTCCACCGAAGACTTTTAACTTTGCATCTATGAGGACTTCTTTTACAAATGTCTTCTTTGAGGACTTTTTACAAATAACTCCTATATAAGCAGATTTACAAACTGAAAAGCTCTTAAGGAAATATACAAATTTCTTTAAAAGAAACGCTCCTATTTGAGCAGATTTACACAGAAAATACTTTAGGAATTTTACAAATTTCTTTTCAAAGTGAGCTCCTTAAACGAGCAATAAATAACTTTTTTAAATCTTAAACAGTGCTAAAAAACTATCGTTTAGAGTGTATCACCAATTTTGAAACAGAGCGCTAATTGTTCTCTTGAAAAAAATTTCAAATTAACGAAACGAGAACAAAAACACAAGTAAAAAAAAAAAAAACTTTACAAACATTGTTTTCGTTTTTGCTGTGTTAAAAATTCTAATATTTCATTCTGTTTAAAGAGGAGGAAATCATATTTAGAGCTTGATAAAAATTTGCCCGTTATCAAAAAGTTTCTGACAGCTCATACTTGTGTTTAATGAACTTAAGGTTTTAAAAACGTGTAAGCAGAGAAAGAGCATTAAATGTGTCTGACACATGCATTAAATGCATTCTAATAGCTCTTTTCTTTCTAAAGTCGAGGGTAGAATTTCTAAGTCGAGGTTTGAGGTTAAGGCTTAAGCTTCAGCCCTTGACTTCATAAATTTTGCGCAAGGCCAAATTTATGAAGTCGTGGCCAAATTTATGAGGTCAAGGTTTGAGGTCGAGGACTAAATTTCAGCCTTCGACTTTATAAATTTTACCTAAGGGCAAACTTTCTAAAGTCGAGGCCTGAGGTCGATGCTTAAACTTCAGCCTTTGACTTTATAAATTTTGCTCAAAATTCTAGCCCTTGACTTCACGATTTTACCAAAACTCCAGCCCTTGACTTCACGATTTTGACTAAAACTTTAGCCTTTGACTTCATAGTTTAGCCCGAAACTTCAACACTTGACTTTATAGTTTTGGCTAAAATTTAGTCTTTTGTCTTTATCTTATGAATAGTGTCACACCCTGAATGGTACCATAAACGTGGCAGTCCGCCGTATACAATATTAAAGCCTAAGAATGATCGCCTCAGTCACGCGAAGGCTTCCATACTATGTACAAGGCGTCTAACACATAGAGGTGACACATCGAAGTGATACATTTTATATTGATACAACTTGAATAACAATGTAAAGGAAATACACTTCATTATACTTCAATTACAATTCATCCGCAGATTTCACTACACAATCTATTACAAAACATTTCACAAAAACTAGTTAATATCTTCAAGCATTCTTATTTCCTGTCGAAATCCCGAAGTTATATTCGGCTCCAACCATCTCGGTCCCTAAGTAGCATTCTCCCGTCAACCTGTTTATTCAAACATCTATTGGGGTATAAGCTACACTAACTTAGTGAGAGTTCCTTTAATTTCATACCATAACAAGCAAGTTATAATTCACCCATATGCTATGCATGAACAAGTACATGAGTAGACAAGCATATGACTTTCCGGAAGCCATATGTGAATGGATTTACGTCTTCCATTCGGGGTTGGGATGGTCCATAAGTCATGCAACCATAATTCCAATATTGAGTGGGGTGGTCCATAAGTCATGCAACCATAATCTCGATCTCTTTCTCTTAATTATACAACCTCTGTTGTTTTATTGTGGTAGTTTTATGTGCCTACCCCACATTCGTTAACTTAAGCGATCTCACATCCTTAATGTTAATAGAAGCCCCCCTCGCCTATCCGCTAATATACTTTTGTCCCACCAAAGGTATATCAGCCAATGCAATGTGACTCACTACGTGATATGCATGTACAATTTATTTATATAATCGTGGCATGTTAATTATGTAAGTTAAGAGAATTCCAGACAATTTAAGTCTATGCTAACTCATACAATGATTTTACAACAAGTCTCGCCTCGATATACTTATCATTCATTTAACCAAGATTATATCACAATTCATTAAAATTTTATCTTTTCCTAATTCTAATGCAACTAGCTACTAGCACAATCAAGGTAACAAAATAAGAGGAAAACTCACTCGGCCATTGGATCACCAATCTCTTAGCAAAAGTAATCTGGTAGTAGGGAATCGTCGATTTCGAGATCATCTAAAAAGGAAGAAATACCCAAATGAGTATTTCTACTCAAAACTAATCCATTATATATCATACAAACTATCAAATTTGTAATTCTCATCCTACACGGGAATTCCAACTTAAAACGGCTATAACTTGATCGTTTTAACTCGAAATTTAGTAAATTATATATCGATGTCTATCTACTTCGAAAGATCTATCTAATTCTAATATCATATTTAAGTTTTGAAAACTTTTAAGCTTTGAAAGGATCTGATCTGATCAGAACAGTAGCGAAATCAAAATGGAAAAATTGATTTTGTGAAAGTTCAAGAAGTGTCTACTATCCAAAGTAAGTATTCATGTAACATGAACAAGTTACTACCATAAATGATATGTCATAAGATATATATATATATATATATATATATACATGTTCTTGATGATATTGAATAAAATAAATTTTGAGAAAACTTTTTCTTTGTAAGACTTTATGAAAAATCAACTTGGAAAGGCTAGTCTTGTATTCTTGACAATCCCCACTTATTTTTAGAAAAATTCCTTAATAAAATCTATTTATTTATGTTAAAATCAAGCCTTCATTATGTATATTCCCTAAGGCCTTTGTTTTTCAATAAAAACTCCCATTTTACACTTTGTAAACATGTTTTTAAAATTGGTTCATCCCAAAATCCGAATTTTGTAAAAAACTGTTTTTGTGGTGATTCTTTTAAGAAAACTCATTTGATACTTAGAAAATTAAGGCTCAACCATACCTAGCCACTAAGGACTTCATTTCTTTAATAAAACTTCTATTTTGAGTTTGCAAATTAGGAGTTTTTATACCATTAGTTCATTATTACGAATTTCTTAAAATGGCAAACAACTCAAATTTTTCTACTTTATTTCTACTTCTTATTCTACATATTTTTCTTAGCAAATCTCATCTTAATTTATAAAAATCATTACTTGTTGATATCTATGACCTAAACTCTTCATTTTTCATATAAAACACAAGTTTTGAAGTTGATAAAAGAGTTTTTAAGGCATGGTTTTGGAACCATCCGAATTTACAAAATTTGGATAAAACTCAAATTTCATATTTTGTAATCTCTTCCTATTTTTGAGAATCTCTACTAGTAGATCTACCATTTACTTATCAAAAACATCTCCTATTGATACCTATTCCATAAGCCTTTCATTTTCTAAACAAATCTTTCATTTTGGTGTTGAAAAATGGGTTTTTAAAATTGGTCTTAGTTAAGATCCGAATTTACCAAATTTATTTTTGGATATATCTTTTGATAAAATCCATCTAAAGTTAGGAAAAATCATCCTTTACATATCCTATCTTAAAAGCCTTCCATTTCTTGAATAAAAACATCATTTTTGAGTTGGAAAACATGTTTTTAAACTATGCCTTGGCCTTAATCCGAAAATAGAGTTTTCTTAGGAAAAATAATCTTTAAAAATCATCTTTAAACCATATAAAATGAAGTCTTGATAATATATATACATTAATCCTTCATTATCTCAAGTGAAAATTTCATTTTGATACTTGGAAAGTAGTTTTTAAAAATGAGTGTTGCCTAGATACGAATTTCATCATTTTTATGCAAGTTCAAATCCAAGATCTACACAAAATATGAACATGAATATAAAAGAAATGCATGGTAGTAAGCCCTAAACCTATAGATCTAAACATAAACATAACCAAAGCTTCATAAAAATTTAGATCTACAAAGTATAATATAAATATGAAGATAATAAAGTCTTAAAGACAACAAATATAGCAATATCAATATAGATCATAAACAAGAGGAGTGTTTCAAAGTTTTGGCATCATCATCTCTAGCATTTAAGCATTGTGGAGAGTCCTTTGATGCATGAAACCTCCATATAATCAACCTATAGCATCTATAGAAGCTTTAGAAGAGAGTTTACTTAAAGAATCTTTAAGAATGGAGTGTGGAAGCAAGAAATGGAAATGGGGGCAGCTTGTATTCTCACAAGAACAAGGCTAAGAAAGTGATAATGAGAGGAAAAAGATAGAGTGTAAAAGATGTAGGGTTGTAAAGATTGAAAGGGTGTAAGTATAAGTCTTTAAATAGAAAAAGGAGTGCATTAAAAGAGTGTTAAATAAATGGAAAAAAAAAATAAAACAAAGGTAGAATAGGGGGGGGGGGGGTGGGGGGGTGGGGGCCCCTGGACGTGATTCCAAAGAGAGAGAGACAAAAGTGAAGTTAATTTGTAACTTAATTTTTGAAAGTGTAACCTGTGTTACTTATTGTGCTAACTAAAAGAGACTTTAATTCATTAAATAAATCATTAAAAGAAAAGAAAAGTGGCTATTTTTAGGGGTGTGGTCAGCTGTCCAAGCATGCGAAATGGAGTGTAGAATGAGTGAAAGAAAACTTGAATAATGTGTAGAAGTGACAATTGAAGTGTACTTGAAGTATGGGTTGAAAAAGTGCTTTTTATTAAGAATATATATAAAATAAAATTAAGAAAACATTTTAATTGAGTGGCAGAATTTTCATTAATAAATTTAAATAATTCATTGAATTATTTTAGTATTTCAACAAATATGTTACCGATATGATCAAAATACGCAAATTTGAGCTATAATTGATATTTTTATAACTCGAAAAATTCTAAAAATTTATTATATGAAAATAAAAATATTTTTCAAATATTTTCCAATTATTAAATTTATTTATTTTATTTTTAGTATCAGGTCTTAAACAGAAACCGATCCCGTAAAAACCCGAAACGAACTAAATTTTTTAAAAAAAAAATTTTCTATGATATATAAAATATTTTTCTAAAAATATAAGAGTTTACAAGAATTATAAAATTGTGTAATGAATAGTAGTGAATAGTATAAAAGACTAGTTAATTATTGATAGTAATGAAATACGAATATAATCACAAAATCAGATATTTCTAGTTATCGAAAAATTATAAAACTGATATTTTTGAAATCCTTATGAAAATACGAGTCTGACGGTATTAATGGTATATTTTTTATATCTCGAGCCCGGGACACGCTTTTCAAAGTCTATATCCGAATAGGTTCGAAATAGGTCAAAAATTTAACAATTTGATATTTTTAAGTGACCTGATAATACAATGAGCTATTCTACACACTTAAACTGCACCTCGGTCTTTAGGGTTAAGAGCGCGAGATTGCCGGACTTAAACTACGGTATTCTACTTAGGGTTTCCGGGTGATTTTCCTGTTTAGACCTTTGTCAATTTGGAAACTGGAGATTATTGTTTATATAACATATTTAGTTTGAGAAATTTATTTTCAATTTTATTTTTTTGTAAGTATTTAATATCTCTTAACGTTTTCAGAATTCTTGAATTGAGTTTTATTTCCAAAAGTTAATCGTTATTTACTTTTTAATAATTTTGTTTTTAAGTTCTATATTACCGATTTTATAATTCAGAGTTAAGTATGGAATTTGTCGCACGTAGTGGTTTTGAATTTAGAGACTTTTGAGCTTATTTTATTTTTAAGGAATCTCATTTTCTCAAGGTTAAGAAATTTCTGGATTCGTTCGTGATTTAGGATTAGTTGAAGTTCGGTTTTAATTTGGAGTCATTTTTAGAGTTTATTTTCGATGTTTATTTTGGAATTATTTACTAGAATTTTACGGGGCTTACAAATAGTGCCTCTACCTTTCTCCTACTAGGCTCGATAGCTTTGTCTTGATTTTTCTTCAACTTTTTGCTCTATTAAAACTTAAACAATAGCATAAAAAATACAAAGCATATATATATATAGTATTTAAATAATTAAGGATATTTAAATAGTTAATTGTGTAATAATTATTCTCATCAAAATCATTTGTGAACATAAAGTTCAACAGATTGAACTTTTTATAAAAGCTTAGGTACATTTTTGACATTATCAATTAATTCTATCTAAAAAAACAACTAAGCTATAAAGATTCACAGCACGAGTTTGCACAAATTATGATTAATCCAATCACAACTACCTAGATCTTTTTTTACCATTAGGTTTTATCAAGTAACTTAATAAAATCTCAATATGTTTTGTATCAACTTCTAACCCTAAGTTTATAAATTGGAATCTCTTCCTAATAAATAACAACTAACAATTGCATTAAGAACCAAAATTTATTAGATTAATTAATCAAATGCAGAAGTATTTCACTGCACTATCTCTAAAGCTATGAGCAATCCTCATCAATACCCTAGATCTATCCATTAAAAGGATTTCTCAATCAACCCTAAAAATCGGATATGAATCCATATCATTTACTATACAAATTCAAGATCTAATCAACTCAAACTATAATTTCAAGAAAATTAATAAATTTAATTAAATCACAATAGAATTACATGATTTTTAACCTAAGTATCCAAGGATCTAACTAATTTAATTACTCCTCCATAGATCTAGTAAAATAATTCAGCAATTCAGAGAAATAAATGAAGATTAGGATAAGATAGAGCCTGTAAAATCATGATCCTTTGCAAATGGAAATCAATGAGGTCCAATGAACAATTAATTTTAAAATCACTGTGAATTCCAAAAGCAAAAGACAAAATCTGCAAAATCCAACCTAATTCTCTTTAAAATTTTCTATTTTGACTCAAAAGTACTATAGATCCTAGAGTTATGTGAAAATTCAATATTTATAGTAAAAGGATGCTGACATAGCAAAAAGATACAAAAATGACAAAATCCATGTCAGACGAATGAAAAAGCCTCTATCACATAGACATGGTAGACCATATTCTCAACTGTGAAATAACCATATCAACATAGACCCACATCGAAAGTGGTGTTGTATCCTAGAGCACTAATAATGTACTCAACTCTTAATCTAAGCACTTTGAAATATCAATCTTAGCTGCATGGTTTTATCAATATCATTTTGAACGAGGAAAATGCCAGCAAGTGCATTAGGTCGTGCTAGCAGTAACAATGGTAAGTCGATGTTGTATTCCTTAAAGAGCTATTCACTAAGTACTAGATATCAAATTGATCCCTAAGCTAACCTATCAAATTTTGATTTAATTAAGAACTAAACTAATGTCTAATTGAATACTTGACACGGAATGTCGTAGCAACACTATTGAGGGTCCCATGTTTTGGAGATGGTAAAAATTAATTAAGAACATTGCATTTATACTTTCACTTGAATTGAGCTGATGCCTTGAATGGATATTGAAATTGATTACATTGGATTTAACTAAACTCACTGGAACTCACCTTCCTCTTGAAGTAGCAAAGTTCCAATTATAGCATGAATCATTCCATCAAGGTGATTTATTTATAATTGTCAACTAAAATAGTAATTTGCTCACCCTAAAATTACTATTATAGTTAAAATTACAAATTGAGCACCGCAAAGTGACCCAAATTTATAATTTTTACCACATTAAGTACGTGAGTTCATGAGTTTTGTAAAAACTCGTATATACTTATGCCAAATTTCTTCCAAAAAGAAAAACCTAAGTTGTGTTCATATGGACTATCAAATCTCTCCCAAGTATCTCTACTCCTAATCTATCTAATCAATATAGGCCAAATACTAATTAAATAGATCATAAACAACAATAATTGAATCCCCAAGTAATTAAATATCAACATCAAAGCAAGTCAATCAATTCATTTCATCTAATCCATCAATGCAATATTCACAAAAATATTTAACACAACATCTCAATAACATGATCAAGCAGTAGACATAGTAAAATAAAGTTTAGAAACACCTCAAATAAATTTTATTCATCAAAGTTTTCAAAACCACAAATCCAATAGTAGGCATTGATTGATTATATTCCAAATCTGATAATCACTTTCAAGTGTTGCTAGAACAATAGGGTTTTAATGCCCTTTAATGAACAAATACATATTGTATATTATGCACGACTAGGTCAATGTATAATTGAAACATTAAAAACAAGAAGACAAGCTTGAGGTGGGCTTTGTCTTCATAAACTGTGGGTTTCCAAATGAAATTAATATTAGTCATAATAATAATTATATTTATATAAGTAAAAACATGAAATAATAATTCATAATTTAAAAAATAAATAAAATATAATTTGTTGCCAACTCAGCTCACGCACAACATGCTCTTATAGGTGGAGTATGTTATGTTAGCCAATGGAGTTGATGCCGTTATGTAAGGTATCAAAAATAATCTCGAAAAGTTTAATTAGGAACTGAATTTGAACTTTTAAAAATTCAAGTACCTAATTGCACTTTTTGTCAAAGTTCAAATATTAAATTTGATGTAAACCCATTTTTTTACTCTAAGAAATTTCTCTTATTAATATTGTAAACTATACTAAGTTAAATGGAAATATACATATCCCCCTTTTTTTTAACCAAATATTCACATTCAATTGTATAATCATGTTGATTAGTAATCATTCACCATTTTAATCACGGATGTTTTATATCATCAAACAAGGGCAAGCGATGTAAGCTTTCCTTAATAGGATATTCTTCAAACCAAGATAATTGACTATAATTTTCTTGGATGTTCTTCAATAAATAAACAACTTATTCTAGATAACAAGTGTTGAGAGATCATTAGCATATTATTTTCAATAGAGTAAACTTTGCTTAATATATAATAACTACATTATAGGTTGCCCTTAGAACTTCTAAAATTATATGATTATCATTTTCTTTTCTCCAACAAGTAAGAGACCCATCATTTTTAACTTAGGTATCTACACTTATCAAAAGAGCCATATGTGGTGATAAGTGAGTCAAAATGATGATATTGTGTATTCCTATGCGACTCTAATTTGATTCGATATTTACTTATATTTATTTCAAGAATGGTTAATTCAAGTTCAAACTTGAATTATTCAAATAATTAATCATATTCAGCTAGAAAGTCAAGTTGGAGTTTTATAGTGTTTAAATTTAGAAATATTTTATAAAACCCTTTAATCATCTTAAAATATGTAATTAGTTCAAAATCGGGCGAAGTCATCGTTATTTGCAATGACACAGTTTGCTTACAGTTTTATCGCAAAGTTGATTAAAGTATATAACACCGAATCTATTATAATAAAAATATATAAATCCAAATGCATTTGCTTCGTCCGATGCATATATGATAATATATCTTTCATTTTAGTATGTTTCTTTTTGGCCTTTCAGATTGGCTCTTTATATTGTACTTTTGTCTATCTACAATTTCAGAAGTCTTGCTTTCAGTGTCTTAGGTTAGTTAAGAGTGCATCTTGTGAATATAAAAAGTCTATAATATTTAAGTATAGGGACTCATTATTAATGTCTTTAGTATTATAAGTTTCTTTCAATTTTTTTATTTTACCAATTGAAAGAAAATATTTTTATAGTGTTTGCAATCTTTATAGGACTTCCAATATCATTATTTTCTACTTACTAAAAGATATTCTAATGATATAATTATTTTTTATTATATTAATTTACATTGTAGGTTGTATTTTTAACTTATAGAATTCCATCATCTATTTATAATATTAAAGTATATCACTTGTTTAGCACCTCCGCTTGTTGAATTCAATGTAATATCAATTTTATCATTGTTCTTATGAAAAGCTATTAGAATTGTTTAGTTGACCGTAATAATAATTCTATAGGAAATTTTTATTTAAAAAATTAAACAGTTACTCGGTACCTAAACTTATGAATAGCAATTCAATATTGAAATTGACTTTTTTTTAAAATATACCCATTTAAATAAAAAATTTTAACAAATGAAAATCTTATTACAACGATATTCTATTCCTTATCATCAATAATAAATCCATTACAACTTTATTCATTGAGAGTAAAGTGAATGAGCAATAAATTTTCCTTATTTTATATTTTCAAAATACACCCCATAAATATATATAATTTACCAACACTTACCTTAAGTAAATTATCAATGGAATTTACTGATTTTCATACCTTAAGTAAATTATGAATGGAATTTTACTGATTTTCACTACTATGTAACCACCATTTAGCAAACACAGGAGATATATGTTTTAAAATCGAAAGTTATGTAGTTTTGGAGTTATGATAAATAATTTAAGCAGACGCAATATCTGTAGCTGCTGGTATACAGCAAGTGTAGGTAACCAGAAGAGGCCTAGTACGAGTGAAATTATGGAAGTTGATTTGAATTGCTAACTTATAACCTAGAAGTACTGCCATTTTGTTTTAAGTAAAATGAATTAGGTATGAATTTTTTTTTTTTATCTAATGGCCAAAATAAATAAAATTTATATTCTTATATACATACTAGTTTGTGGTTATAAATATTTGTCTATTAAAAAATAGTTAGAATTACATATTATCTTAACATATATGATCACATATATTAAATGAATACTTCTTTAACTTGGACTCTTAAAAATTATTTAATCTACCAAAATCTCCTTAATCTTACCGTTATCATTGTCAATACTGTTCAAATAAGAAAAGATATAGTTCAATTAATGGAGTGTCAAGGCCATCAAATTGATCATTGATAGGAGTATATAAGTGATATAATAAGTATTCTAATGGATTAATCATGATTAGATATATATTTATGTCATATAAAAATATACAAGCCTTCTAAAAAAATAACGGACCATATAATTTTTCTTATTTTTTTCTTCTTAAATTGTTAAAAATTTATATAGTTTTTATATTGTTGCTTTCATTATATGTTTCTTCATTTCTTTTTTTTTTTCACATTTTTTGGATTGTTTATATATTTTTTCTCATATCATTAAATATTTATATGAATTTATTTAAAAATTGTGTTATTTTAAAAGTTTTATTATATCAAAATTAATTCTTACACATACGGATTTTTTTTTTATCATTATAACAAGGAAAATATATTTGAATTTGATATCTCTCACTTAAAAGATCATGTTACACATATAAACTTGCTATATATTTAGCTTGCATTCCCTCAATTTGGAAGATAATGCTATAATATCATACTTTTTTAAGCTAGATAAATTCCATATATGGTTATTGAACAACTTAGATCTATTCTAGCTGCAAGCTTACAACATTATTGGAATTTCTACTGTTTTTTATCAACTCGTCATTATCATGATTGAAACCTTGTCATCATTTGTGTCGATTAGAAATAGAATATTGATTTTGATTAAGATAATAAATAAGATCTAATAGAATTTGAGTACTTCTTTTACCATAATATATATTATTACCTAATACTTATAACAATGCTTAGATCTAACATTTTTTCTTGTTTATTTTATAAAATATATCAAATATGGCCATGATATATCCAAAATATATTAATATTTATTTTTTGCTCAAATGACAATCGCCGTACTAATATGAACGAATCTTTTGGAAAAAGTGTTATAGCTACTTTCTTCTTGTATGACTGCAGTGTACAGCTCACGTTCATCGATCTAGTCATAGAAGCCGACAACGACAATAATTATTATTATTATATTATAAGGAATTGGCTCCACAGCAATTACTTTGACCATCCGCTCACTTCAATAAATCAAACATCAACTAGACAACTACATATGATTACTCCTTGGACTTTGAAAATAAAACACTAATCAAATCAGTAAGAAACCCGTTAGCCTTTAATATTAGTTTATTGTTACTATGTTAGTTATTATTTTCATAATTACTTTCTTTATAGCTCTCTTTTCCTATATTAAATAACTATTTCAAAACAAATATCGATATTATTTTTTGGAAAATCTTATGATTGTTTTTAACGTTGAGTTCCACCGGTTATTAAATTATTTAGATTTATATTTAACCATGATTATATTATTAAAATATTTTATATATTAATTATTATATTTATATTAACGATCTGATAATTATCTATAAGGTCCCATCCCTTATTTTTTTTCCGCTTTAAATTGTTAAGTGTTTATATAGTTTTTACATCAATATATTTGTTTTATTTTTTAACTTATTTATAATTTATTTTCTTATTTTTAAGTCATTCAATAGTCATATAAACTTATTTGAGTACGTTGGTTATTTCCTAACCGTATCATCATTTCTACACACGTATTCTCTAAATTTCATTATTTCTATACATGTATACCATGTTCGTATATACTAATATAAAAATAAAAGGAAAATAAAATCCAACTTATATTAACTTTAATTATTATTATTATTTAGAGAATATAAAAAACAAATATCCTCGCCTTCTTCCTCTTATCTGTCCATCCTTTAGCGCCCTGTACAAAAAATCAAACTAATCATCATTGCCCATGTTCCTCTCTAATCCGAAGATCTAGAAGAAATCAAGTTTTTCATAAGTATATGGTTGGTACACAATCTTGTATACCTAGCTATATCTAACTCTCTTCTAAACCTCCTAAAAGTACATTATTGATGCAGGAGATCATGTAGCTACCAATGTATTTCTTTAACTTCTCTCTCCCCAAAACTTTTCTCGAAGAACTTGGATGGTCCATGACCTCGTGTACTTTCCTGTGTTCCTTTTTGTTACCAAGAGTTTAAAACCTCAGAAATACACGACTTGTACATGGCATCATGTATCAAGCCTTGTATCTCTCTAATGGAGTCTAACCTGACGGTCCATGGCTAGAACACGACTTCATGTTCTTAGACATATTTCTCCCTATTTTGCTATTGGGTTTCACCAGAAGAACACAAAATATACATAACATTGTGTACTTGCCCATGTTTCTCTTAGAGTTCCCAAAAACACAAAGCCCAGGAAAGTAGAGCTTGTACATGACCTCGTGTATTTACCGTGTTCCTTTTTTATTTATGACCAAAAGAAAACACGACTGAAGCACGACCCATTCTCTTAACCATGTTTCCCTAAGTTTTTGTTTTAAAAAAAAGACGTACCTACTTTATGATACCCTAATGGAGTATGATTAGATCGAGTATCCTAAGAACAATACCACACAGAGAATTCATTAAACCTAAACTAAATTCCAATTTTGTTTATGAACAGCTTTGGGCACCAAGCTCTGAAGAGAGATTTGGGGCTCATTTAGATTATCAAGTATGCAATAATTGCATGTTGCTCGCTGAGGTAATATTAACAACCGGACTAAGAATTTAAAATTGGCATAATTGTGTGATGGTTTTTTCTTGGTTGCTTACTCTAGAACGTGCACCTTCGGATTGGGTTACAAATCTAATCATAACTTTGAGATGATGTGGTAGTTAGGCTCTTCTACTCCTACAAAGTGCATGGTTAGGCTCGATAGGTAGTCAATTAGGAAATTTCTAAGGCCGGGCAGTTAACTCAGAGTAGGTACAAAGTTGTACCAAGTTATACGACGTTATGAGACCTTGTATAAATCCTTAAAATGGATCATGCTCCTTGGTGATAGCCTATGGAGGGATGACCTGGACGTGACTATTTCTTCCTTTTCTATTCTGGAAAGTTTAAGGACTTAAGAAACATCCCTATTTGGTACATGATCCACTCAAAGAACTCTATCCCTTTTGTTTAGTGGGGTTCATGAGTACTCCTATACTTGTTATTATTATGTGATGTTGGAATACTTGGTTGTGGGCTTAAATCTTAAATAACTTAATTTGTGCTTATTGTATTAGTTTAAGTGTGCATGTGCTTATCACTGTGTATTAGGCTTTGCTGCTACTTTTTACTATTTTAGGTGTCAAAGGTGATTACTTCGTAGACCTTTGCTATGGTTCTCTTGGATGAAGGTTTGGTGATGTGGAGAAGCAAACTTTCGTTCTTTGATGAATTTCTAGAGACTTGCGAGAGAGACTTAATGTTAGATGAATGATGCTTAAATGTGTTTTCTTTTAGGCCATGTGCTAAAAATATATACTCAGATTGAGCCTAACTCCCTTTTTTGGTTTACTTTCTTGAACCATTTTGATTTTAAAGTTTTGCTTCTATTTTCTCAAAATAAGTATTTTCATGTTTTGTATATAAGATTCTCAATTGTTGATGATCTGTCAGCCAACGTTTTTCAATTTATCGTTGAACCTAATCATGATTTCACAATTAAAACTTGACTAGAAACCTATCTCACTAATAGAAGCCTTGCACATGTTGCTTGAAAGTAATACGTGTGGTGAAACAACCAAGCTCTTGAGTGCCTTAGGGGCAGAGTCGTTTTTAAGTGCAAGTCTTTGTGCATTGTGAGTCTTTGATAGTGAAAGTCGTGGTGGTATTTGTGTTAGGAGGTGCGACAATGGTTGACGAAGAGCCAAGTTGAAGCTCTTCGATTTGAGTTTTTACAACCATTTGGAATAAAAGTTCATAACTTTTCTACATTATCGAAGTCCAAAAGGTTGAATATGTAATTAGTTTCTTTTTAATTTGTTTAAATTGAAAACCTTTTATGAATTGGTTTTGTTCAAATTAATCGTGAACTGTTGTAAATTTACTCTATTTAACAAGTTAATAACAATGGTATAAATCTCGATACATAAATATTAACAAATATATGCTATTCGACTTCATATTCCTTAAAAATGATTAACAATAATGAAATTTCCATTCATTTTATTAGAAACTACATTCTAACTGCTTTTACATCCAGCGCCTCCCCTCCCAAAAAAAAAAAAAAATTTAAGTTAAACTTGAATTTGAGTTTAATACTATAATATTTTGGTTTAACTCATTTGGAACTCTAGTTTTCACGTTCCTTGAGACTAAAGGCTAACATGTTCCAGTCTTCACGATATGGAGGTAAGGTAAAAAAGAAAATTTTACTTCCTTAAAATTGTGTAAAAACCAAATTTTTTTATAAATAATCACATACATACGGCACTGAAAATCATGTATTTAAAATGATAAAAGTAGTAAGATCGTATACCATCTTTCTAGGATTTATTTATAAAATATTTGAATTATCAAAATTTTTTTCCTATCATTACATTTTTTTTCCTTTTCTTTTCCTTTTGGTGGGGTTTTATAGGTTTAGGTTGCGGGATAATTGAGTTTTTCTACTAACCATATTATCATAAATAGTCAATGCCGGCTTATGAACAATCACAAACAAATTTGAGTATGATTTGTTTAAATAATTTATTTTTTATATGTATTTATATTTAACATATATTTAATTTATTTATAAATAAAATTATCTATTTTTCATCTCTCTTTTTCTCATCAAACATAACATTTAAACACGAGATATCATCCTTCGCCTTTTACAAGGACAACGTGACGTTATTAACCACTTCTTTATTTATTATTTTATTCATTTGAGATACATAACTACCGGCCCTGTAACGTCAATTTCTTCACAGAGAGAGAGAGAGAGATAGAGAGCTCCCAAGAAAGATACTTTTTCATCCGTTTAAATTTTAAGGCCGCATTCCAAACAATACGATTAGTAAACGAGCAAATCGAGTAGGATGAAGAGAGAATCCACAGATCGTTCTTGTAGTAGCACCAGCGATGCTGACTTAAATCAAGCCACTCCTGGCGACCTAAGTCGCACTCTGCTTCTCGGTGCCTAATCCGCAAGGATACTACGAAGTTTTCTTAAGCTTCTGCGGTAGAGATACTCGAAAGGTTTCACTAATCATCTGTACACAACCTTAAAGAAGCTGGATACGTGTGTTTTTAGATGATGAAAAACTTGAGGTTGGAGAGAGATCGGTGGTAACCTTTCAAAGCCATACCAGTCAAAGATCTGTATACCCATCTTCTCCAAAAACTATGCTTCGAGCAAATGGTGTTTAAAGGAAGCAGCCGTATGGTGGATTGCAAGAATCGGTTGGTTCTGCCCATTTTCTATGATGTCACGCCTCATCAAGTCCGACACCAGTCTGGATCTTACGAGGAGGCGTTCAAACAACACTCAGAGCGTTATGTGAGAGGATAGTTGAGGAGTGGAGAAGTGCTCTTGCTGAGATTGGAGGCTTGAAGGGATGGGATTTACAAAATGTTGCAAATGGGTAACTTTTTCTAGTCCATCAAAATTCATATGTCTTTTTTTTTTTTGTGTTTCTATTTTTATTTCTTTTAATTAAACTAATTACAAAAGTTGTTAATTTTTAAAATATATAATCTATTTATATATTATTATTTAATTTTAATTTTATTTATTAATTGCTCACTATAGTTTGATAAGAACTAAATTCAAAAAAAGAACAGGAAAAAGAAAATAAGTCTATATATCCATTTATTGTTAGAACAGACCGAACTTTAACAGGAATTGGTCAGGGGTTTCAACGAGGTCTCTAAATTTCTGAACATATTTTGTTTATACTTTTATTAAAATAAAAAGAGAAAAAAATAATTTGGATTTTTGAATGAAAGAAAATCCATGGACTGTTAAAAATTAAATGAAAAAAATTATAAGTTCAAAAGATATAAGAATTAATAACTTAAAAGATGTAAAGAGTAATAACTAAAAGCCTATAAGAAACAACTTGTTGCCGTTGCCGATCCCTTAAAATAGATCCACAGAAAATGCTTGGTGGACTCCTCCTTTGAAAATTTCTATGGGAACACCACGAAAAGGACCACTATAGTTTATAGAGACATCGCCGATGTTATAAATTGAACGTACGTCACTGATGGATTAACTTTTTTACTTTATTTAGTTCGATATAAGAGAAATAATTGGGTTTTAAGTATATTTTTCACTTAATGCTTAATTTTTTTAAATTATCTTTTTTTTTAATTATCAAATTGATGCAATAAGACGTATAAAAAATATTCCGGATCCACGAAGTCTACATTAGATAAATAGATGGTCTCATATGAGAACTAAGTAGAAGTAGTAAAATCTACAAAGGAGTACCTCCAATAAAGGAAGGGGTGGACAAAAATTTGGCCCCTCCAACGGTACACCTCATGAAGCAACTTTAATTTGGATTTATTAAAAATAAAATTATCCAAAACTTTTTTAACCTTTTGAAATAATTTTATTTTATATATATATATATATTGCGTGAATCCGTTCATAGATGGATGTATATAGCCGAAGTCGTATTAGCTATATTTTACATCAATTAAGCAGAGGATTAATAGAAATTACTTAAAACTTGGAGCATACATATTCATCCCGACCTTGATATAAGGATAAAATCACGAAAGAATGAATTTAAATTAAGCTTACTATGGTTTAAATAATTGTTTTTAATTTAGTATTTGGCTAATAATATATTTGCTCTTGTTTTATGGCATGGCACTGTGGCAGACATGAAGGGGAAATAGTTAAACAAGTGGTTTCAAAGGTTTGGAGAGAACTGAAAAAAGCACATCTCATTGTAAAAGACTCTATAGTTGGAGTTGAAGATGGTGTTGGAGAAGTCATGGAAATGTTGCAGGTTGGAGGCAATGATGTAAGAATGGTAGGAATTTATGGTTTTGGTGGCATTGGTAAGACTACTCTTGCGAAGATAATCTATAATCAACTCTTAGAGCACTTTGATTACTCCAGCTTCATCAAAGACATTCGTGAAATGTCCTCACAGTCGAGGGGTCTTGAAAAGCTGCAAACTCAATTGGTATCCGACATCTTAAAGTCTGAAAATCTACAACATGAGTTTCCTCATTTTGATGAAGGAGTGAAAGTGCTCAGTGAAAGATTTCGAGACAAAAAGGTCCTCATTTTGCTTGATGATGTGGATAAAGAGGATCAGATAAATGCACTTGCTGCTGACCTTAATTGGTTTGCTAGAGGGAGTAGGATCATCATTACGACTAGGGACAAAAATGTCTTGAATGTGGCTCAAGTGAGTGGAACTTATGAAGTTAGACCAATGCATTTTAATAATGCCCTTCTTCTGTTTTGCATGCATGCTTTTAAAAGGGAGTCACCGGCAGCTGACTTTGTAAATCTATCTGAAAAAATCGTACGAACAACTGGTGGACTCCCTTTGGCTCTAGAGGTCATTGGTTCTCTCCTTTATGAAGAATCCATTAGTGCATGGGAGGAAACCTTTGAAAAGCTACGGAACAGACCTTGTGAGGATGTCCAAAACAAGCTAATGATAAGTTATGAAGCATTACACTACGAGGAGAGGCAAATATTTCTAGACATCGCATGTTTTTTTATTGGAATGGATAAGAGGATTGCATCATATATGTGGAAAGATTGGAAACTTTGTCCAGAAAGGTCAATTAAAGTACTCCTTCAAAGGTCTCTAATAAAAGTTGGGGATGATAACAAATTCTGGATGCATGACCAACTTAGAGACCTTGGTAGGGACATTGTGCGAAGAGAAAACATTAGCGAACCAGGTGAGAGAAGTAGGTTATGGTCGAATGAAGATGCATGGCATGTGCTTGAAAATCAGGAGGTATGTCATTAATTTTGAACTTATACCTCTTCTGCTTTGTCACCTTCATATATCAACACATGGCTCCTTAATAACTGCTTTACTTGTTTGGTATGAGATACAGGGAACCAAAAAAATAGAAGCTATCCAACTTGGCTATGGAATTGAATCAAAGGATTATTGCTTTACCAGTGAACAATTTACGAACCTGCGGAACCTCAGATTCCTTCGATTAGGCAAAGTCAATGTTGCTTTAGATAGCTGGTGTTTTCTTCGCAAACTCAGTTGGCTAGAATGGCATTACTGCTCTGTGGAACTTATGCATACCGGTTTATATTTGGCGAACCTAGTGATTCTTGACCTCTCAAAAAGTAATATCACAGATGCTTGGTGTGGTTGGAGCTCAAGACAGGTTTCATATTGCTCACCATTGCTTCTTTCCTGTTTTGTATTACTTTAATACTTCTAATTTTCAGTTTGAAATTTGTTTTGCAGCTAGCTGTCAAACTAAAAGTTCTAATTTTGGAATCCTGCCGACATTTAGTTAAAACACCGGATTTGTCTGAATTTAAGTCACTGGAGATATTGAATCTTGGAAATTGTTGGAGTTTGCGCAAAGTTGACCCATCAATAGCGAAACTCAAAAATCTTCTTTTCTTGAGTTTGAAAAATTGCATGAACCTTAGGGAATTGCCTCAAGAGCTAAGTTACCTACAGACATTGGTTGAGCTTCACATTGATGGAAGTGGTGTACAAGAGTTTCCCACTTTGAAGGTCTCAAGAAGCTTGAGTTGTTCAGTGCAAAATCTCACAAATATTTTAATCAGAGCACGGATAAAATGGTCACATATACCACCATCTATTGGTCATTTGACTTCTCTTTTAGAGTTGTCATTAGATGGACACGTGTTAGAACACTTCCTGATTCAATTGGAGCTTTGGTGAAACTAAGGGGCTTGTCTCTAAGACATTGCCGGTTATTAGAAAAACTGCCAGACTCCATTGGAGAGTTAACATCATTAAAAGAGCTTTGCTTGTCATGGACTGGAGTTCGTACTTTACCAGATTCCATTGGAAATCTAACTGATTTGCAAGTGTTACTGCTAGACTTTTGATATTTCGTATCTACCAAGAACCCTTGGAATGTTAAAGAAGCTTGAAGTTATAGATGCCTCCGGTTGTCGGAACTTACAAGGAATTTTTTCAATAGATCTTGTGAGGCTACACTCTTTGACGACCTTAAAATTGGAAAGGTCATGCATTACGATTTTAAGGCAAACATCAATGGGTTTCCGTGTCTGAAAACCCTAAACTTGATCAATTGTAATGCCCTTAGAACTGTTTCCATGCTTTCCAGTGGCTTGCTAGATCTGTCGTTCACTTGTAGATCATATGCATTACCAAATCTCTCTGCTTGTACGAACCTATTAGAACTTAAACTTATCCGATGCTCTGCAGAAAGAATCTTTGGCCTTGGCAGCTTAATCTTCCTGAGACTTCTGAAGGTGTCGGGATGCAATTTTGTTGAGCTTGATGGTCTTGAGAAATTAGAACGTTTAAGGGAGTTGAGCATATCATGTAATTCCTTGGGAGCACTTCCCAATCTCTCAGCCTTAAAAATGTTGAGGCATTTGAATTTTAAAGAGTGCCTGAAGTTACGTATGGTGGAGGGACTAGGAGAGTTAGAATCATTGGAATATCTAAAGATGGAAGACTGCATAGCAATTGAAAATTTACCAAATATGTGGAAGTTGCAGAAACTCAAGGAATTGTTCTTGGTGAAGTGTCAGAAACTTACAGAGCTTCAAGGACTACATGAATTAAAATCACTAAAGAGAGCGAACATAAGTTATTCCCCATCCCTCTATCATTACACTAAGAAATGGCTGCACATTCCATGGGACAATCTTCCCAGGTATCTCTCTCTCTCTCTCTTTTGAACATTTCCAAAACAAGTGTAACTGCTAGCTAGTGATTCTGGGGTAAAGAAACAATAACTTTTTTGCTTTACAGGTTCCTTATGTAGATTAATGCCATGCTTTGTATGCAGGGATTGTCTAAAAGTAAATTCGAAAGAGATGGAATTGAATGAAACAATATGGGAGGAGGAACGGGAGGAACGGGATTACAATTTGAAATGTCGTAGAGGATACCTTCCATATGGGTAAGTGATCTAGCAGGTATAATTGTTAGCCGGTGATTATTTTGGGGAAAAAAAAAAAGAACTTTCTTCACTTTCATGAGTTCCTTTATAGATTGATGCCTTATTGGATATACAGAAATAGTCTAGACATGGAATGGGACGGAAGGGGATTTGACGAACTAATGCTCCTTCATCGGGTACGAGAACCCCGATATCTCTGATATGCTTTATTAGGTAGGTATCTATATAAAGTCATTTGCTTATGAATTCTGGTAAATGCATGACGGCAAAAAAAAAAAGGATATACATATAAAACTGATATAAAATATCTGCAGCGTAATTTCACCTTTTATCAATTTGCAGCAAACATTGATGACTACTGTTCCTGTTACATGCATATAAGAGACTATTATCATATCTATTACTAAATTCCCAAATTTAGACCCCACTAAACCCAATCGATTTTCTTTCTTTTTTTTTTTTTAATTGATTCGATTCACGGTTCGGTTCGGTAAAGTAGGGTCATTTCCTGTTTTGGTTTGTGATGTTAAACTCAACAGTTGATATTTATATATAAGGGTAAAAAAAAAAAAGAAAAAGAAAAACACTCAAACTTGATAGCTTACATTGATTTTGAATTATGAACTGACACCTCTTTATTGAGATTGTAGAGTCGTCCACTGACATATTTTCGAAGATCAACCAACTCCTTACAACAATCCTCCTTGAACGGGTTTCAAAGTGCATCAACTTCAGGGGGAGGAAAAGGGAAAAAATAAAAAAGGAGTTGAAAGCCCTTGTGTAGATTTTCCTGTTGGGATTTTTCTGAAAAATTTCTTGGAAAATTAAAAGAAATTACCTGAGATAATTAATAATAGAAGAGTCTAGTGGCTCTAGTTCAGAGACACATCCTCTTTGATTCCAGGACTAGGAGCTGTCTGTACCATGGAATGGAACTTTTGGGTTGTATTTGAATGATAACACCTTTTCCCTCATCCCTAATGTTATCTTTTTCGACAAAACCTCTTCGATCATTAGCTTTAATGCTTGGGGTAAAAATTTCTCATCTTGAGATCAAAGCTGTTGATCCATATTTTTTCTTAGACTACATTGGAATTTATACTTACTTTATTGAGCACAACCCTTTTCAATGCATTCGGTAAAGAACTGCCAAAATTAATTAGAATTCTCAAAATATTAAATTCTCAAAAATTAAAAAAGTTGAGATGACAACACTCTCGCCCAGGTTCAGCTTCGTCAAATCAAGAAAATCGATTTTAATATAAGCTGATGTTTAGAAGAGGGAAAAGTATGTATGTATGTATGTGTGTGTGTATATATATATGCGGGCAAAATATCTTGCACACTCATCACCTTGTAGCAATACTGGCTTTGTTCCCTTTCGCAATAGGTCATGTTAATTATATGAGGAAACGTCATTATATTTGTATGAACTACCCTTGTTGTTAAGGAATTGGATTAAAAAAGTGGACACATATCCATTGAATTATTCGACAACATTGCAAGGTTTATTTTCAATTGGCCGTCCCATAATTTTGTTTTCAATGGCAACCGAAGAAGTGAAAGACTAAAGTTTCACTTCATTGCACACCATAGTTTCCGGAATTAAAGAGAAAATAGAGCATAACCATTCACGAGCATGTAACCGTGTATTTTGCGGTTTATGTATGAAGGATTTATTGGAAGTGATGGAGAATTATCGGGTGGAGATGAGCTCAAAACTATGAACCTGAAAAATTGGATGTAGTAAACATTTTGTTGACACTTCTTAAGGTATATTATAAACATGTTTAAATTATAGTGGGTAGTATGAATGTTTAAAAAGGAAAAGAGTAGGTATATCCTATTGTATCGACACATTCTATAAATGTCTTTATATATAAGAAATAGAAGTTTATATATATGTGTGTGTTTATACATATATATTTATAAGTGGGAGATCATGGGGTTGCTTATCTAATTCTATATCCAACCGGTTTAACCTAATTTTTTTTTTCCCTTCTTTAGATTATGAATTTTACTCAACAACATTTATATTTAATTTTGAATTGTTAAAAGTAATACATATGTCTTTTAAGTTTCTACTTTGTTAATATGATGCGCATTCTCTGTAGACATGAGGGCTATATTTAGCAAATAAGCTTTCAAGATCTTTACATGCTTTTAAAGTTCTAATAGCCAACAATTTTCCTTGAATTTTCTTTCATGACGGATCTGACATTTCACACCACATGCCATTGAGTCTAATCACAAACTTTTTTCTTTAACAAATTTAATATGCTAAATGAACATATATCGAGTGTTTTAACTGCTTTATGTATATGATATATATTATATATATTAGTGTATCCTGTGTACAATACTTGATTTTGAAATTATATACTGGTAATTATTTTTACTTTCATTTTGATCTTATTTAAGTAGTTATTATCTATGAGAACCATAAACAGAAAATTATTTCTACAAGCAAATAATAAATATGTGCTAGAACTAAATATAATATATTATACAATGCATTTGTATGTTATTTATTATGTTACAATTATATCTTATATGTAGTATGAATTTATTATATTGCATATATCACATCAATATTATGATAGATTTCAATATACACACAAACACACGACATTGCATCTTTAACAAATTGAGAATATATATATGACAAAGACAAGTTAATACTCATCTTATTCCGATACAAATTTTCTCAAACCTAATTTATTATGGGAATGAAATCATTATAAGTGACATTTTTTTATTGTTTGCCTTCATCTTTCATTGGTAGAGACTTAGGCTCGCAAGACCTTCAACATATTATTATGGGTCTATAAGATGAGAGAATCATTAGTGCAATAGTTGGGGGCTATCTAGCTTGGCTACTCTAATGCTTAAGTTAACATTGGAAAACTAGATTGACAACTTAATGGTAAGAATTATATGATTATAGATGATTCATTAGATGGTAAAAGGGTCTATTTCAAGGAAAGAAGTTCGTGGCAGATTAAGAAGGTGGATAACCATAGTGGAAAGTGTATCTCGATGTATTATAATAGTGCATTTCAAAATATCAGGAAAACATATCTTCTTATTATAGTAGTTTAGGGTGTAAGAAAAAAAAAGGGATACATTTGTTGATTAGTTGACTAGTGTAAGACCAACCTAATAATTTAGAGCTCTTTAAGGGGTGCTTCAAGGTATTTGGTTCGAGGTAGGCAAGAAGTGATTAAGTTGTTGTCAATTAGGGAAGCTTGGTCAGATATTGCGTCGTTGATACAAGGTTATAATAAGTCGGATAGGGTCCAAAGAATTTAGCTCATGACCTAAATAGGTTGATCTAAGCTAGGGAGCTTATCCCCAAAATGGCCTATTAACACTTATGCCCCTCACCCACTCTCATTAACGATAGATCGGCAAGGAGAGTAAACACATCGTTGGGTTCTCTATGACTATGGCTGAGCTATTATGGATTGAGAATTAAGTGGGGCTTTATGCGGTTGGTCTTATTAGAATCATGCTCTAATCTTCGAAAACCTTTGTTGAAATGAAGTGGTTGAGTAAGTAAGTTTTTTGAACTAGATGCTCACGCTAAATGGACAATATGACTTGAGAAGATTACTTATGTTAGGCCAAGCGGGTAAGCCAAGTGGATATTCCCATAGACAGATCGCCAATAGAGACTTAGGCTTGTAAAACCTTCAAAAGAAGATTCTAAGGCTGCAAGATATGAGGATTGCTAGTGGAATAGTTGGAGGGTCATTTGATAGGACCACTCTAATGCTTAATTAACACTAAGGGACAAGTTTGATAGCATAATGGCAAGAAGTATATTAATGTAGACAATCCACTAGAGGGTAGAGGGGCTTGTTATAAGAGAGAAGGTTGTGATAGATTAGAAAGGTAGATAATAATAGTGGAAAGTGTATCCTAACATATTATGAATGTGATCCTAAAATATTAAGAAATCATATATTCCTACTATGGCAGTTTTTGAGATCTTAGTGAATAAGTTGAAGATATGTGGATATATTTGCCAATTGCTCGATTTGTGTTAGGCCAACCTAATAGGTTGAAGCTCTTTAAAAGGCATTCTAGCGTGTTTGATCAAGCGGTATGTAAGGAGTGACCAAGTTGTTGCTAACTAGGGCAACTCAATTGGATTCTACGTTGTTGATGCATTGCCCATAATAATTACACTAGGTCTAAAGGGTTTAGCTCATGATCTAAAAAGGTCGATTCGGACATAAGGAGCTCACACCTAAAATGGTCTATCAATACTTGTTAGGAAAGAAAGAAAAATTGTACTTAATATTCATTCATCTTATTTTGATAAAATATGGTATCTTATGACATAAAATTAGATCTTTTGCTACATTTTATGGAGGAATGGACCATTTATAGGATTGTCAACTTACCCAATCTGCTAAAAACCCAGGGTTGAACCTTATAATTAAAGCATTCCTAAATATGACTGTTAATAACTGTTTGTACGATTTTTTATAGATCTTTAGGCTTTTTATGATTTTTGATCGGATGATAAAAAATATCTAGTAGATATGGACATCATATGGTGAGATTTAGCCTCATCTCTTATTATTTTCTCTCTCTAGACATGTTCCTTTGTCCTCTATCTAAACATAGAAGATAGCCACGTGTAAGTCAAATGACTAAGGTAGGAGGAAAAGAAAAAAAAACATAACTGAGCGGATTAGGTGAGTTTTGGGTTCTAATATCAGTGTTTTAAGGCCTTATAATATACTTTAACCTTAGAATAAATAATTAAAATGAGTTTATTTTCTATTTAAAGGAAAAAAACAAGAATTTGATGATGTTGCATAGAACATGGGCAAGAACATGGATTGTGCATTAATCCATGGAAAGGGTGTGTACTTCAAAAACTTGACAAGTGGGGTCATGGAGAGATACATAAATTCGTGTACATGTTGTGTGCTTCATAGGTTCTTTTTTGCTTCGAAAACTCAAAGAGATACATAGGTCCGTGTATAGGCCATGTACTTTTGGAAAACACAAGTTTTCACATACTGAGAGGTACACTACTTAGTACACGGGCTGTGCATCAAGTTGTGTACTTCGAGAAACTCTTCATTCATCAGTTTCTCCCATGTTTCCAAACCCAAGGCCAATATAAACACTTCCACAAACACAATTACAATCCCACAATCATTCTAATGCACCCAATACCTTTCCAATCACATCCTACACTCATGAACAAATAAAGCACACAATAACTATATTACCTTCTTCTTGATTCTTTTGGTCTTTCCTCCTTTCCTCTCTTAATTCTTTCTTTTAGAGTTTAACTAACGCCATAATCTAAAGACGTTATCAGCCTGCCATATGTCTTTACTAGAATAGACACGTTAAAGCTATGTATTTCTAAAACCATAAACCTGTATTTCCAATATCAGCAAATACTCACATATAGGGTAACTTTTAAAACTTTTCATATCAAATTAAATGTCCTCATTTCATCAATCAATATAACTAAAAATCCCATCTAAAACATAATAAAGAAATCCTTATATATAAAAGTCTCTAAAAGAAAACTAACTAACTCATAATACGTTTCTTCTTCTTAAATTACTAATAACTAATTTTAATTATCAGCAGGATGGTCATAACCGCTATCGCTCTCTCCATCATTGACAATACATCATAGCCCGTCAAGTCATAGATTATAGAATCTTCACCTATACCAATGGGAAAAATAAGGATCGAGCGAAAAACACCCAGTACGCTAAACCGAAAACACATACACATGATCATGCAACACAATATCACATACAACTTAGATTCTAATGCAACAAGCACAAATTGTTATCTTTTCATTGGCCTGCAAACAACACAGTTTAGGACTATTGATCACTAATCTTAAACCCGGAGTAACTCATGACCCCGATGAAAACCATAATATAGATAGTATATACATATATAATTGTGTCCCACAATTAAGCTGGTAACGACTTCTAATCTACCGAAATTATCTCCAGATGCAACTCCATTCGGGACACCGCCACACAAGGATCATCAGGTTGCCAACGTTAGTATCACACTACTGTCGTGGTCTTTACTAATTGCAGCCAAGCACAAGCAACACTCGATTCAATTAAAGTCCGATAATTATTAATTCCGATTTATGACAACTAATCCTACAAGCACATACAATCAAACATGGTAAGATCGTACCTGGATTTGCTTTCAATCCCAATCTATCCAACATAAACTTTTAATTGAAAAGGAACCCTAATCTTGCAATACTCCTATCACAAGTAATTTACTATCACTGTAATCATATTCCTATGATCTATTAATCTAAAAAACTACGAGACTTTGATAGAGATCTTACCTTTACTTTGATTTGAAATCGAAACTCTCAAAATCCGCTTTAGGGTTTTCTCCAATTGATTCCCAAATCTCCTTCAATTGTATACAAAACTAGAATTAGATTTATCTATCTAAGGAAAGGAATTGAAAAAGACCAAGATTAGACACATATACCTTGAGTTTGGCTAAAGAAGAAGTGTGGGGAAATCAAAGGTCTAAGGATCTATTTATAGAGAGAGTTGGTTTTGGAAAGACGCAACCCTAACTTAGGAAAAACACAGACATAGGCCAGCCTTTACGCCGACAGCTCAGGTACTTATGCCAGTGGCTTATATGGGTACGATGGCATCCTTTAGTCTGGCGTAGGACCATTTTCTTCAGAAATTCTCGAAGCTTCAACACTGAAGTTTAGGCCGTTGTCCATTATATTTAGGCCAGCAGTCTAGGATGCCAGCCTAAGCCAAATTCGTTCGTTCATTCGCACGTGACTTCCTCGTGTCTAAATTCATCTATTCAAGGACAAAATTACCCTCTTAATAATATTATATTACATATATACCCTTCATTATGAATTATTTATTTGTACTTTACATTGCCTCTAAAATTCTCTTTCAAAATAGTATTTTTTTTTCTGTAAAAACTATTATCAACGATAATTCTTCAAGAATTCACTATCTAGCTATTCTACCTTTTTGTATGGTTGTCAAACTCGAGATTCTATCTAGAGTCACTAGGGGGTTTGTAGAATCGGAAGATAAATTCGCACGATTCTATAACTAATATAAATTTTCTTGCAAAAATTATAGATTTATTTACTGTACTAATAAAACTTTAAGTAAATGATGAAAATAAAGAATTTAACATTAATTTTAGTTACATAAAACCAAAATTTAAATTTTACCAATCACAATTCACATGCTTTCATTAATATGTTTAATGTAATCCTAATAATTACAATAATTATTTACATTTATTGATAATTTACAATCTACAATTATTAAGAAATATTACAAATCATTCAAATTATCATGTGCGAGTAGCTAGTTTTGTGTAATAATGAACATTTTCATCTTTAATATATATTTGCATAACAAATCATTAAATTTATGACAACTAAATTACATACAAAAATTAAAAAAAGAGAGGGTATATTTGTTCAATTTTCATTCCAATTGTTCAAAATGTAATAGAGTATATAACTAGAAGAAAATAAGTCTCTAAAAAAATGAAAAAAAAACCTAAAATTAGGTTGGCTTAAGATAAACATTAAGAACCAACCCAAAAGTCAATGAATTTAAACATATTAAATTACTTGATTTTTAAAGTTCAAATAGAAAAAAAATGTGTGAAATCGCTGCACTTCAATTTTACTACTGATTCTACCATCGACTCTACTAGTTCTATTATGTAGAATCACGAGTCTTACAAATTTGATCCAAATACGATATTATATTTGAGTTGAATCAAAATTGCGTCATCAACTTGTAAACTCGTAAAAACATATGAGTTAACTTGTGAGTTTAACAACCATGCCTTTTTAGAAATGGTAAGAAAAGAAAAGATACAATAACTTACCATGGAAATCCTTTTTAAATCTTCAAGGATAATGTATGTCCATTGAAAAGAAAAATGGAAAAGAAAGAAAAGAAGAAGAAAAATATATCTGCAGAAGATTGAGAGGGATAAGGAGAGGTGGTTATCCTTTTGTAGTTAAATACGTAGGTTTTCCCAACATAACTTTTAAATTTTTAACTTGATGGACCAACTTGCCTCTAACTAAAACTTGGAGATCACATCTCTGCCCTTATTTAGTGTTTTTTCTTCTATGTTACTATACTAAATTTATGTTTTGGAAAATATTTTATAATCAAAAGTTGTGTAATATAAGGCACATGATTTACCTTCCATATGTGTGTGTGTGTGTGTGTCTCTCTCTCTCTCTATATATATAATTCTTTAACCTTGATGTCTCTACGTTCTTTATTACATCAAGACTCTTCCAACTTCACTTTTCATTTGCAAGTTTTTCAAAAGAACTCATATGTTTTGCGGAAGCAAACATCCTAGAATTTTTGAGAGAGTAAGAAACTCATTATGCTTAATTATCATCGTTCTTAGATTACTTTTAATGAACCACTATTAATTCTATAATGTTCTTGATAGGAAATTATAGATGATGGACAAGGTCGACAAGATTTTGCAAATGGTAAGGGACTCATGAAATTGATCATATATCATCTTGTACATCTTCTTCTGACTCAATAGTATTTTAAGATGTTTGCTAACAAGAGATTATAGATAATAAAGGAATAATCACTAAATATAGACAATAAGAGCTTATCGTAATGATTTTGTTTTTCCATGAATATATTACTTACGCAGAGAATCTATGACATGTAGGAGTGGAAATAAGCAATTTGTGATCTTGCATTTTGACTAAATTGCAAGAACACTAGCTATCTACATACTACAAACTTTTTTTTTTTCAGCCATGCTGTCTACAAAGTTAAAATGACCAAATTTCACCTTATTCTTGTTATAAGTTGTACATCAAATAATTATGAATTTAGTGATTATTGTGAATTATAAGTTGTTGTAGATTTTTTATGAAAAGGTACATTATCAAAGTTTTTATGAAATGTTAAATGGGTAAATTATGCCAAAAGGTATCAACATTTAGGGGTATGTTCATTTGAAGTATCAATGTCTAGAGTGGTTAAAAAGAGGTAGAGCGTTATACAACAGGAGTCAAATAAAGTACCTTTAACTAACGCTATTAGTTGATTGCTAGTGTAGTAGTTAACTACCAGATGGCGCTTAAAAAATAGTAAAAAAATAAATGAAAAAGAGAATATAATAAAAATTAGATGTGCAAATAAAAAAAAAAAGGAAAAAAAAAAAAAGTAGAAAATTTTAAGAAAAATAAGAATTCAACCACCATCAATACATCCATCAAGACTCAACGCCACTGTGTCTTCTTTGCTATATACTTAAATTACTAGACATTAATTTTCCTCTCTAATCACTTTTCAAGTTTGAACTTTTGGATCAAAATTTTTTAGGAGTCATTTTGTTGGAAACCTTAGATTTGCTCTTTCTAGTCACAATCAAAGCTAAAACCCCGTGGGTTTTTATTTTCGTTCACTCAATCCTTTTTGGTGCACTATTTCCATCGATTTTTCTAATTTAATCTTGAATAAGAAAATTGATGTTCTTGGCTTTAAGTTTTTTGAAAACCTTGATCTGCCTTTCTGGGACTATAATAGCACATAAATCTGGGTGGGATGAGTCTCTTATGATGTATTTATCAATCCTTTGATGTCCATTTATCTTCGTTCTACACTTTTTTGCCAGATCTAAAAATGAAAATTCTAGGGTTTTCTACATTTTATTGTTGAACCATACAGGTCGCGCTCAAACATCTTTCATAGGTCTTCCAAGGTCGTTGTGCTCCCCTAAATCAATTTTATGCTTCCTTTATCTCAATTCTTTAGATAAACTCACTTGTCAAAAAATCGAATCTTTTTGGTCAGTGGATGTTTCGGTGATGGGTTTAGCAAAAGAGATGGTGTTGTAGAGTTTTGATGGGTGTGGTGGTGATTATTTTACCAATGATGGTCAGATTCTTCTTTTTTGTGAATTTCTCTCTCTCTCTCTCTCTCTTTTTTGGTCAATGTTCCCATATTTTCTTTGTCTAATTTTCATTATATTATCTTTTTATTTATTTTTTACTATTTTTTAAGTGCCACATGGCAGTTAACTACTACATCAGCAGTCAACTAACAATGTTAGTTAAGGATGTCTTATTTAACTCTCTTTATATAAAGTTGCTAATTTTTTTTAACCACTCCAAATGTTGATAACTCAGATGAATTTATCCTCAAATGTTGATACCTTTCAGTATAATTTATCTAATATTAAATTTAGTAATACGTTGAAATTAGAATTTTCTTGTCCCTTGATAAAAACAAAAATAGTGGACCAGGGAAAGTGTTCAACTTATGTTTGGAGTAAATCATCCAAGCATGCCAGCCATTTAAATACCATTTGGAATCCTTTTACCAGTTCTATTCAATTGATCCAGGCGCATAATATTTCATTAATTTATACCAGAATTGCATAATAAAAGTGTCAATAAATGCATAGAAGCGTGATAGTTATATGAGGTAAATGTAAAGTTTTACACCATTATTATTTATCGATTTTTGTTGGGAGTTCTACGGATCCACCACTAGATGTGGCATAATCATATAGTTCTTAGGATTAATGGATTTGCCATATGCGCCATAATGGTAAGGCTCTTGAGGTCTACAAATTGATAGGATGCGGCAACGTGATGGCGCTCTCAGGATTTGCAGATCTATCGTTTGCGGCAATAGTTTCTTTTATAGGTGCGAATGAGTTCATGTTTTTCTTTTAAATATTTTACACATAAAAGATTATGTCTACTCAATCCCTATTTAATTATATTCAAACCCTATTTAATTCCATGATTTCAAGAATACCAACAATATTTTACATCATATACTGAAAAAGAAAAAGATAATACCTATTCAATCCTTATTTAATTATATTCAAATCCTATTTAATTTTCATGATTTTAGTGATATGAAAAATATTTTATACCTATATGTTAAAAACATTATATTAAAAATATTTACACTAAAAGTATTTACAGTAAAGACACCAAAGGAAATGGTTTTTATTTTAATAGTATAGATTATATAGATTTCATGTTCCCTTTTTGCTGCTCATTTTTCATCATGTATTGTAGATTCCATCATCGAAAACCTTGATCACTTCTTTCTAGTGCAAGTAAAATGTTTCAGTGTGCATCATACATTCCCTGAGCATCCCCTGATCTTAATAGGTTCTTGAGGCTTCCAAATTTTTGTGTTTCAACTAGATTGATTACTCCATCCTGGTGGTATAAAAACCATTGAATGCTGTGGTTGATGTGTTCTATTAATTACTCATTTTTAGACAAAAGGCCGATCTTTCTGCTATATTTGTTATCAGGATTTTTCTCAGCTTCTATATTATTTATAAGTGATAGTATTTGTCATTTGTAATGCTTGCAGTTGGCATGGATGATACTTATGTTTTAGTTTTTCTATTCACCTGGATTGTTGAGATTCATGCATGCATTAAATATAATAGTTATTATGATCAGTTATTTTAAATTTTTTTCCCTTACGATATTGAATATTATATAAACATTGCTAGACTTTCTATTGATCATACGATTTAGATATTTACTCTAGCCCCTCATATTAGCCATTCTGTCTAAGTTGCCATTTTTTATATTAATTTTTTTTTTTTTGTTTTTTGTGTGTATTCCAAAGTTTTGACATTAATTCTTTTTCCCTTCTCTCTATCATAATATATTATTCTATGATATTTAAGAAAATGTATTTTATTGTGAGGATTTGAAAATGTAAGAAATATATTATTTGTAATAAATATGTTTAAAACTAATTGTTTCGTTCCATTTTTTCCTTTTTTTTTATTAAAGTAGAAACAAAATTTCTATATTTGAATGTATTCATATATGATGTAAAAAAATGTAACTTATCCTAACTTTTAACAATATTAATCATATGCCTAACTTGTTAGTAGAAAATGGTGACATAGATATTTTGATATTGAGATATAATGTTTTACCATCAACATACTTCATACATATTTATTTTCATTCGCACCGGGCTTTTTTTTTTTTTTTTTTCCATTTACCCTTATTGGCGACTCTAGTCTAAGTTGCTATATTTTGTTTCAGTTTTTGTTTTTCTTTTGTAGATTCCATGGTTATGACATTATTTTTCTTTTACTCCTATCTATATCATAATATATTATTTTATGATATTTAAGAAAATGTCTTTTATTGTTAAGATTCAAAAATTAAAATATATATATATATATATCTTATTTCTATTAACTGTGTTTAAAACTAATTGTTTTGTAACAAAATTTCTATATTTGAATTTATTCATATATGATTCAAAATTTTTTAACTTAACTTATTTTAACAATATTAATAATATGCCTAATTTGTTGGTAGAAAATTATAACATAAATGTTTTGATACTGAAATATAATGTTTTACCATCAACATCCTTCAAACATACATATTTTTATTGCATTTATTTGCAATAAGATTATATATCTTTCATATATAAGATAAGGTCTATTCTCACTCGTTTTTCTTTCTTTTTTTTTCCCCCTTGTTTTTGCAATGAATATCATAAATAATAGATTACGCAGTTCCAAAATTTACTGCAAATTATTTTTCATTTACATAGAGAGAAGTATTGCGAACAAAACTACAAATTCTATCATAGATGGATTTTTCTAAAAATTTTTGAATTGGTTTTCTTTACCAAGCCTGCATCCATCCTTGCTAAGAGAAAAAACTGAAGCGCTATAAATAAAAACTTACACGAATAGGTCTCACGAGATACATAAAATCTTAAGTAAAACATTAAGCACAATAAAAAAAAAAATAAAATGTTAAGATTGAGATCTTAACAATTACAAAGTTTGAATACCATTAAAAAAGGACGTCCACGAGAGGCAAATGACTCCTGCTGGGAATTTCTTCACTTTCTTGCATATCTCAACCACAAAAGAATAAGGAACCAATGCTTATGAGACAACTCCTTAGTATTACAAAAATAATAACAATTATGACTTACTACTCCCTATTGCACCATTTATCCAAATAACTAGCCTTTGATGAGCCACTAACTAAAGGAAAAAAAAAAAGTGTCGTGGAAATAAAGTGTTGGTGTATAGCTCTTCGATTTATTGTTCCTTAGCTTTTACTATCTTTAGAGATTTCTCCCTAGACGAAGCTAATAGTTGTTGCTTTCTTTTCAAACCTTCCACCCTCTCTACATTGTCTTGATACAGAGTTAATTTTCCTTCTCACATTCTCAACAAGATCAGTGAAGGAGCACAAGTTGAGGTTCTTTAGGTGAACAACATGCTTGGTAAACATCTTTTGAATGCAGATTTTCAACAACTCCTTGTCATCACAAATATCCTGAATATCCAAAGAGCCCTCTGAATGCTCTATGTAGTCTATGAGATCTTTCTTTGGCTTTTGTTGTGTTCTTCGCAATTAATGACGGTGACTCACTCTTGAGTAAAGAAGAACTAATGTAAGAAATGCTTGCACATAGTCCTGATGGTAATCGAGTTACAAAATAATTTATTTTCTAAATCTCCTTTCTAACTCCAATCCAAGAGGCATGTTCACCTATCGATATAGTATAGAAAGCAAATATAGGTCGTTTCTTGGGAAACTTAGCAAATACTCCTACTCACCATATTCTAATTATTAATCGAAGAAAACATGGGAGTTCAATCAATTAATTCAATGGCGAATATCAAAAGTGCTACCTAAACTTTTACAAAATGTTTAGTCGTGTACCTGAAGTTTGGTTTTGAATAATTTGGTATCTAAAGCAAGTTTTCATGTATTTTCTTCTCTAATTGAACATGCTTTAGATAGGAAAAACGTACGTAAAAACTTGCTTTATATACTAAATTATTAAAGACCAAACTTCATATGGGAAAAATGTACACAAAAACTTGATTCATGTATCAAATTATTCAAACTAAACTTCAGGTACTCGACTGTGTTAGAAATAATACACAAGGAATACTTAAGATGAGAAGGGGGGGGAGGGTGGTGTGAATTAAGTATTACACATTTTTCTATTTTATAAAACCAAATTAATTAACTAAGATAAGACAAGAGTTAATTAAAACAAACAAATGCAACGAAATAAACTAATTAATAAATAAGTAGAGATAAGGAAGCTCAAAGAGAGAGAAAGAGAAGCAATACAAGGATATAACGTGGAGTTAGGCCCATTGCCTACTCTCCACGGTGCAAATGCCTCAAAGAGGACTTTTATTATATTGATTATTCCAAAATCAGTACACCTATTACACGAGGAATTACAATAATGCCTATCATAATAGGACTTTTATAATTGCCTTTCACAAAGGACTTCCACTTATAAATCAAGTGTTGTGCTGGTAACAAACGACCAGACTTCAAATGCCTCCCAGTGAGAACTTCTCTCAATGCCTCACACGAGGACTTCTCTCAATGCCTTCCACCGAAGACTTTTAACTTCGCATCTACGAAGACTTCTTTGACAAATGTCTTCTTTGAGGACTTTTTACAAACAACTCCTATATGAGCAGATTTACAAACTGAAAAACTCTTAAGGAAAGATACAAATTTCCTTTACAAAGAAATGCTCCTATTTGAGCAGATTTACAATAGAAAATACTTTAGGAATTTTACAAATTTCTTTTACAAAGTGAGCTCCTTAAACGAGCAGATAAATAACTTTTTTAAATCTTAAATAGTGCTAAGTACTCTCGTTTAGAGTGTATCACCAATTTTGAAATAGAGCGCTAATTGTTCTCTTGAAAAAAATTTCAAATTAACAAGAACGAGAACAAAAACACAAGTTAAAAAAAAACTTTACAGAACATTGTTGTCGTTTTTACTGTGTGTTCAAAAATTCTAATATTTCATTTTGTTTCGAACAGAGGAGGAAAATCATATTTATAGCTCTTGATAAAAATTTGCCCATTATCAAAAAGTTTCTAACAGCCCATACTTGTGTTTAATGAACTTAACGTTTTAAAAATGTGTAAGCAGAGAAAGAACATTAAATGTGTCTGACACATGCATTAAATGCATTCCACTAGCTCTTTTCTTTCTAAAGTCGAGAGCAGAATTTCTAAGCTGAGGTTTGAGGTCAAGGCCTATGCTTCATCCCTTGACTTCATAAATTTTGCGTAAGGCCAAATTTATGAAGTCGATGGCAAATTTATGAAGTCGAGGTTTGCAGTTGAGGCCTAAATTTCAGCCCTCGACTTTATCAATTTTACCCAAGGGCAAACTTTCTAAAGTCGAGGGAAAAATTATGAAGTCGTGGCCTGAGGTCAATGCCTAAACTTTAGCCCTTGACTTTATAAATTTTGCCCTAAATTCTAGCCCTTAACTTCACGATTTTGCCAAAACTCCAACCCTTGACTTCATGATTTTGCCCAAAACTTTAGCCTTTGAATTCATAGTTTAGCCCAAAACTTCAACACTTGACTTTATAGTTTTGGCTAAAACTCAGTCTTTTGTCTTTATTTTATGAATAGTGTCACCCCCCGAAGGATACCATAAACATGGCAGTCCACTGTACACAATATTAAAGCCTAGGAATGACCGCCTCAGTCACGCAAAGGTTTCCATACTATGTACAAGGCGTCTAACACATGGAGATGACGCATCGAAGTGATACATTTTATATTGATACAACTTGAATAACAATGTAAAGGAAATACACTTCACTATACTTCAATTACAATTCATCCACAGATTTCACTACACAATCTATCACAAAACATTTCACAAAAACTAGCTAATATCTTCAAGCTTTCTTATTTCCCGTCGAATTCCGAAGTTATATTTGGCTCCAACCATCTTAGTCCCTAAGTAGCATTCTCCCGTCAATCTGTTTATTCAAACATCTATTGGGGTATAAGCTACATTAGCTTAGTGAGAATTCATTTAATTTCGTACCATAACAAGCAAGTTATAATTCATCCATATGCTATGCATGAACAAGCACATGAGCAGACAAGCATATGGCTTTCGGAAGCCATATGTGAATGGATTTACGCCTTCCATTCGGGGTTGGGATGGTCCATAAGTCATGCAACCATAATTCCAATTGAGTGGGGTGGTCCATAATTCATGCAACCATAATCCGATTCTTTCTCTTAATTATACAACCTCTGTTGTTTTATTGTGGTAGTTTTATGTGCCTACCCACATCGTTAACTTAAGCGATCTCACATCCTTAATGTTAATAGAAGCCCCCTCGCCTATCGCTAATATACTTTTGTCCCACCAAAGGTATATCAGCCAATGCAATGTGACTCACTACGTGATATGCATGTATAGTTTATTTATATAATCGTGGCATGTTAATTATGTAGGTTAAGAGAATTCCAGACAATTCAAGTCTATGCTAACTCATACAATGATTTTATAACAAGTCTCGCCTCGATATACTTATCATTCATTCAACCAAGATTATATCACAATTCATTAAAATTTTATCTTTTTCTAATTCTAATGCAACTAGCTACTAGCATAATCAAGGTAACAAAATAAGAGGAAAACTCACTCGGCCATTGGATCACTGAACTCTTAGTAAAAGTAATCCGGTGGTAGGGAATCGACGATTTCGAGATCATCTAAAAAGGAAGAAATACCCAAATGAGTATTTCTACTCAAAATTAATCCATTCTATCTCATACAAACTATCAAATTCGTAATTCTCGTCCTATACGGGAATTCTAACTTAAAACGGCCATAACTTGGTCGTTTTGACTCGAAATTTAGCAAATTATATATTGATATCTATATACTTCGAAAGATCTATATAATTATAATATCATATTTAAGTTTTGAAAACTTTTAAGCTTCGAAAGGATCTGATAGATCAGAACAGTAGCGAAATCAAAATGGAAAAATTGATTTTGTGAAAGTTCAAGAAGTGTCTACTATCCAAAGCAAGTATTTATATAATATGAACAAGTTACTACCATAAATGATATATCATAAGATACATATATATATATACATGTTCTTGATGATATTGAATAAAAGAAATTTTTAGAAAACTTTTTCTTTGTAAGACTTTATGAAAAATCAACTTAGAAAGGCTAATCTTGTATTCTTGACAATCCCCACTTGTTTTTAGAAAAATTCCTTGATAAAATCTATTTATTCTTGTTAAAATCAAGCATTCATTATGTATATTCCCTAAGGCCTTTGTTTGTCAATAAAAACTCCCATTTTACACTTTGTAAACATGTTTTTAAAATTGGTTCATCCCAAAATCCGAATTTTGTAAAAAATTGTTTTTGTGGTGATTCTTTTAAGAAAACTCATTTGATACTTAGAAAATTAAGACTCAACCATACCTAGCCACTAAGGACTTCATTTCTTTAATAAAACTTCTATTTTGAGTTTGAAAATTAGGAGTTTTTATACCATTACTTCATTATTACGAATTTCTTAAAATGACAAACAACTCAAATTTTTCTACTTTATTTCTATCCTTATTCTACATATTTTTCTTAGCAAATCTCATCTTAATTTATAAAAATCATTACTTGATGATATCTATGACCTAAACTCTTCATTTTTCATATAAAACACAAATTTTGAAGTTGATAAAAGAGTTTTTAAGGCATGGTTTTAGAACCATCCGAATTTATAAAATTTGGATAAAACTCAAATTTCATATTTTGTGATCTCTTCCTATTTTTGAGAATCCCTACTAGTAGATCTATCGTTTACTTATCAAAAACATCTCTTATTGATACCTATTCCATAAGCCTTCCATTTTCTAAACAAATCTTTCATTTTGGTGTTGAAAAATGGGTTTTCAAAATTGGTCTTAGTTGAGATCCGAATTTACCAAATTTATTTTTGGATATATCTTTTGATAAAATCCATCTAAACTTAGGAAAAATTATCCTTTACATATTCTATCTTAAAAGCCTTCCATTTCTAAATAACAATTTATTTTTGAGTTGGAAAATATGTTTTTAAACTATGCCTTGGCCTAAATCCGAAATAGAGTTTTCTTAGGAAAAATCATCTTTGAAAATCATCTTTGAACCATATAAAATGAAGTCTTGATGATATATATACATTAAGCCTTCATTATCTCAAGTGAAAATTTCATTTTGGTACTTGGAAAGTGGTTTTTAAAAATGAGTCTTGCCTAGATACGAATTTCATCATTTTTATGCAAGTTCAAATCCAAGATCTACACAAAATATGAACATGAATATAAAAGAAATGCATGGTAGTAAGTCCTAAACCTATAGATCTAAACATAAACATAACCAAAGCTTCATAAAAATTTAGATCTACAAAGTATAATATAAATATGAAGATAATAAAGTCTTAAAGACAACAAATATAGCAATATCAATATAGATCATAAACAAGAGGAGTGTTTCAAAGTTTTGGCATCATCATCTCTAGCCTTTAAGCATTGTGGAGAGTCTTTTGATGCATGAAACCTCCATATAATCAACCTATAGCATCTATAGAAGCTTTAGAAGAGAGTTTACTTAAAGAATCTTCAAGAATGGAGTGTGGAAGCAAGAAATGGAAATGGGAGCAGCTTGTATTCTCACAAGAACAAGGCTAAGAAAGTGATAATGAGAAAAAAAAAAAAAAAGAGAGAGTGTAAAAGATGTAAGGTTGTAAAGAATGAAAAGGTGTAAGTATGAGTCTTTAAATAGAAAGAGGAGTGCATTAAAAGAGTGTTAAATAAATGGAAAAAAAAAATAAAACAAAGGCAGAATTGGGGAGGGGCTGGACGTGATTCCAAAGAGAGAGAGACAGAAGTGAATTTATTTGTAACTTAATTTTTGAAAGTGTAACCTGTGTTACTTAATATGCTAACTAAGAGAGACTTTAATTCATTAAATAAATCATTAAAACAAAAGAAAAGTGGCTATTTTTAGGGGTGTGGTCAACTGTCCAAGCATGGGAAATGGAGTGTAGAATGAGTGAAAGAAAACTTGAATAATGTGTAGAAGTGACAATTGAAGTGTACTTGAAGTATGGGTTGAAAAAGTACTTTTTATTAAGAAAATCTATAAAATAAAATTAAGAAAAATATTTTTAAATGAGTGGCTGAATTTTCATAAATAAAATGAAATAATTCATTGAATTATTTTAGTATTTCAACAAATATGTTTTCGATATGATCAAAATACTCGAATTTGCGCTATAATTGATATTTTTATAACTTGAAAAATTATAAAAATTTATTTTATGAAAATTACAATATTTTTTAAATATTTTTCAATTATTAAATTAATTTATTTTATTTTTAGTATCAGGTTTTAAACAGAAACTGTTCCTGTAAAAACCCAAAACGAACTAAATTTTTGAAAAACAAAATTTTTTATGATATATAAAATATTTTTCTAAAAATATAAAGGGTTTATAAGAATAATAAAATCATGTAATGAATAGTAGTGAATAGTATAAAAGACTAGTTAATTACCGATAGTAATGAAATACAAATATAATCGCAAAATCAGATATTTCTAATTATCGAAAAATTATAAAACTGATATTTTTGAAATCCTTATGAAAATACGAGTCTAGCGGTATTAATGTTATATTTTTTATATCTCGAGCCCTAGGACACGCTTTTCAAAGTCTATATCCGAATGGGTTTGAAATAGGTCAAAAATTTACCAATTTGATATTTTTAAGTGACCTTATAATACTACGAGCTATTCTACACACTTAAACTGTACCTCAGCCTCTAGGGTTAAAAGCGCGAGATTGCCGGACTTAAACTACTGTATTCTACTTAAGGTTTCCGGGTGATTTTCCAGTTTAGACCTTTGCCAATTTGGAAACTGGGGGTTATTGTTTATATAACATATTTAGTTTGATAAATTTATTTTAAATTTTATTTTTTTTTGTAAGTATTTAATATCTCTTAACGTTTTCAGAATTCTTGAATTGAGTTTTATTTCCAAAAGTTAACCGTTATTTACTTTTTAATAATTTTGTTTTTGGGTTCTATATTACCCGATTTTACAATTCAAAGTTAAGTATGGAATTTGTCGTACGTAGTGGTTTTGAATTTAGAGACTTTTGAGCTTTTATTTTATTTTTAAGGAATCTCATTTTCTCAAGGTTAAGAAATTTTTGAATTCGCTCGTGATTTACGATTAGTTGAAGTTCGGTTTTAATTCGGAGTCATTTTTGGAGTTTATTTTCGATGTTTATTTTGGAATTATATACTAGAATTTTTCGAGGCTTACAAATAGTGCCTCCACCTTTCTTCTACTAGGCTCGATAGCTTTGTCTTGATTTTTCTTCAACTTTTTGCTCTATTAAAACTTAAACAATAGCATAACAAATGCAAAGCATATATATATATATATATATTAAGTATTTGAATAATTAAGGATATTTAAATAGTTAATTGTGTAATAATTATTCTCATCAAAATCATTCATGAACATAAAGTTCAACAAATTGAACTTTTTATAAAAGTTTATGTACCATTTTTGACATTATCAATTAATTCTATCTAAAAAAACAACTAAGCTATAAAGATTCACATCACGAGTTTGCACAAATTAAGATTAATCCAAATCACAAACTACCTAGCTCTTTTTTTACCATTAGGTTTTATCAAGTAACTTAATAAAATATCAATATGTTTTGTATCAACTTCTAACCCTAAGTTTATCAATTGGAATCTCTTCCTAATAAATAACAACTAATAATTCCATTAAGAACCAAAATTTATTAGATTAATTGTCACGCCTCGATGGTACCCTAGTAGTAGTAAACAAGTTACACTTGAATACTATCTCTAGATTACCTTCAGAGAATGACAGGTTTTCAAAACAACAGGATCTTTTTAGTTGCTTGATAAGAAATAACAAATATATGAAAGAAATAACTTAGTGAATAAACATTACAAAACTATTACAAACCATATAGTTCCTTTGTAGTACACAATTAAATAATCTAATCTAATAGTACATAACCATCAAACTAAAATGTATCTGTAGACTTCTAGCTTCAAAGCTCTTACCGGAGCTATATTCCTGAATGTAACTAACCAGGGTCGTAAAGTGAACCTGAAAAGACTGTAGGAGTATGAGCGAAACCGCAGCTCAGTGAATAACCAGACGTATCATACATCACACAAGTCATTAACAAACCATATGCAATGCAAGCACTCAACCATATGCACAGATACAAGTTTGGATGATCTAGAATCCAAACAGGAAAAAAGATTTACGCCCTCTTTTTAATAGGTTGAAGAACCAGTACTCAATGACCCACCTGCCCAGGAGAGACTAAGTGCACAAGAGAATCAACGATTTCTCGTTTTAAGGTTATTACTTTGAATATAGTTGATTGAACAAACCATCTCCTGCAATCCCCTTAGAAACTCCCTAAGTATTAATCATTTCAAAGCGATTCTATGGGCGACGTTCTTCGGTGCCTTTTAGTTTCTCATAGGACCGCCAGACCAAAGAGAACCTTGGAAGAACTTACACATTAGATCAACCAAGCGAAAACAGAGATCCGAAATATTAATATGTAGCAGGCTGTCACAACCATATATGCAATAATGCAATTTGTGCAATGCATGTTCATATTATTTTGTTAAGTCAACAAGTCTTAATCAATTTCAAAGTGACCATACATTACACACAATCATCATTATACTACTGCACAATATCAATCAATGCATTATCGCTTTTATAAAGATATTTTAATAATCATACAATCAAATCAAGTCATACTTTCAACAAATATTCATTTGATTATCTTGCATTATATATTTGACTATTTACAATCACAACCAATACAATATGACTGAATTACTCACCTGCTCATACTGCCTCAATCGTAGTAATCCACTGGTAGATCCCCTAGTGAGTCAAAGTCACCTATTTAAGACAAAGTATTCATTAATACAATCTAGCTAAATTCCTATATGTGCTTTGTGTCCTAGAATCGATATTTTGGTAATTATTAATACTTAGTGTAGTCGCGTTTCTCCTATTTTATCTCGCATAATTGTTTTGTTATTTTTAGAAGTCACATTACTCAAGAAATTAGCTCATTTCAATTTCCATTCTTATTTTATCTATTTAGATATAATATTTAACTAATACTAACCTTGATTAACATTAATTATTCGTCTTAAGTTCTACGGTTTTAAGAATTATCCGGTATTAATCAAAATATTCTAAATATTTGTTTTTACTTGTTTATGTAATAAATGCTATATTGTTATACATATATATACTAAGTAGACTTAGGTTATATATATATATATATTAAGTTCTGGTTATTTACGAAACACGCTTTCGTTAAGAAAATTTGGGCGTACGCCGGCTCAAAGCCGCCGGCCTTCATTCCCAGGTGCCGGTGTAAGATGGTTTTTGAAGAAATTTTCATATCGAGTACACCGGTGTTGAAAGCTGTCGGCTTTCAACGTACGCCGGCCCTACGCCGTTGGCGTAGATCTCCAGGAAGCCGACTTACGTTCAACTTTTACGTGAAAAAATTATTTTACGTAGCTTCTGATCAGTGTAAGCTGCCTATACGCCGCCGGCCTATCCATCTAAGCCACCGGCTTTAAGCGTTTACATTGCCGGCCTTGTGGCAGTGTTGTACTATTCATCATCTTCCTCCTCGGTTCAATTCATATTCTTTGATTTTTATACGTTAAAAACATACTCAAACTAATTCTAAGTGTTTATATACCTTATATAAGGACATAAAACACGTTTGAACACGTTTAAAAACTTATATATAGATCTCGATTCTTAGAAAATAAAGTTAGGGTTTTTGATTATTACCTTGTTGGAGCTCGTTCGATGTAATCCGAAGCTTGTGATTGTGTTTATTAAGTTCCTAAGATAATTATAAGTCAGTTACAATCCATATATTTAAACGAAAATCCTTTGAATCATATCAACTTACCTTTGAGCTCGTATTTGAGGGTTTTTAGCTTTGTTTTTCTTTCAATCTGAGCTTGGGTGCTAAGATCGGTTTGTTTTCTATTTTCTGTTCGTTTTGGTTGTTGTTTGAGAGTATTTTCGTTTTGGAAGAGTTGAAGAATAATGGAGTTTGTTTGTGCCTTCGTTAATGCATTTGTTCATATATATATAGAAGAAAAGGAGAAGGTTTTGGCTGCATCTTCTCCTTCAATTTCTCTTCGGTTTGGCTGTGTTTGATATGTTATTTTCATTGCAATAAATGTCAGGTTGAGGTGGCATTCCATGATTGGTCCTTGAGTTGCTTTTGTTGAAATTTTGGGTGAATTATTGAACACGAATCCGGCTCCTCTTTCTTCTTCAATTTCCACCGAATGCAGCCGGGATTCATATATATATATATATATAAGTTTATTATTTTAGTTTAATTTTTGGATCATTTAACAAGTTATACGGGTATAAATCAGCTAATGTTTGGAAGTTTTTGTACAAAAATATGTGTATAAAGTTATACAAAACACTTAGATTTTCAAATAATGCCAATTTAGGTTATATATATACGTAGTTATTTATTCGTAAAATTTTATCTCTCGCGATTTGGATTTCTTAAGCTCGTTAGGTCAATTTTTGTTTCAGGCTCCGATAGCTTAAGAAAACTTGGTTTAGAACAATAGCGTGATCCAATTGTTTGTTTGAAGTGTAGATTTTGAGTTATTCATCAGTTTGTATTTTCGTTATGTATTTAAAATCTTAATGGTTCATTTTTGGATCATCGTTTTCTATTTAGGAGCATAAATAATCATTTATGCAGTGTTGGACTCAATACAGAAATCAAACTATATATATATATCTCTAGTTTTGATACCAAACATGAAATCTTATTAGTAGCTTTTAAATTTTAACTAGAAATCTTGAATTTAGAGTTTAAGTCTAAATATAAACTCATCGCTACTTGTTATTCTAACTTCGAATCATTATCGGGATAAAAAACAATCATTTAATCCCTATATTCATATTTTCTATTTAAATCTATTTGTATATCAGGTTTCGAGTCTAAATTTTAGATCATATCTTGAATTAGTTATTCAAGATACAAAATCTCGTTTTTTGGTATTAACTAGGGTTAAAGAATTTCTTTATTCGGTTCCTAAATTCTCCATCTATCCAAAATCTAAATATTAATCTATTATTAGGCTTCGATTAGGATCTAAATCTATTATCTAGTTTATACATGCTATTATAAGGTCGGGTGCTAATGTGGAAAATTCCTGGGGTTTAAATTAATTAATCAAATGCAGAAGCATTTCATTGCACTATCTCTAAAGCTATGAGCAATCCTCATCAATACCTTAGATCTATCCATTCAAAAGATTTCTCAATCAACCCTAACAAAATTGGATATGAATCCATATCATTTACTATACAAATTCAAGATCTAATCAACTCAAACTATTGATTTCAAGAAAATTAATACTAATTTAATTAAATCACAATAGAATTACATGATTTTTAACCTAAGTATCCACAAGATCTAACTAATTTAATTACTTCTCCATAGATCTAGTAAAATAATTCAGCAATTCAGAGAAATAAATGAAGATTAGGATAAGATAGAGCCTATAAAATCGTGATCCTTTGCAAATGGAAATCAATGAGGTCCAATGAACAATTAATTTTAAAATCAGCAGTGAATTCCAAAAGCAAAAGAAAAAATCTGCAAAATCCAACCTAATTCTCTTTAAAATTTTCTATTTTGACTTAAAAGTACTATCTAAATCCTAAAGTTATATGAAAATTCAATATTTATAGTACAAAGGATGCTGACATGGCAAAAAGATACGAAAATGACAAAATCCATGTCAGACGAATGAAAAAGCCTCTATCACACAGACGCATGGTAGACCATATTCTCAACTGTGAAATATAACCATATCAACATAGACCCGCATCGAAAGTGGTGTTGTATCCTAGCGCACTAATAATGTACTCAACTCTTAATCTAAGCACTTTGAAATATCAAACTTAGCTGCATGGTTTTATCAATATCATTTTGAACGAGTAAAATGCCAACAAGCGCATTAGGTCGTGCTAGCAGTAACAATGGTAAGTCGATGTTGTATTCCTCAAAGAGCTATTGACTAAGTACTAGATATCAAATTGATCCCTAAGCTAACCTATCAAATTTTGATTTAATTAAGAACTAAACTAATGTCTAATTGAATACTTGACACAGAATGTCATAGCAACACTATTGAAGGTCCCATGTTTTGGAGATGGTAAAAATTAATTTAGAACATCGCATTTATACTTTCACTTGAATTGAGCTGATGCCTTGAATGGTATAGAGCAAGTGTAAGTAACCAGAAGAGGCCCAGTACGAGTGAAATTATGGAAGTTGATTTGAATTGCTAACTTATAACCTAGAAGTACTGCCATTTTGTTTTAAGTAAAATAAATTAGGTTTGAATTTTTTTTTCTTATGTAATGGCAAAAAAAAAATAAAATTTATATTCTTATATACATACTAGTTTGTGGTCATAAATATTTGTCTATTAAAAAATAGTTAGAATTACATATTATCTTAACGTATATCATTACATATATTAAATGAATACTTCTTTAACTTGGACTCTTAAAAAATATTTAATTTACCAAAATCTCCTTAATCTTACCATTATCATTGTCAATACTGTTCAAATAAGATAAGATAGAGTTCAATTAATGGAGTGTCAAGGCCATCAAATTGGTCATTGATAGGAGTATATAAGTGATATAATAAGTATTCTAATGGATTAATCATGATTAGATATATATTTATGTCATATAAAAATATACAAGCCTTCTAAAAAAATAACAGACGATATAATTTTTCTTATTTTTTTCTTCTTAAATTGTTAAAAATTTATATAGTTTTTATGTTGTTTCTTTTATTATGTATATCTTCATTTCTTTTTTTTTTTTCACATTTTTTAGATTGTTTATATTTTTTTCTCATATCATTAAATATTTATATGGATTTATTTAATAATTGTTATTTTAAAAGTTTTATTAGATCAAAATTAATTCTTACACATACGTTTTTTTTTTTTTTTTTTTTGCCATTATAACAAGAGAAATATATTTGAATTTGATATCTCTCACTTAAAAGATCATGTTACACACATATAAACTTGCTATTACATATCCAGCTTGCATTCCCTCAATTTGGAGGATAATGCTACAATGTCATACTTTTTTAAGCTAGATAAATTTCGGGTATGTTTGGATGGTCTGTTTTCATCTGTATCTGTATCTTTTTCAAAATGATATGTGTAAATATGTTCGATTTGTATCTATTCTATATTTGATCTATTTGATCTTTTGATGAGAACTGTCAACTTTTTTTTTATCTATATCTATTTTTTATAAATAATTTGTTAAAAAAAAATTTGAAAAAAGTATCTGTATCTGTTCGAAAAAGCCAAACAAACAGACCCTTCATATATGGTTATTGAACAACTTAGATCTATTCTAGCTGCAAACAAACCCTCAACACCTTTTCCAACATTATTGGCATGACCATCTAGTGATGAGTATCATAGGAGTTCCTTCGACTTTGAAAATAAAACACTAATTAAATCAGTAAAAAACCCATTAGTCTTTAATATTAATTTACTATTACTATGTTAGTTATTATTTTCATAACTACTTTCTTTATAGCTCTCTTTTCCTATATTAAATAACCATTTCAAAACAAATATCGATATTTTTTTTTGGAAAATCTTATGATTGTTTTTAACGTTGAGTTCCACCGGTTATTAAATTATTTAGATTTATATTTAACCATGATTATATTATTAAAATATTATATATATTAATTATTATATTTATGTTAACGATCTGATAATTATCTATAGTTTTTACATTAATATATTTGTTTATTTTTTAAATTATTTATAATTTATTTTCTTATTTTTAAGTCATTCAATAGTCATATAAACTTATTTGAGTACGTTGGTTATTTCCTAACTGTATCATCATTTCTACACACATATTCTCTAAATTTTATTATTTCTATACATGTATACCATGTTCGTATATACTAATATAAAAATAAAAGGAAAATAAAATCCAACTTATATTAACTTTAATTATTATTATTATTCAGAGAATATAAAAAACAAATATCCTTGCCTTCTTCCTCTTTTGTTCATCCTTTAGCGCCCTGTACAAAAAATCAAACTAATCATCATTGCCCATGTTCCTCTCTTACCCGGAGATCTAGAAGAAATCAAGTTTTTCATAAGTATATGGTTGGTACACAATCTTGTATACCTAGCTATATCTCTCTAACTCTCTTCTAAACCTCCTTAAAAGTACATTGTTGATGCAAGAGATCATGTAGCTACCAATGTATTTCTTTAACTTCTCTCTCCCCAAAACTTTTCTTGAAGAACTTGGATTGTACATGACCTCGTGTACTTTCCTGTGTTCCTTTTTGTTACCAAGAGTTTTAAACCTTAGAAATACACGACTTGTACATGGCATCATGTATTAAGCCTTGTATCTCTCTAATGGGGTCTAACCTGATGGTCCATGGCTAGAACACGACTTCATGTTCTTAGACGTATTTCTTCCTATTTTCTTATTGGGTTTCACCAGAAGAACACAACATATACATAACATTGTGTACTTGCCCATGTTTCTCTTAGAGTTCCCAAAAACACAAAGCCCAGTAAAGTAGAGCTTGTACATGACTTCGTGTATTTACTCGTGTTCCTTTTTGATTTATGACCAAAAGGGAAACACGATTGAAGCACGCCCCATGCTCTTAACCATGTTTCCCTAAGTTTTGTTTTAAAAGAAAGACGTACCTACTTTATGATACCCTAATGGAGTATGATTAGATCGAGTATCCTAAGAACAATACCACGTAGAGAATTCATTAAACCTAAACTAAATTCCAATTTTGTTTATGAACAGCTTTGGGCACCAAGCTTTGAAGAGAGATTTGAGGCTCATTTCGATTATCAAGTATGCAATAACTGCATGTTGCTTGCTGAGGTAATATTAACAATCGGACTAAGAATTTAAAATTGGCATAATTGTGTGGTGGTTTTTTCTTGGTTGCTTACTCTAGAACATGCATCTTCGGATTGGGTTACAAATCCGATCATAACTTCGGGATGATGTGGTAGTTAGGCTCTTATACTCTACAAAATGCGTGGTTAGGCTCGATAGTAGTCAATTAGGAAATTTCTAAGGCCGGGCAGTCAACTCAGAGTAGGTACAAAGTTGTAACAAGTTATACGACGTTATGAGACCTTGTATAAATCCTTAAAATGGATCGTGCTCCTTGGTGATAGCCTATGGAGGGATGACCTGGACGTGACTATTTCTTCCTTTTCTATTCTAGAAAGTTTGAGGACTTAAGAAACATCCCTATTTGGTACATGATCCACTCAGAGAACTTTATCCCTTTTGTTTGGTGGGGGTCATGAGTACTCCTGTACTTGTTATTATTATGAGATGTTGGAATACTTGGTTGTGGGCTTAAATCTTAAATAACTTAATTTGTGCTTATTGTATTAGTTGAAGTGTGCATGGGCTTGTCATTTTATATTAGGCTTTGCTGCTACTTTTTACTATTTTAGGTATCAAAGGTGATTACTTCATGGACCTTCACTATGGTTCTCTTGGATGAAGGTTTGGTGATGTGGAGGAGCAAACGTTCGTTCTTTGATGAATTTCAAGAGACTTGAGAGAGAGACTTAATGTTAGATGAATGATGCTTAAATGTGTTTTCTTTTAGGCCATGTGCTAAAAATATATACTCGGGTTGAGCCTAACTCCCTTTTTTGGTTTACTTTCTTGAACCATTTTGATTTTAAAGTTTTGCTTCTATTTTCTCAAAATACGTATTTTCATGTTTTGTATATTAGATTCTCAATTGTTGATGATTTATCAGCCAACGTTTTTCAATTTATCATTGAACCTAATCATGATTTCATAATTAAAACTTGACTAGGAACCTATCTCACTAATGGAAGCCTTGCACATGTCGCTTGAAAGTAATACGTGTGGCGAAACAACCAAGCTCTTGAGTGCCTTGGGGGCAGAGTCGTTTTAAGTGCAAGTCTTTGTGCATTGTGAGTCTTGATAGTGAAAGTCAGGTGGTATTTGTGTTAGGAGGTGCGACGATGGTTGATGAAGAGCCAAGTTGAAGCTCTTCGATTTGAGCTTTTACAACCATTTGGAAAAAAAGTTCACAACTTTTCTACATTATCGATGTCCAAAAGGTTAAATATGTAATTAGTTTCTTTTTAATTTGTTTAAATTGAAAACCTTTTAGAGAAAGAAAATAAGGATGTTCATGGAGTTTAGTGAGAGAGAGCTTATTCAAAAATGTAGCTTATTATTTTGGGGATTTGATTTATTCTATTTTATGAGAGCAGAATTAAATGAAAAAAAAAAGAAAGAAAGAGAAAGAGAGGAAAGTGGGAAAAAAAAAAGAAAATAAATAAACAAATATACCAACGAAAAGAGAGAAATAGCTAGATTGTTGTATAATTTCTTTTTTTTCAGATAACATATCTCGCATTGCCCATAAAATGCGATTTCTGCACCGACCAGTAAAATGCGAGAAAACAAAAATAAAAAACGGGTCAAAAGAAAAGCTCCTTCCGCGTTGTTGCCTGGGAGCCGGAAGCCATCCACGAAATTACTCCGCGAGCCTCGCACGGCAAGCAGGGTGTGGGGCTATTATTTTATCAATTTTGTTCATTCGTTTAAGTTTTGTCTGAATAATATTTATAATTTAATTACATGTATCTTTTTAATTCTATAATTAAATATCTACTTGACTGGTTGCCAAATGAATAAACTAGGTTCAAATTACCATTCTTCTTTCATTATAAATTATAATGGCAAAATATAAATAAAAATAAAATTTTTTAAGTTATATCACCTTTATATATCTTTGTATTCAATCTAAGTTGCTATGGTTTCATCATTAATCTCAAAAATAATTTCTATCATTTTAAACTTTACATTATATCATACTATATTATAATATATATATATATATATATAAACAATTTTAGCTTTTCTACTCTATACAAAACTCTTCATGACACATATTTTATTCAAATCCCAATATTACTAAAAATACTTTGGTACTATCAATAAAAATTGTATCAAATTTATAAATTAGTTTTGTTCAAATTAATCGTGAACTGCTGTAAATTTACTCTATTTAACAAGTTAATAACAATGGTATAAATGTCGATACATAAATATTAACAAATATATGCTATTCGACTTCATATTCCTTAAAAATGATTAATAATAATGAAATTTTCATTCATTTTATTAGAAACTACATTCTAACTGCTATTTCATCCAGGCCCCCAAAAAAAAAAGAAAAAAGAAAAAAGAAAACTGCTTTTACATCCAACCACAAAAGCTCCACGTTCTCATACTTTGTTTTTTAGTTCTTTTTTTTGGCCAAATACATGTTTTGTTTAGATAACCGAAACTACTCCTTCATATCTTTCAAACCAAAATCTCCATATCACTCACCTTATTAATTTCAACTATACTTAAATCACCTATTTTCATTTTCTAAAAATCGTAAAATTATCATTTTTTAAATGTTAGTTGTCTCTTAACAAATTTCACTCTTAGATTGTTTTAAAAATATTTATTCTTACATGACTCAAAATCTAAATAAGAATTTTATATTTTCATCGGGACTTCTCATTTAATTTAGAATAGAAATATAAAGTAATATGTTGCAAGTAATTCTATAGTTTTTTTTAATATAGTTTCCTTTATTAGCATTTAGCAAACTTGGAAAAAAAAAAACTGTAACAACATGCTTTTCAAATAGAGAATTAATAGCTAAAATATTTATTTTAAAAATTTTGGATTGACAGGTTGAACTCGATTATAAACTCTACCGCGATAAGTCATGTAGTTTTGATGCGATGTGCAAATGAACCAAGCTAGTTCATAAACTAATTGAGTTGAACTCAATATTTGCTCGAGTTTGATTTGAAAATAATCGATTGAACTCGTATTCGAGTTATTTGAATAGTTTATCGAGCGGAACATGAATTTTATATATTTAGTTTAATTAGTTTGTGAGCCTATTCGAGCTCCATTTGAACATAAATATTAATCGAATTTGAATCAAATTTAGATATTAATATTATTTTAATTAGAATTAAAAAATATATTTTTTAATAAATGGATCCTAAACAAGATTAATCGAGTCGAACTTGAGGTTATGTGGTTTTATTTCAAATTAAACTCGAGCTTAACATATTAAACTCAACTGAATTCGAACTGAACTTAGCTTTAAAATTTTAAGTTAAACTTGAATTTGAGCTTAATACCGTAATATTTTGGTTTAACTCATTTGGAACTCTAGTTTTCACGTTCCTTGAGACTAAAGGCTAACATGTTCCAGTCTTCACGATATGAGGTTAAGGAAAAAAAGATAATTTTACTTTCTTAAAATTGTGTAAAACCAAATTTTTTATAAATAATCACATTCATACGGCACTGAAAATCATGTATTTAAAATGATAAAAGTAGTAAGGTCGTATACCATCTTTCTAGGATTTATTTATAAAATATTTGAATTTTCAAGATTTTTTCCTATCATTACATTTTTTTTTTCCTTTTCTATTCCTTTTGGTGGGGTATTACAGGTTTAGGTTGCGGGATAATTGAGCTTTTCTACTAACCATATTATCATAAATAGTCAATGCCAGCGTATGAACAATCACAAACAAATTTGAGTATGATTTGTTTGGATAGTTTATTTTTTTATGTGTATTTATTTTTAACATATATTTAATTTATTTATAAATAAAATTATCTATTTTTTATCTCTCTTTTCTTCATGAAACACAACATTTAAACACGAGATATCATCCTTCGCCTTTTACAAGGACAACGTGACGTTATTAACCACTTCTTTATTTATTATTTTATTTATTTGAGATATATAACTACCGGCCCTGTAACCTCAATTTCTTCACAGAGAGAGAGAGAGATAGAGAGCTCCCAATACGATTAGTAAACGAGCAAATCGAGTAGGATGAAGAGAGAATCCAAAGATCGTTCTTGTAGTAGCACTAGCGATGCTGACTTAAATCAAGCCAACTCCAGGCGACCTAAGTCGCACTCTGCTTCTTCGGTTGGTAATCCGCAAGGACATGACTACGAAGTTTTCTTAAGCTTCTGCGGTGGAGATACTCGAAAAGGTTTCACTAATCATCTGTACACCAACCTTAAAGAAGCTGGTATACGTGTGTTTTTAGATGATGAAAAGCTTGAGGTTGGAGAAGAGATCGGTGGTAACCTTCTCAAAGCCATTACCCAGTCAAAGATCTGTATACCCATCTTCTCTAAAAACTTTGCTTCGCGGAAATGGTGTCTAAGGGAAGTGGCCCATATGGTGAAATGCAGGAATCAGTTGGTCCTCCCCATTTTCTATGATGTCACGCCTGATCAAGTCCAGCACCAATCTGGATCTTATGAGGAGGCATTCAAACAACACTCGGAGCGTTACGATGAGAGGACAGTTGAAGAGTGGAGAAGTGCTCTTGCTGAGATTGGAGGCTTGAAGGGATGGGATTTACAAAATGTTGCAAATGGGTAATTTTTTTTCCCTAGTCCATTAAAATTCATATGTCCTATTTGTCTGCTGTTTCTATTTTTATTTATTTCAATTAAACTAATTAAAAGATTGTTTTAATTTTTTAAATATGTAATCTATTTATTATATTATTTAATTTTAATTTTTAATTTTGTTTATTAGACGCACACGATAGTTTGATAAGAGCTAAATTCAATAATAAAATAAAATAAGGAAAATAAATCTAAATATCCATTTATCGTTAGAACAGACCGAACTGTAACGGGAGTTGGTCAAGGGGTTTGAACGAGGTCTATAAATTTCTGAACATATTTTGTTTTTGTTTTTATTAAAATAAAAAAGAGAAAAAATAATTTGGATTTTTGAATGAAAGAAAATCCATGGACTGTTTAAAAAAAAATTTATGAGTTCAGAAGATATAAAAATTAATAACTTAAAAGATGTAAAGAGTAATAACCGAAAGCCTGTAAGAAACAACTTGTTTGGAATTTGGAAATCATACATTATTTATTTAGTGCAGGAACACATATTTTGGCTCAATTAAAGTAAACACTAAGCAGGGGCCACTGTTTATTGCAAAGTTTACATTAGATAAATAGATGGTCTCATATGAGAACTAAGTACAAGTAGTAAAATCTACAAAGGAGTACCTCCAATAAAGGAAGGGTGGACTATGAAGTTGGTCCCTCCAACGGTACACCTCATGAAGCAACTTTAATTTGGATTTATTAAAAATAAAATTAAGCAGAGGATTAATAAAAATTAGTTGAAACTTGGAGCATACATATTCATCCCGACCATGATATAAGGATAAAATCACGAAAGAATGAATTTAAATTAAGCTTACTATGGTTTAAATAATTGTTTTTAATTTAGTTGTCATTATATGTATTTGGCTAATAATATATTTGCTCTTGTTTTATGCCATGCCACTGTGGCAGACATGAAGGGGAAATAGTTAAACAAGTGGTTTCAAAGGTTTGGAGAGAACTGAAAAAAGCACATCTCATTGTAAAAGACTCTATAGTTGGAGTTGAAGATAGTGTTGGAGAAGTCATGGAAATGTTACAGGTTGGAGGCGATGATGTAAGAATCGTAGGAATTTATGGTTTCGGTGGCATTGGTAAGACTGCTCTTGCGAAGATAATCTATAATCAACTCTTAGAGCACTTTGATTACTCCAGCTTCATCAAAGACATTCGTGAAATGTCCTCACAGTCGAGGGGTCTTGAAAAGCTGCAAACTCAATTGGTATCCGACATCTTAAAGTCTGAAAATCTACAACATGAGTTTCCTCATTTTGATGAAGGAGTGAAAGTGCTCAGTGAAAGATTTCGAGACAAGAAGGTCCTCATTTTGCTTGATGATGTGGATAAAGAGGATCAGATAAATGCACTTGCTGCTGACCTTAATTGGTTTGCTAGAGGGAGTAGGATCGTCATTACGACTAGGGACAAAAATGTCTTGAATGTGGCTCAAGTGAGTGGAACTTATGAAGTTAGAGCGATGCATTTTAATAATGCCCTTCTTCTGTTTTGCATGCATGCTTTTAAAACGGAGTCACCGGCAGCTGACTTTGTAAATCTATCTGAAAATATCGTACGAACAACTGGTGGACTCCCTTTGGCTCTAGAGGTCATTGGTTCTCTCCTTTATGAAGAATCCATTAGTGCATGGGAGGAAACCTTTGGAAAGCTGCAGAACAGACCTTGTGAGGATGTCCAAAACAAGCTAATGATAAGTTATGAAGCATTACACTACGAGGAGAGGCAAATATTTCTAGACATCGCATGTTTTTTTATTGGAATGGATAAGAGGATTGCATCATATATGTGGAAAGATTGGAAACTTTGTCCAGAAAGGTCAGTTAAAGTACTCCTTCAAAGGTCTCTAATAAAAGTTGGGTGATAATAATTTCTGGATGCATGACCAACTTAGAGACCTTGGTAGGGACATTGTGCGAAGAGAAAACATTAGCGAACCCGGTGAGAGAAGTAGGTTATGGTCTAATGAAGATGCATGGTGTGTGCTTGAAAATGAAGAGGTATGTCATTAATTTTGAACTTATACCTCTTCTGCTTTGTCACCTTCATATATCAACACATGGCTCCTTAATAACTGCTTTACTTGATTGATATGAGATACAGGGGACCAAAAAAATAGAAGCTATCCAACTTGGTTATGGAATTGAATCAAAGGATTATTGCTTTACCAGTGAACAATTTACGAACCTGCATAACCTCAGGTTCCTTCGATTAGGCAAAGTCAATGTTGCTTTAGATAGCTGGTGTTTTCTTCGCAAACTCAGTTGGCTAGAATGGCATCACTGCTCTGTGGAACTTATGCATACCGGTTTATATTTGGCGAACCTAGTGATTCTTGACCTCTCGAAAAGTAATATCACAGATGCTTGGTGTGGTTGGAGCTCAAGACAGGTTTCATATTGCTCACCATTGCTTCTTTCCTGTTTTGTATTACTTTAGTACTTCTAATTTTCAGTTTGAAATTTGTTTTGCAGCTAGCTGTCAAACTAAAAGTTCTAACTTTGGAATCCTGCATACATTTAGTTAAAACACCGGATTTGTCTGAATTTAAGTCACTGGAGATATTGAATCTTGGAAATTGTTCGAGTTTGCGCAAAGTTGACCCATCAATAGCGAAACTCAAAAATCTTCTTTTCTTGAGTTTGAAAAATTGCGTGAACCTTAGGGAATTGCCTCAAGAGCTAAGTTACCTACAGGCATTGGTTGAGCTTCACATTGATGGAAGTGGTGTACAAGAATTTCCCACTTTGGAAGGTCTCAAGAAGCTTGAGTTGTTCAGTGCAAAATCTCACATATTTGGTGTAATCGGAGCACGGATGGAATGGTCACATATACCACCATCTATTGGTCATTTGACTTCTCTTTTAGAGTTGTCATTAGATAGACAAGATATTAGAACACTTCCTGATTCAATTGGAGCTTTGGTGAAACTAAGGGTGTAATCCCCCAAATTTTTCGTAATCTAATTATAACAAATACAAAAAAATGTAATATAGAATTATATTGAATAATTGGAACGAGTAATAAAAATCACTCCCAATTTTTTTCGATTTAAAAATGTCAAAGAATGAATTTGATTATAGATAGAAATATTAGAACCGTTACCAATAAAAAATATTTCGAAATACAAAACTGCAACTTCTATGGTCTCGAATAATTTATAAAACAACGATAAACCAATCGTTAATATAAAATTACTGAATTCTTTAAGCTCAATACTTCGGGACTAAATCATATGCTTGTTAACTAATGAAATAATAGTATTCAAAATCTAATAACAATATTAAGTAGCACTAGACAAAATATATTATTATAGATAACTCATATACAATAAAACGTAATATTTGGTAAAATAATCACTAGTTCAACAAGAAATCATAGTTAACCTTGAATTTAAGTCACAATAACAAACGATTAATTTCAAACCCGATAAATACAATCTATTAACAGTACTTTTTGGTATAGTACGATAATCTAAAAATGGATTACTAGGATTATAAATACACGGTAGATACTAATTCAGATCACTAATTACTAATCTAGATATAAAACAAAAATTTTCAAACCCGCTATTATACTTGTTAGAACATTCTGAATTTAGTAAGACTTAGTTCCTAAATTAATTTATTGAAATTGAAAAATGTAATTGTGTAAGTTAAAGTACTTAAAACAATTAATTGTGTAAAATCGAAACTAAAAAATTTGAACATATAAACAAATTAGAGTTTTTAGTAACTTAAATAGTTCTATTTGGATAAAATTTGTACGTAACAAATATAAACATATGTTATAAATTAATATTGGTTAATATAATTTAAATAACAAAAAAAAAATTAAAATTAAAACTGGAACAGAATTTGAAAATCATGTAGAAACCGATGAAGCCAAATCCCTCACGCTGGAAATGAATGGACGAACAGCAGTTTTCATGCTGTTGGACAGAGTCTTCACGCGGAACAATCTCCTCCACGAACAGCTGCAGCAAGCACAAATCCAATCATGTGAAACAGAGAAGTCGGCCGCTGCAAGAAGTCCATGTGAAACAGAACCGCTGCAGCAATTCAAGTTACGTGGAACAGAGAATGGAATAGAATGGTTCCACAAGCAACAAGGTGTCGGTTGCAGAGTCTTCAACGATGCAGCACGTGAAGCAGAGGATCGGTGCAGCTTGTTCCACGCGCTGCAGAGGATGAGCACAGACGCTGCAGCTGTTGGAACGAACGAACAGGATTCTCCACGCACGGCACGAGCAGGGGACACCAAGGAGCAAACTCCCACGCACAGCATCTCCACGTATAAAATGGGACGTTGCAGAATTCAACGGCACGTGGAAACAGAGCACAGTTGTAGATTCCTCTCTTCACGAACGGAATGAATTTTCACGGACTATGATCCGCTGGGCTGGAACAGAAGAACAGAGGACAACAAACTCGAGATATTGTCTGAAGTCCACGCGACAGAGGATCCGCAAAATCCACGCTTGAACAAAGTTAAAATTTCCTACGGTACAGTAGAAATTTTTCGGCTGCAGCAACCCCACCACATCCAGCTCTTGTTCCGATTTTAGCACTAAAATTCAACATGAAAAGGACATTTAAACCAACCACAACACTTCACATAAAACCAACATTAAATAAAGAAGAAATCCAACTCAAATTAAAGTCAAACTTAGCTCAAAACCTCGTTCAAATCCTTGCTAAAGAAGCTGCAGCAGGAATGGAAAAACAACAACATATACTACAGCAGAAAAGTTGGAAATTGACCTCTGATTTCACACGAATTTTGATCCGATTTTCTTGCAACTTGAACCTTTATTTTACACACATAAACAACCTTAATTAACTAGCAAACAAACCCAATTAATGCCCCTTGAAATCATCCACAAATTTCACACAAATTCATCAAAAATTCATTCTCAAATTCGCATTGCATTTCTACCCGAGAAACATCAACAGAAAATTGCATTTTTCAAGCTCAAAACACTCTATTAAAGTCTCCAAACTTAGCCTAACATTAATACATATATATAGCCTTAAGTTACACATTAACTTAGCTCAAACTCTCCCCAAACACAATTCCAAAATCCTCTCAAAACAACTATTACGAATTTATAAAACTCCTCTTCCATGCTCACTTGTTCAACCTTATTTCAACACTCTAAAAACAAAGTGTATCCCTTGTTTAGATCCTATAGCATTATCCAAGCATTAATACTCATCAACCACAATCAAAACCCACTTTAACAAGCCCAAACAACATCAAAGACCAAACTAGATAGTCTTGGTTACCATAGATTCATATTAGACCCAAGCTCAACAAGGTAAGAGAATCAAATAAATATATATATATGCTAGTTAGCTAGATTAGTTTTCTTTAGTTACTCATCTTCTTAACTTCCTCTTTAGATCATTACTTCATCAAGAAGGAGGAGCTAAACCCTATCTATTGTCCAATCAAGGTAAGAACTATATCAAGTTCAAATATTCATTATGTTTGATCTTTACGAATTGACTTATAAATTTATCAAAATTGATATGATAGTATATTGATGATATTTAGATTATTTAACATATAGATACATCAACTTGAAGATTCTTAAGTATAGAAATTCAAATCTTAGAAGGGAAAAACCAAGACTACACTTAAACTACGACAAAGTTAAATCGAAATTTAGATGACTTATGTGTATTCCTAGAAAGAACGAATAAACTGTATTTATGTGTTTGTTATAAGCCAAAAACGACCCCACCAATGGAAAGAACACGAAAAATCCTATGAAATCGACTATTTATTTGCTAAAAACGGATAAGAAACGAATTAGATATTACAAAAACAAAAACGGAATTTCTGCTGCCAGATCTACACGAACAGAGCGGACTGTTCTTGTACTTTTCGTTCCCTTAATGACTTTGTTTGATAAAACTAAGACCATTAATGGATTGTACTCGGAAAATACTATGAAAACGACTATTTATTCGTCAAAAACGGATTAGAAATGAATTAGATATGATCAAAACAAGTTTTGACTACAATTGCTAGGATTCACTTGAAATCTATGCATGTGTTTCATAAATTTTAAAAATTATACAAGTCTCTTTTTTTGAAAATAATTCCATTATTATAAAGTACTCTTCGAGTACTACCAAATCGACTATTTATACAGTGAAATCGGATTTAAAACGAATAAGAAATCACAAATAGAAATTTACTCAGTTTTCGCTTTTAAACCTATATCAATGTTACAGGTATTTTTATTAATATAGTTATGATTAGTACTATTATTATTACTACTGTTTATAATATTCCGTATTAGAGCTTCAAGGACTACATGAATTAAAATCACTAAAGAGAGCGAACATAAGTTATTCCCCATCCCTCTATCATTACACTAAGAAATGGCTGCACGTTCCATGGGACGATCTTCCATGGGACGATCTTCTCAGGTATCTCCTCTCTCTTTCTCTCTCTCTCTCGTATTTGAACATTTCCAAAAAAGCGTAACTGCTAACAGTGATTTTGGGGTAAAGAAACAAAAACTTTTTTGCTTTACAGATTCATATGTAGATTAACGCCATGCTTTGTATGCAGGGACGGTCTAAAAGTAAACTCAGAAGAAATGGAGGAGGAACGGGAGGGACGGCATTACTATTTGAAATGTTGTAGAGAATTCCTTCCATATCGGTAAGTGATCTAAGCTTATAGACCGTTGATACAGTAAACTTTTTTATACTGTACATTTCTAGCAGGTATAATTGTTAGCCGGTGATATAAAATCATTTGCTCATGAATTCTGGTAAATGCACAAAAAAAAAAAAAAGGATATACATATAAAACTGATATGAAATATCTGCAGCATAATTTCACCTTTTATCAATTTGCAGCAAACATTGATGACTATTGTTCCTGTTACATGCATATGAGAGACTACTATCATATCTATTGCTAAATTCCCAAATTTAGATCCCACTAAACTCAATCGATTTTCTTTCTTTTTTTTTTTTTCCAAATTTGCTCGATTCACGGTTCGGTTTGGGAAAATACAGTCGTTTCCTGGTTTGGTTTGTGATGTTAAACTCAACGGTTGATATTTTTATATATAAGGAAAAAAAAAAAAAGAAAAAAGAAAAAAACTCGAACTTGAGAGCTTACATTGATTTTGAATTATGAACTGACACCTCTTTCTTGAGATTGTAGAGTCGTCCACTGACATATTTTCGAAGATCAACCAACTCCTCACAAGAATCCTCCTCGAACGGGTTTCAGAGTTCATCAACTTCAGGGGGAGGAAAGGGAAAAAAATAAAAAAAAAGTGGAAAGCCCTTGTGTAGATTTTCCCGTTTGGATTTTTCTGAAAAATTTCTGGAAAATTAAAAGAAATTACATGAGATAATTAATAATAGAAGAGTCCAGTGGCTCTAGTTCAGAGACACATCCTCTTTGATTCCAGGACTAGGAGCTGTCTGTACCATGGAATGGAACTTCTGGGTTGTATTGGAATGATAACCCCTTTTCCCTCATTAGCTTTAATGCTTGGGGTAAAAATTTCTCATCTTGAGATCAAAGCTGTTGATCCATATTTTTTCTTAGACTGCATTGGAATTTATACTTACTTTATTGAGTACAACCCTTTTCAATGCATTCGGTAAAGAACTGCCAAAATTAATTAGAATTCTCAAAATATTAAAGTCTCAAAAATTAAAAAAGTTAAGATGACAACACTCTTGCCTAGGTTCAGCTTCCTCAAATCAAGAAAATGATTTTAATATAAGTCGATGTTTAGAAGAGGGAATCTATAAGGGCAAAATATTTTGCACACGTTATTATATTTGTATGAACTACCCTTGTTGTTAAGGCATTGGATAAAAAAGTGGACGCATATCCATTGAATTATTCGACAACATTGCAAAGTTTATTTTCAATTGGCTATCCCATAATTTTGCTTTCAATGGTAGCTGAAGAAGTGAAAGACTATAAAGTTTCACTTCATAGCACACCATAGTTTCCGGAATTAAAGAGAAAATAGAGCATAACCATTTGGGAGCATAAGTGGGAGATCATGGGGGTAGCTTATCTAATTCTATATCGACCAGTTTGATTTTTTTTCCCTCTTTTAAGATTAGGAATTTTACTCAGCATCCTTTATATTTATTTTTGAATTGTCAAAAGTAATACATTTTTCTTTTAAGTTTCTACTTTGTTAATAGGATGTGCATTCTCTCTAGACATGAGGCTTTATTTAGCAAATAAGCTTTCAAGATTTTTACATGCTTTTAAATTTCTAATAGCCAACAATTTTCCTTAAATTTTCTTTCATGATGGATCTGACATTTCACACCACATGCCATTGAGTTTAATCACAAACTTTTTTCTTTAACAAATTTAATATGCTAAATGAACATATATCGAGTGTTTTAACTGCTTTATGTATATGATATATATATATATATATTTTAGTGTATCCTGTGTATAATACTTGATTTTGAAATTATATACTGGTAATTATTTTTACTTTCATTTTGATCTTATTTAAGTAGTTATTATCTATGAGAACCATCAACAGAAAATTATTTCTACAAGCAAATAACAAATATGTGCTAGAACTAAATATAATATATTATACAATGCATTTGTATGTTATTTATTATGTTACAATTATATCTTATATGTAGTATGAATTTATTATATTGCATATATCACATCAATATTATGATAGATTTCAATATACACACAAACACACGACATTGTATCTTTAACAAATTGAGAATATGTATATGACAAAGACAAGTTAATACTCATCTTATTTCAATACAAATTTGCTCAAACCTAATTTATTATGGGAATGAAATCATTATAAGTGACATTTTTTTATTGTTTGCCTTCATCTTTCATTGGTAGAGACTTAGGCTCGCAAGACCTTCAACATATTATTATGGGTCTATAAGATGAGAGAATCATTAGTGGAATAGTTGGGGGCTATCTAGCTTGGCTACTCTAATGCTTAAGTTAACATTGGAAAACTAGATTGACAGCTTAATGGTAAGAATTATATGATTATAGATGATTCATTAGATGGTAAAAAGGTCTATTTCTAGGAAAGAAGTTCGTGGCAGATTAAGAAAGTGGATAACTATAGTGGAAAGTGTATCTCGATGTATTATAATAGTGCATTTCAAAATATTAGGAAAGCATATCTTCTTATTATAGTAGTTTAGGGTGTAAGAAAAAAAAAGGGATACGTTTGTTGATTAGTTGACTAGTGTAAGACCAACCTAATAATTTGGAGCTCTTTAAGGGGTGCTTCGAGGTATTTGGTTCGAGGTAGGCAAGAAATGATTAAGTTGTTGTCAATTAGGGAAGCTTGGTCAGATATTGCGTCGTTAATACAAGGTTATAATAAGTCAGATAGGGTCCAAAGAATTTGGCTCATGACTTAAATAGGTTTACCTAAGCTAGGGAGCTTATGCCCAAAAGGCCTATTAACACTTATGCCCCTCTCACCCACTCTCATTAATGATAGATCGGTAAGGAGAGTAAACGCATTGTTGGGTTCTCTATGACTATAGCTAAGCTATTATGGATTGAGAATTAAGTGGGGCTTTATGTGGCTGGTCTTATTAGAATCGTGCTCTAATCTTTGAAAACCTTTGTTGAAATGAAGTGGTTGAGTAAGTAAGTTTTTTGAACTAGATGCTCACGCTAAATGGACAATATGACTTGAGAAGATTACTTATGTTAGGCCAAGCGGGTAAGCCAAGTGGATATTCCCATAGACAATCGCCAATAGAGACTTAGGCTTGTAAAATCTTCAAAAGAAGATTCTAAGGCTGCAAGATATGAGGATTGCTAGTGGAATAGTTGGAGGGTCATTTGATAGGACCACTCTAATGCTTAAATTAACACTAAGGGACAAGTTTGATAGCATAATGGCAAGAGGTATATTAATGTAGACAATCCACTAGAGGGTAGAGGGGCTTGTCTATAAGAGAGAAGGTTGTGATAGATTAGAAAGGTAGATAATAATAGTGGAAAGTGTATCCTAACATATTATGAATGTGATCCTAAAATATTAAGAAATCATATCTTCCTAATATGGCAGTTTTTGAGATCTTAGTGAATAAGCTGGAGATATGTGGATATATTTGCCAATTGCTCGATTTGTGTTAGGCCAACCTAATAGGTTGAAGCTTTTTAAAAGGCATTCTAGCGTGTCTGATCAAGCAGTATATAAGGAGTGACCAAGTTGTTGCTAACTAGGGCAACTCAACTGGATTCTACATTGTTGATGCATTGCCCATAATAATTACACTAGGTCTAAAGGGTTTAGCTCATGATCTAAAAAGGTCGATTCGGACATAAGGAGCTCATACCTAAAATGGTCTATCAATACTTGCTAGGAAAGAAAGAAAAATTGTACTTAATATTCATTCATCTTATTTTGATAAAACATGGTATCTTATGACATAAAATTAGATCTTTTGCTACATTTTATGGAGGGATGCAACCGAATGGACCATTTATAGGATTGTTAACTTACCCAATCTGCTAAAAACCCAGGGTTGAACCTTATAATTAAAGCATTCCTAAATATGACTATTAATAACGTTTGTATGATTTTTTATAGATCTTTAGGCTTTTTATGATTTTTGATCGGACGATAAAAAATATCTAGTAGATATGGACATCATATGGTGAGATTTAGCCTCATCTCTTATTATTTTCTCTCTCTAGACATGTTCCTTTGTCCTCTATCTAAACATAGAAGATAGCCACGTGTAAGTCAAATGACTAAGGCAAGAGGAAAAAAAATAAACATAATTGAGCGGATTAGGTGAGTTTTGGGTTCTAATATCAGCGTTTTAAGGCCTTATAATATACTTTAACCTAGAATAAATAATTAAAATGAGTTTATTTTCTATTTAAAGGAAAAAAAACAAGAATTTGATGATGTTGCATAGAACATGGGTAAGAACATGGATTGTGCATTAATCCATGGAAAGGGTGTGTACTTCAAAAACTTGACAATTTGGGTCATGGAGAGATACATAAATTCGTGTACATGTTGTGTGCTTCATAGGTTCTTTTTTGCTTCAAAAACTCAAAGAGATACATAGGTCCATGTATAGGCCATGTACTTTTAGAAACACAAGTTTTCACATACTGAGAGGTACACTACTTAGTACACGTGCTGTGCATCAAGCTGTGTACTTCTAGAAACTCTTCATTCATCAGTTTCTCCCATGTTTCCAAACCTAAGGCCAATATAAACACTTCCACAAATACAATTACAATCCCACAATCATTCTAATGCGCACAACACCTTTCCAATCACATCCTACACTCATGAACAAATATAAGCACACAATAACTATATTACCTTCTTCTTGATTCTTTTGTTCTTTCCTCCTTTCCTCTCTTAATTCTTTCTTTTAGAGTTTGTGTAACGCCTTAATCTAAATGCATTATTAACTTACCATGTGTTTTTACTAGAATACACATGTTAAAGCTATGTATTTCTAAAACCATAAACATGTATTTCCAATATCAGCAAATACTCACATATAGGGTAACTTTTAAAACTTTTCATATCAAATTAAATGTCCTCATTTCATCAATCAGCATAACTAAAAATCCAATCTAAAACATAATAAAGAAATCCTTACATATAAAAGTCTCCAAAAGAAAACTAACTAACTCATAATATGTTTCTTCTTCTCAAATTACTAATAACTAATTTTAATTATCAGTAGGATGGTCATAACCGCTATTGCTCTCCCATCATTGACGAATACATCATAGCCTCAAGTCATAATTATAGAATCTTCACCTGTACCGATGGGAAAAATAAGGATCAAGCGAAAAACGCCCAGTACGCCAAATCGAAAACACATACACATGATTATGCAACACAATATCACATACAACTTAGATTCTAATGCAACAAGCACAAATTGTTATCTTTCATTTGCCTGCAAACAACACAATTTAGGACTATTGGTAACTAATCTTAAACTCGGAGTAACTCAAGACCCCGATGAAAACCATAATATAGATAGTGTATACATATATAATTGTGTCCCACAATTAAGCTGGTAACGAATCCTAATCTACTGAAATCATCTCCAGGTGCAACTCCATTCGGGACACCGCCACACAAGGATTATCAGGTTGCCAACGTTAATATCACACTACTGTCGTGGTCTTTACTAACCGCAACCAAGCACAAGCAATACTGGATTAAATTAAAGTCCGATAATTATTAATTCTGATTTATAACAACTAATCCTACAAGCACATACAACCAAACATGGTAAGGTCGTACTTGGATTTGCTTTCAATCCTAATCTATTGAACAGAAACCTTTAATTGAAAAGGAACCCTAATATTGCAATACTCCTGTCACAAGTAATTTACTATCGCTATAATCATATTCCTATAATCTATTAATCTTAAAAACTACGACACTTTGATAGAGATCTTACCTTTACTTTGATTTGAAATCGAAACTCTCAAAATCCGCTTTAGGGTTTTCTCCAATAGATTCCTAAATCTCCTTCAATCGTATACAAAACTAGAATTAGATTTATCTATCTAAGGAAAGGAATTGAAAAAGATCAAGATTAGACCCACATACCTTGAGTTTGGATGAAGAAGAAGTATAGGGAAATCGAAGGTCTAAGGATCTATTTATAGAGAGAGTTGGTTTTGGAAAGATGCAACCCTAACTTAGGAAAAATACGGACATAGGCCAGCCTTTATGCCGGCAGCTTAGGTACTTATGCCGGTGGCTTATATGGGTACGATGGCAGCCTTTAGTCTGGCGTAGGACCATTTTCTTCAGAAATTCTCGAAGCTTCAACACCAAAGTTTAGGCCGTTGTCCATTATATTTAGGCCGGCGGTCTAGGATGCTGGCCTAAGCCAAATTCGTTCGTTCATTCGCTTGTGACTTCCTCGTGTCTAAATTCATCTATTCAAGGACAAAATTACCCTCTTAACAATATTATATTACATATATACCCTTCATTATGAATTATTTATTTGTACTTTACATAGCCTCTAAAATTCTCTTTCGCAATAGTTTTTTTTTCTGTAAAAACTATTATCAACGATAATTCTTCAAGAATTCACTATCTAGCTATTCTACCTTTTTGCATGGTTGTCAAACTCGAGATTCTATCTAGAATCACTAGGGGGTTTGTAGAATCGGAAGATAAATTCGCACGATTCTATAACTAATATAAATTTTCTTGCAAAAACTATAGATTTATTTACTGTACTAATAAAACTTTAAATAAATGGTGCAAATAAAGAATTTAACATTAATTTTAGTTACATAAAACCAAAATTTAAATTTTACCAATTACAATTCACATGCTTTCATTAATATGTTTAATGTAATCTTAATAATTACAATAATTATTTACATTTACTGATGATTCACAATCTACAATTATTAAGAAATATTGCAAATCATTCAAATTATCATGTGCGAGTAGCTAGTTTTGTGTAATAATGAACATTTTCATCTTTACTATATATTTGCATAACAAATCATTAAATTTATGACAACTAAATTACATACAAAAATTTAAAAAAGAGAGGGTATATTTGTTCAATTTTCATTCCAATTGTTCAAAACGTAGTAGAGTATATAACTAGAAGAAAATAAGTCTCTAAAAAAATGAAAAAAAAAACCTAAAATTAGGTTGGCTTAAGATAAATATTAAGAACCAACCCAAAAGTCCATGAATTTAAACATATTAAATTACTTGATTTTTAAAGTTCAAATAGAAAAAAAAAATGTGTGAAATTACTGCAATTCAATTTTACTACCGATTCTACCATCGACTCTACTAATTCTATTATGTAGAATCACGAGTCTTACAAATTTGCTCCAAATACGATATTATATTTGAGTTGAATCAAAATTGCGTCATCAACTTGTAAACTCGTAAAAACATATGAGTTAACTTGTGAGTTTGACAACCATGCCTTTTTAGAAATGGTAAGAAAAGAAAAGATACAATAACTTACCATGGAAATCCTTTTTAAATCTTCAAGGATAATGTGTGTCCATTGAAAAGCAAAATAGAAAAGAAAGAAAAGAAGAAGAAAAATATATCTATAGAAGATTGAGAGGGATAAGGAGAGGTGGTTATCCTTTTGTAGTTAAATACATAGGTTTTCCTAACATAACTTTTAAATTTTTAACTTGATGGACCAACTTGCCTCTAACTAAAACTTGGAGATCACATCTCTACCATTATTTAGTCTTTTTTTTTTTTCTATGTTACTGTGCTAAATTTAAATGTTTTGGAAAATATTTTTTAATCAAAAGTTGAGTAATATAAGGCTCATGATTTACCTTCCATATGTGTGTGTCTATATATATATATATAATTCTTTAACCTTGATGTCTCTCCCTTCTTTATTACATAAAGACTCTTCCAACCTCACTTTTCATTTGCAAGTTTTTCAAAAGAACTCATATATTTTGCGGAAGCAAGCATCCTAGAATTTTTTAGAGTAAGAAACTCATTATGCTTAATTATCATCATTCTTAGATTACTTTTAATGAACCGCTATTAATTCTATAATGTTCTTGATAGGAAATTATAGATGATGGATAAGGCCGACAAGTTTTTGCAAATGGTAAGGGCTCATGAAATTGATCATATATCATCTTGTACATCTTCTTCCGACTCAATAGTATTTTAAGATGTTTGCTAACAAGAGATTATAGATAATAAAGGAATAATCACTAAATATAGACAATAAGAGCTTATCGTAATGATTTTGTTTTTCCATGAATATATTACTTACGCAGAGAATATATGACATGTAGGAGTGGAAATAAGCAATTTGTGATCTTACATTTTGACTAAATTGCAAGAACACCAGCTATCTACATACTACAAAGTATTCTTTTTTTTTTTTTTTTTTTCAGCTATGCTGTCTACAAAGTTAAAGTGACCAAATTTCACCTTATTCTTGTTATAAGTTGTACATCAAATAATTATGAATTTGGTGATTATTGTGAATTATAAGTTGTTGTCGATTTTTTATGAAAAGGTACATTATCAGAGTTTTTATGAAACGTTAAATGGGTAAATTATGCCAAAAGGTATCAACATTTATGGGTATGTTCATTTGAAGTATCAATGTCTGGAGTGGTTAAAAAGAGGTAGAGCGTTATACAAAAGGAGTCAAATAAAGTACCTTTAACTAACACTGTTAGTTGATTGCTAGTGTAGTAGTTAACTACCAAATGGCTCTTAAAAAATAGTAAAAAGATAAATGAAAAAGAGAGTATAATAAAAATTAGATGTGCAAAATAAAAAAAAAAGGAAAATTGAAAAATAAATTTAAGAAAAATAAGAATTCGACCACCATCGATACATCCATCAAGACTCAACACCACTGTCTTCTTTGCTATATACTTAAATTACTAGACATTAATTTTCCTCAAGTTTGAACTTTTAGATCAAATTTTTTTGGGAGTCATTTTGTTGGAAACCTTAGATCTACTCTTTCTAGTCACAATCAAAGCTAAAACCCCGTGGGTTTTTATTTTCTTTCACTCAATCCTTTTTGGTGCACTATTTCCATCGATTTTTCTAATTTAATCTTGAATAAAATTTGATGTTCTCTGGTTTAAGTTTTTTGAAAACCTTGATCTGCCTTTCTGGGACTCATAGCACATAAATCTAGGTGGGATGAGTCTCTTATGATGTATTTATCAATCCTTTGATGTCCATTTATCTTGGTTCTACACTTTTTTGCCAGATCTAAAAATGAAAATTCTAGGGTTTTCTTAATTTTATTGTTGAATCATACAGGTCGCGCTCAAACATCTTTCATAGGTCTTCTAAGGTCACTATGCTCCCCTAAATCAATTTTATGCTTCCTTTATCTCAATTCTTTAGATAAACTCACTTGTCAAAAAATCAAATCTTTTTGGTCAGTGGACGTTTCGGTGATGGGTTTGGCAAAAGAGATGGTGTTGTAGAGTTTTGATGGGTGTGGTGGTGATTATTTTAGCAATGATGGTCAGATTCTTTTTTTTGTGAATTTCTTTTCTCCTTTTTTTTTTTTGTCAATGTTCCCATATTTTTGTCTAATTTTCATTATATTATCTTTTTATTTATTTTTTACTATTTTTTAAGTGCCACATGGCAGTTAACTACTACATCAGCAGTCAACTAACAATGTTAGTTAAGGATATCTTATTTAACTCTCTTTATATAATGTTGCTAATTTTTTTTAACCACTCCAAATGTTGATAACTCAAATGAATTTATCCTCAAATGTTGATACATTCCAGTATAATTTATCCAATATTAAATTTTGTTATATGTTGAAATTAGAATTTTTTGTCCCTTCATACAAACAAAAATAGTGGACCAGGGAAAGTGTTCAACTTATGTTTGGACTAAATCATCCAAGCATGCCAGCCATTTAAATACCATTTGAAATCCTTTTCCCAGTTCTATTCAATTGATCTAGGCTCATAATATTTCATTAATTTATATCATAATTGCATAATAAAAGTGTCAATAAATGCAAAGAAGTGATAGTTATATGAGGTAAATGTAAAGTTTTACACTTTTATAAAATATTATGTGACAACATTTGGAACCGACTAAGCCCTTTTTTTTTTTTTGTTTCATGAGACTTACACCATTATTATTTCTCGATTTTTGTTGGGAGTTCTACGGATCCACCACTAGATGTGGCATAATCATATAGTTCTTAGGATTCAAGGATTTGCCATATGCGCCATAATGATAAGGCTCTTGAGGTCTACAAATTGATAGGATGTGGCAACGTGATAGCGCTCTTAGGATTTTCAGATCTATCGTTTGTGGCAATAGTTTCTTTTATAGGTGCGAATGAGTTCATGTTTTTTTTTTAAATATTTTACGCGGAAAAGATTATGTATATTCAATCTCTATTTAATTGTATTCAAATCCTATTTAATTTCATGATTCAAAGAATACCAACTACATTTTACATCATAGACTGAAAAAAAAGACTATACCTATTCAAATCTTATTTAATTATATTCAAACTCTATTTAATTTTTATGATTTCAGTGATATGAAAAATATTTTATGCCCATATGTTAAAAACATTATATTAAAAACATTTATACTGAAAGTATTTACACTAAAGATACCAAAGGAAATAGTTTTTATTTTAATAGTATAGATTATATAGATTCCATGTTCCCTTTTTGCTGCTCATTTTTCATCATGTATTGTAGATTCCATCATCGAAAACCTTGATCACTCCTTTCTAGTGCAAGTAAAATGTTTCAGTGTGCATCATACATTCCCTGCGCATCCCCTGATCTTAATAGGTTCTTGAGGCTTCCGAATTTTTGTGTTTCAACTAGATTGATTACCCCATCCTGGTGGTATAAAAACCATTGAATGTTATCAGGATTTTTCTCAGCTTTTATATTGTTTATAAGTGATAGTATTTGTCATTTGTAATGCTTGCAGTTGGCATGGATGATACTTATGTTTTAGTTTTTCTATTCACCTGGATTGATGAGATTCATGCATGCATTAAAAATATAATAGTTATTATGATCAGCTATTTTAAAATTTTTTCCCTTACGATATTGAATATTATATAAACATTGCTAGACTTTCTATTGATCATACGATTTAGATATTTACTCTAGCCCCTCATATTAGCCATTCTGTCTAAGTTGTCATTTTTATATTAATTTTTTGTTTTTTTTTTTGTTTTTTGTGTGTATTCCAAAGTTTTGACATTAATTGTTTTGTAACAAAATTTCTATATTTGAATTTATTCATATATGATTAAAAAAATTTTAACTTAACTTATTTTGACAATATTAATAATATGCCTAATTTGTTGGTAGAAAATTATAACATAGATGTTTTGATACTGAAATATAATGTTTTACCATCAACGTTCTTCAAACATACATATTTTTATTGCATTTATTTGCAATAAGATTAGATATCTTTCATATATAAGATAAGGTCTATTCTCACTCGTTTTTCTTTCTTTTCTTTTTTTTCCCCTTATTTTTGCAATGAATATCATAAATAATAGATTACGTAGTTCCAAAATTTACTCCAAATTATTTTTCATTTACATAGAGAGAAGTACTGCGAACAAAACTACAAGTTCTATCATAGATGGATTTTTCTAAAAATTTTTAATTGATTTTCTTTACCAAGCCTGCATCCATCCTTGCTAAGAGAAAAAACTGAAGAGCTATAAATAAAAACTTACACGAACAGGTCTCACGAGATACATAAAATCTTAAGTAAAATATTAATCACATAAAAAAAAAATTAAAATGTTAAGATTTAGATCTTAACGATTACAACGTTTGAATACCATTAAAAAAGGACGTCCACGAAAGGCAAATGACTCCTACTTGGAATTTCTTCACTTTCTTGCATATCTCAAACACAAAAGAATAAGGAACCAATGCTTATGAGACAACTCCTTAGTATTACAAAAGTAACAACAATTATGACTTAGTACTCCCTATTGCACCATTTATCCAAATAACTAGCCTTTGATGAGCCACTAACTTAAGGAAAAAAAAAAAAGAGTGTCGTGGAAATAAAGTGTTGGTGTATAGCTCTTCGATTTATTGTTCCTTAGCTTTTACTATCTCTAGAGATTTCTCCCTAGACGAAGCTAACAATTGTTGCTTTCTTTTCAAACCTTCCATCCTTTCTACGTTGTCTTGATACAGAGCTAATTTTCCTTCTCACATTCTCAACAAGATCAGTGAAGGAGCACAAGTTGAGGTTCTTTAGGTGAACAACATGCTTGGTGAACATCTTTCGAATGCAGATTTTCAACAACTCCTTCTCATCACAAATATCCTGAATATCCAAAGAGCCCTCTAAATGCTCTATGTAATCTATGAGATCTTTCTTTGGCTTTTGTTTTGTTCTTTGCAATTAGTGACGGTGACTCACTCTTGAGTAAAGAAGAATTTATCTAAGAAATGCTTGCACATAGTCCTTGGTGGTAATCGAGTTACAAAATAATTTATTTTCTAAATCTCCTTTCTAACTACGGTCCAAGAGGCATGTTCACCAATCGATATAGTATAGAAAGCAAATATAGGTCGTATTTCTTGGGAAACTTAGCAATTACTCCTACTCACCGTATTCCAATTATCTAATCGATGAAAATAGGGGAGTTCAATCAATTAATTCAATGGCGAATATCAAAAGTGCTACCTAAACTTTTACAAAATGTTTAGTCATGTACTTGAAGTTTGGTTTTGAATAATTTGGTATCTGAAGTAAGTTTTCATATATTTTCTTCTTTAATTGAACATGCTTTAGGTAGGAAAAACGTACGTAAAAACTTACTTCATATACCAAATTATTAAAGACAAAACTTCATATAGGAAAAATCTACGCAAAAACTTGATTCATGTATCAAATTATTCAAAACTAAACTTCAGGCACCCGATTGTGTTAGAAATAATACACAAGAAATACTTAAGAGGGGGGTGGGGGGTGGGGTTTGGGTGGTGGTCGTGAATTAAGTATTACATATTTTTCTATTTTATAAAACTAGATTAATTAACTAAGATAAGACAAGAGTTAATTAAAACAACAAATGCAGCGAAATAAACTAATTAAAACTAATTAATAAATAAGCAGAGATAAGGAAGCTCAAAGAGAGATAAGGAGAAGCAATACAAGGATATAATGGAGTTCGACCCACTGCCTACTCTCCACGGTGCAAATGTCTCAAAGAGGACTTTTACCACTATATTGATTATTCCAAAATCAATACACCTCTTACACGAGGAATTACAACAATGCTTATCACAATAGGACTTTTACAATTGCCTTTCACAAGGGACTTTCACTTGATAAATCAAGTATTGTGCTGGTAACAAACAACCAGACTTCAAATGCCTCCCATTGAAGACTTCTCTCAATGCCTCACACAAGGACTTCTTCTCTCAATGCCTTCCACCGAAGACTTTTAACTTTGCATCTACGAGAACTTCTTTTACAAATGTCTTCTTTAAGAACTTTTTACAAACAACTCCTATATGAGCAGATTTACAAACTAAAAAGCTCTTAAGGAAATATACAAATTTTCTTTACAAAAAAACGCTCCTATTTGAGCAGATTTACAACAGAAAATACTTTAGGAATTTTACAAATTTCTTTTTCAAAGTGAGCTCCTTAAACGAGCAAATAAATAACTTTTTTAAATCTTAAACAGTGCTCAAAAACTCTCATTTAGAGTGTATCACCAATTTTGAAACAGAGCGCTAATTGTTCTCTTGAAAAAAATTTCAAATTAACGAAAATGAGAACAAAAACACAAGTAAAAAAAAAAAAAAAATTTACAAAACATTGTTCTCGTTTTTACTGTGTGTTCAAAAATTCTAATATTTCATTCTGTTTTAAAGAGATGAGGAAGATCATATTTATAGCTCTTGATAAAAATTTGCCTGTTATCAAAAAGTTTCTGACAGCCCATACTTGTATTTAATGAACTTAATGTTTTAAAAACGTGTAAAAGTCAAAAGCAGAAAAAGAGCATTAAATGTGTCTGACACATGCATTAAATGCATACCAACAGCTCTTTTCTTTCTAAAGTCGAGGGCATAATTTCTAAGTCGAGGTTTGAGGTCAAGGCCTAAGCTTCAGCCATTGACTTCATAAATTTTGCGCAAGGCCAAATTTATGAAGTCGAGGTTTGAGGTTGAGGCCTAAACTTTAGCCCTCGACTTTATAAATTTTACTCAAGGGCAAACTTTCTAAAATCGAGGGCAAAATTATGAAGTCGAGGCCTGAGGTCGATGCCTAAACTTCAGCCCTTGACTTTATAAATTTTGCCCAAAATTCTAGTCGTTGACTTCACGATTTTGCTAAAACTCCAGCCCTTCACTTCACGATTTTGCCCAAAACTTTAGCCTTTGACTTCATAGTTTAGCCCAAAACTTCAACACTTGACTTTATAGTTTTGGCTAAAACTCAGTCTTTTGTCTTTATCTTATGAATTGTGTCACGCCCCGAACGGTATTCTAAACGTGGCAGTCCGCCGTACACAATATTAAAGCCTAGGAATGACCGCCTTAGTCACGAGAAGGTTTTCATACTATGTACAAGACGTCTAACACATGGAGGTGGCACATCGAAGTGATACATTTTATATTGATACAACTTGAATAATAATGTGAAGGAAATACACTTCACTATACTTCAATTACAATTCATCCACAGATTTCACTACACAATCTATTACAAAACATTTCACAAAAACTAGCTAATCTTCCTGTCGAAATCCCGAAGTTATATTCAGCTTCAACCATCTCGGTCCCTAAGTAGTATTCTCCCGTTAACCTGTTTATTCAAACATCTATTAGGGTATAAGCTACACTAGCTTAGTGAGAGTTCCTTTAATTTCATACCATAACAAGCAAGTTATAATTCATCCATATGCTATGCATGAACAAGTACATGAGCAGACAAGCATATGATTTTTCGGTAGCCATATGTGAATGGATTTACGCCCTCTATTCGGGGTTGGGATGGTCCATAAGTCATGCAACTATAATTCCAATATTGAGTGGGGTGGTCCATAAGTCATGCAACCATAATCCCGATCTCTTCCTCTTAATTATACAACCTCTGTTGTTTTATTGTGGTAGTTTTATGTGCTTATCCCACATCTGTTAACTTAAGCGATCTCACATCCTTAATGTTAATAGAAGCCCCCTTCGCCTATCCGCTAATATACTTTTGTCCCACCAAAGGTATGTCAACCAATGCAATGTGACTCACTACGTGATATGCATGTACAATTTATTTATATAATTGTGGCATGTTAATTATGTAGGTTAAGAGCGATCATAGAAAATTCCAGACAATTCAAGTCTATGCTAACTCATACAATGATTTTATAACAAGTCTCGCCTTGATATACTTATCATTCATTCAATCAAGATTATATCACAATCCATTAAAATTTTATCTTTTCCTAATTCTAATGTAACTAGCTACTAGCACAATCAAGCTAACAAAATAAGAGGAAAACTCACTCGGTCATTGGATCACTGGTCTCTTAGTAAATGTAATCCAGTGGTAGGGAATCATCGATTTTGGGATCACCTAAAAAGGAAGAAATACCCAAATGAGTATTTCTACTCAAAACTAATCCATTCTATCTCATACAAACTATCAAATTCGTAATTCTCATCCTACACGGGAATTCCAACTTAAAACGGCCATAACTTGGTCGTTTTAACTCGAAATTTAGCAAATTATATATCAATGTCTATCTACTTTGAAAGATCTATCTAATTCTAATATCATATTTAAGTTTTGAAAACTTTAAAGCTTCAAAAGGATCTAATCAGATTAGAACAGTAGCGAAATCAAAATGGAAAAATTGATTTTGTGAAAGTTCAAGAAGTGTCTACTATCCAAAGCAAGTATTCACGTAATATGAACAAGTTACTACCATAAATGATATGTTATGAGATATATATATACATGTTCTTGATGATATTGAATAACATAAATTTTTAAAAAACTTTTTCTTTGTAAGACTTTATGAAAAATCAACTTGGAAACGCTAGTCTTGTATTCTTGACAATCCCCACTTGTTTTTAGAAAAATTCCTTGATAAAATCTATTTATTCTTGTTAAAATCAAGCCTTCATTATGTATATTCCCTAAGGCCTTTGTTTTTCAATAAAAGCTCTCATTTTACACTTTGTAAACATGTTTTTAAAATTAGTTCATCTCAAAATCCAAATTTTGTAAAAAATTATTTTTGTGGTGATTCTTTTAAGAAAACTTATTTGATACTTAGAAAATTGAGGCTCAACCATACCTAGCCACTAAGGACTTCATTTCTTTAATAAAATTTCTATTTTTAGTTTGAAAATTAGGACTTTTTATACTATTACTTCATTATTACGAATTTCTTAAAATGACAAACAACTTAAATTTTCCTACTTTATTTCTACTCCTTGTTCTACATATTTTTCTTAGCAAATCTCATCTTAATTTATAAAAATCATTACTTGATGATATCTATGACCTAAACTCTTCATTTTTCATATAAAACACAAGTTTTGAAGTTGATAAAAGAGTTTTTAAGGCATGGTTTTGGAACCATTCGAATTTACAAAATTTGGATAAAACTCAAATTTCATATTTTGTAATCTCTTCCTATTTTTGAGAATCTCTACTAGTAGATCTACCATTTACTTATAAAAAACATCTCCTATTAATACCTATTCCATAAGCCTTCCATTTTCTAAACAAATCTTTCATTTTGGTGTTGAAAAATGGGTTTTCAAAATTGGTCTTGGTTGAGATCCGAATTTACCAAATTTATTTTTGGACATATCTTTTGATAAAATCCATATAAACTTAGGAAAAATCATCCTTTACATATCCTATCTTGAAAGCCTTCCATTTCTTGAATAAAAACTTCATTTTTGAGTTGGAAAACATGTTTTAAAACTATGCCTTGGCCTAAATCCGAAAATAGAGTTTTCTTAGGAAAAATAATCTTTGGAAATCATCTTTGAACCATATAAAATGAAGTCTTGATGATATATACATTAAGCCTTCATTATCTCAAGTAAAAATTTCATTTTGATACTTGGAAAGTGGTTTTTAAAAATGAGTTTTGCCTAGATACGAATTTCACCATTTTTATGCAAGTTTAAATCCAAGATCTACATAAAATATGAACATGAATATAAAAGAAATGCATGGTAATAAGCCCTAAACCTATAGATCTAAACATAAACATAATCAAAGCTTCATAAAAATTTAGATTACAAAGTATAATATAAATATAAAGATAATAAAGTCTAAAGACAACAAATATAGCAATATCAATATAGATCATAAACAAGAGGAGTGTTTCAAAGTTTTGGCATCATCATCTCTAGTCTTTAAGCATTGTGGAGAGCCTTTTGATGCATGAAACCTCCATATAATCAACCTATAGCATCTATAGAAGCTTTAGAAGAGAGTTTACTTAAAGAATCTTCAAGAATGGAGTATGGAAGCAAGAAATGGAAATGAGGGTAGCTTGTATTCTCACAAGAACAAGGCTAAGAAAGTGATAATGAGAGGAAAAAGAGAGAGTGTAAAAGATGTAGGGTTGTAAAGAATGAAAGGGTGTAAGTATAAGTCTTTAAATAGAAAGAGGAGTACATTAAAAGAGTGTTAAATAAATAGAAAAAAAATAAAACAAAGGCAGAATTGGGGAGTAGGGATGCAACTGGATTGGGTTTTGGGCAGGTCGTATGAATCCAAACCTGAACCCGCTATCCTCTATAACATACCAAACCCGACCCTATAACCCTATAGGGTTTTCTTTCTAAATCCAAACCCACCCTACAGGGTTTATCCTAAAACCCAGACCCGCCAGCATACCCGCCCGATCTATTAACCTGATTTCCTGCCCGTTTATTCACCCGAACCCACCCCATTTTTTTGTTTTCCTTTTTCAATAGATTCAACAATTTTTATCTAATGAAATAATACTCTTAATTAAGTGTTTCAAATTATTTTCAAATTGTGTAATGAATCAAGAGACATATAAATTGAAACACTTAATGAGCATAACAATTCTCATGCAAACATATAACAAGTCTCATGCAAACATAAGTATATCACTTAAACCAAATTTTAATAACAAGTTGTAAAATCCTTAAGTAGTTTAATAAACATAAAAGAAAAACATCTTGGTTCTTAGAGCTCCTCCATGTCTTCTTCCTCTCCTTGCCCTTTTAACATCTCTTCACACAAATGCCCTGTGACCTACAAGGAGAAGATATGAATTAGAAATTTAAAACTCACTAAACAAAGCTTGCTAGATTTATAAAGGAATACCGATAAATTATTATACTATGAATGACATGTATAATACCAATAGTGAAAACACAAAGATAGACAAAGTGAAAAATACTAACACTTACTTGGCTTTAATCATCCATAACATCATCATCATTGATATCTAACCTCTCAAGCTTATCTTCTAGCTTACATATATCTATATCATCACCTACAAAAAGATGTAAATGCTAAATAAAATTAGTATGGGAATAATAAAGAAAGTTAAGTATAACATAATTTAAAGAAGTCACCTATTATTCTATTTGATAACCAGCTTTGAGTACACATTAATGCCTCTATTGTAGATGGCTTGAGCCGACTTCTGTGTGAGGTAATTACCCATCCACTAGTGCTAAATGCTGACTCAGAAGCAACTGTAGAAACCGGTATAGCTAATAAGTCCCTAGCTACAGCTTGTAGTGGAGGGTATTTGGCTCCACTCTGTTTCCATCATAAAAGGATATAAAAATCATCACCATCACTTAAGGGTAGCAAAGTTTCTTGTAGGTATTGGTCCAGCTCTGTCTTTACTTGGTTATCATCAATGGTGGTGACAATGACACAGGTCTTCATGAATTGCCTCAATTTTGTTTCTCTCTTCAAACCATCATCAACATCACCTATAGGTAAAAAAGCTACTGCCCATACCCGTACTTTTATTATTACGAGAATTGCTCAACATCATTCGCATCCATGTTCATCTCAGCTTCAAGTAATTCAACATCCATGTTCCCTACATTGATGATACAAAAGATTTGATTTTATGAGATTGCATTTGTTAAGATGCTACAGAACCAAGTTATAAAGAACATAGTAAAATCATGGAGATTTTCAAATACAAAAAGATTTTAGTACTTCAAATTCCTTATAAAGAACATAGTAAAATTTACCTATTATAATATATCACATTTGTGTGAAAACTTCAATTGGTCATAAGTTTTAGCATATAACTCGAAATCCCTATTATAATATGTCCAGACGAAGCTCGTTCAGAGATCTACAAAAGTTACTGGAACTTGCCCCGTAATTGCAAATTTTGGGCTCAAATTACATTGTTTAAGGCTTGAAAGTGGGCTTTGAATACTACAAAGGTTTAGAACTAGCTCGGAATTTCCAATTTCCTACATTGAGACATGTTTGCATTTTGCTTATTTGACAATAAACAAATACAGAATAGAAGTGATATAACTATGTTATTATCCTATATCCCCTGGATTTCAAAGTCAGAACACATAAGTGAAAGGAGGTATTAGGTATAAATACACATTAAATCTATAAATTAAACCTTAGTGAATCTGCCAAGTTCTCCTTCCATAATCATCACCATCTCTGATTACTATCTTTATGTTGGAGCCCTATGTTTTTGGTCTTTGTTGTGAATTGATTTATTATATCAATTGTTACTTTTTTTTTCAATTTTTATTTTGTTCTACGGCAACAATTAACTTGGCTGCGAGAATAGCAATATAATAAATCAATTCACAACCACCTCTTTGACTCAAAAAAGGAGGAGGAAATGGTGGTATTGTTGCATGCTTTGGGGTTATGGATTACAAATCAAAAAGTTCAGACAGAACTAATTGCTGGCATAGAAACATGCATGCCTATGATTTATTTAGATTATATATAATATATATAAATTGCTTCAATTTAAATTAGCTGACCATGTTTTTATCGAAATGCAAAATCATCCATGCGAAGCATACACAAAGAAGATCAGACACGAAAGGACAAATAAAGAATTAGAGGAAAAAAAATCAAAAGTATGTTTTTTCCATTAACTATATTTGTGAAGTTAGTAACCAATATTTACAATGGTGACAGTACACAGCAGAGAGAGAGAGAGATTTCTTACCTTGTGTTTGCTAACTTCGAGCTTCAACAATGGTGAAGGCACACACAGCACAGACGACGACGACGACGACGACGACGATGATGATGACGAGGTAGTGCAGCAGCTAGAGTCGAATCTGGGATCTGGGATTTGGGGTCTAGGGTCTATGGTCTGTGGTCTATGGTCTGTGAAATATGGGGTTTGTGATTTGCAGTCGTAGTCTATGGTCTGTGGTTTGGGAACTAAGATCTAGGATCTAGCCGTCTGGGATTTATGATCTTGGAAGGGGAAGGGGAAGGGGAAGGGGAAGGGAACTGAGAATCTGAGATATGGGGTCTGGCCGTCTGGGAACTGTGGTATGGGATTTGTGGATTGTGGTCTGGGAAAGGAAGGAGAAGGGAAGGGAACTGGGAAGGGGAAATGAGGGTGTGTTGTATTGCTGTGGCGCTAGGGTTCCACTTCCTTTTGGGTTTTCACTTTTAAGTTTGCAAATATTGTTGGCTGAAAAAAAATATATATATTTATCTATTTATCAGGTCGGGTATCCATTGGGTATTTTATAGAACCCGAACCCGATCCGATAACCCTATAGGGTTTTTCTTCCATATCCAAAACCGATCCTAATACCCTATAGGGTTTTTATCGGATTGGGTGGGTCGGAAACCCAATAATAGTCGACCTGATTACATCCCTATTGGGGAGGGGCTGGACGTGATTCCAAAGAGAGAGAGAGAGAGAAGTGAAGTTAATTTGTAACTTAATTTTTGAAAGTGTAACCTGTGTTACTTAATGTGCTAACTAATAGAGACTTTAATTCATTAAATAAATCATTTAAATAAAAAAAAGTGGCTATTTTTAGGGGTGTGGTCAGCTGTCCAAGCATGGGAAATGGAGTGTATAATGAGTGAAAGAAAACTTGAATAATGTGTGGAAGTGACAATTGAAGTGTACTTGAAGTATGGGTTGAAAAAGTACTTTTTATTAAGAAAATATATAAAATAAAATTAAGAAAAATATTTTTAAATGAGTGGCAGAATTTTCATAAATAAAATTAAATAATTCATTGAATTATTTTAGTATTTTAACAAATATGTTATCGATATGATCAAAATACGCGAATTTGGGCTATAATTGATATTGTTATAACTCGAAAAATTCTAAAAATTTAGTTTATGAAAATAAAAATATTTTTAAATTATTAAATTAATTTATTTTATTTTTAGTATCCGGTCTTAAACAGAAACTGATCCCGTAAAAATCCGAAACGAACTAAGGGTCTGTTTGGATTGGCTTTTTTCCGGCAGATACAGACACTTTTTCAAACTTTTTGCTAACAAATTATTTATCAAGAAATAGATATAGATAAAAAAAAGTTGACAGTTCTCATCAAAAGATCAAATAGAACAAAAATAGATAAAATTTAGATGTAAATCGAATATATTTACACATATCATTTTAAAAAAGATACAGATACAGATGAAATACAGACAATCCAAACAGACCCTAAATTTCTGAAAAACAAAATTTTCTATGATATATAAAATATTTTTCTAAAAATATAAGAGTTGACAAGAAAAATAAAATTGTGTAATGAATAGTATGAATAGTACAAAAGACTAGTCAATTACCGATAGTAATGAAATATGAATATAATCGCAAAATCGGATATTTCTAGTTATCAAAAAATTATAAAACTGATATTTTTGAAATCCTTATGAAAATATGAGTCTAATGGTATTAATGGTATATTTTTTATATCTCGAGCCCGGATACGCTTTTCAAAGTCTGTATCCGAATAGGTTTGAAATAGGTAAAAAATTTACCAATTTGATATTTTTAAGCAACCTTATAATACTACGAGCTATTCTACACACTTAAACTGCACCTCGGCCTCTAGGGTTAAGAGCGCGAGATTGCCGGACTTAAACTACTGTATTCTACTTAGGGTTTCTGGGTGATTTTTCGGTTTAGACCTTTGTCAATTTGGAAACTGGGGATTATTGTTTATATAACATATTTAGTTTGAGAAATTTATTTTAAATTTTATTTTTTTGTAAGATTTAATATCTCTTAACGTTTTCAGAATTCTTGAATTGAGTTTTATTTCCGAAAGTTAATCGTTATTTGCTTTTTAATAATTTTGTTTTTGGGTTCTATATTACTCGATTTTACAATTCAGAGTTAAATATGGAATTTGTCGTACGTAGTGGTTTTGAATTTAGAGACTTTTGAGCTCCTATTTTATTTTTAAGGAATCTCATTTTATCAAGGTTAATAAATTTCTGGATTCGTTCGTGATTTAGGATTAGTCGAAGTTCGGTTTTAATTTGAAGTCATTTTTAGAGTTTATTTTCGATGTTTATTTTGGAATTATTTACTAGAATTTTCCAAGGCTTACAAATAGTGTCTCCACCTTTCTTCTACTAGGCTTGATAGCTTTGTCTTGATTTTTGTTCAAATTTTTGCTCTATTAAAACTTAAACAATAGCATAACAAATACAAAGCATATATATATTTTAAGTATTTGAATAATTAAGAATATTTAAATAGTTAATTGTATAATAATTATTCTTATCAAAATCATTCGTGAACATAAAGTTCAACAGATTGAACTTTTTATAAAAGTTTAGGTACTATTTTTGATATTATCAATTAATTCTATCTAAAAAAACAACTAAGCTATAAAGATTCACAACACGAGTTTGCATAAATTAAGATTAATCCAAATCACAAACTACCTAGATCTTTTTTTACCATTAAGTTTTATCAAGTAACTTAATAAAATATCAATATGTTTTGTATCAACTTCTAACCCTAAGTTTATTAATTGGAATCTCTTCCTAATAAATAACAACTAACAATAGCATTAAGAACCAAAATTTATTAGATCAATTAATCAAATGCAGAAGCATTTCATTGCACTATCTCTAAAGCTATGAGCAATCCTCATCAATACCCTAGATCTATCCATTAAAAAGATTTCTCAATCAACCCTAACAAAATCGGATATGAATCCATATCATTTACTATACAAATTCAAGATCTAATCAACTCAAACTATTGATTTCAAGAAAATTAATACTAATTTAATTAAATCACAATAGAATTACATGATTTTTAACCTAAGTATCCATAGGATCTAACTAATTTAATTACTCCTCTATAGATCTAGTAAAATAATTCAGCAATTCAGAGAAATAAATGAAGATTAGGATAAGATAGAGCCTGTAAAATCGTGATCCTTTGCAAATGAAATCAATGAGGTCCAATGAACAATTAATTTTAAAATCAACTGTGAATTCCAAAAGCAAAAGTCAAAATCTGCAAAATCCAACCTAATTCTCTTTAAAATTTTCTATTTTGACTCAAAAGTACTATCTAGATCCTAGAGTTTTGTGAAAATTCAATATTTATAGTACAAAGAATGCTGACATGGCAAAAAGATACAAAAATGACAAAATCCATGTCAGATGAATGAAAAAGCCTCTATCACACAGACGCATGGTAGACCATATTCTCAACTGTGAAATAGAACCATATCAACATAGACCCACATCGAAAGTGGTGTTGTATCCTAGAGCACTAATAATGTACTCAACTCTTAATCTAAGCACTTTGAAATATCAAACTTAGCTGCATGGTTTTATCAATATCATTTTGAACGAGTAAAATGCCAGCAAGCGCATTAGGTTGTGCTAGCAGTAACAATGGTAAGTCGATGTTGTATTCCTCAAAGAGCTATTGACTAAGTACTAGATATCAAATTGATCCCTAAGTTAACCTATCAAATTTTGATTTAATTAAGAACTAAACTAATGTCTAATTGAATACTTGACACGGAATGTCGTAGCAACACTATTGAGGGTCCCATGTTTTGGAGATGGTAAAAATTAATTAAGAACATTGCATTTATACTTTCACTTGAATTGAGCTGATGCCTTGAATGGATATTGAAATTGATTACATTGGATTTAACTAAACTCACTAGAATTCACCTACCTCTTGAAGTAGCAAAGTTCGAATTATAGCATGAATCATTCCATCAAGGTGATTTATTTATAATTGTCATCTAAAATAGTAATTTGCTCACACTAAAATTACTATTATAGTTAAAATTACAAATTGAGCACCGCCAAGTGACCCAAATTTATAATTTTTACCACATTAAGTACGTGAGTTCATGAGTTTTTGTAAAAACTCGTATATACCTATGCCAAATTTCTTCCAAAAAGAAAAACCCAAGTTGTGTTCATATGGACTATCAAATCTCTTCCGGGTATCTCTAATCCTAATCTATCTAATCAATATGGGCCAGATACTAATTAAATAGATCATAAACAACAATAATTGAATCCCCAAGTAATTAAATATCAACATCAAAGCGAGTCAATCAATTCATTTCATCTAATCCATCAATGCAATATTCACAAAAATATTTAGCACAACATCTCAATAAAACAATCAAGCAGTAGACATAGTAAAATAAAGTTTAGAAACACCTCAAATAAATTTTATTCATTAAAGTCTTCAAAACCACAAATCCAATAGTAGCATTGATTGATTGTATTCGAAATCTGATAATCACTTTCAAGTGTTACTAGAACAATAGAGTTTTAATGCCCTTTAATGAACAAATACATATTGTATATTATGCACGACTAGGTAAATGTATAATTGAAACATTAAAAACAAGAAGACAAGCTTGAGCTAGGCTTTGTCTTCATAAACTGTGGGTTTCCAAATGAAATTAATATTAGTCATAATAATAATAATTATATTTATATAAGTAAAAACATGAAATAATAATTCGTAATTTAAAAAATAAAAAAATAATGTGTTGCCAACTCAGCTCACGCACAACATGCTCTTATAGGTGAAGTATGTCATGTTAGCCAATGGAGTAGATGCCGTTATGTAAGGTATCAAAAATAATCTCGAAAAGTTTAATTAGGAATTGAATTTGAACTTTTAAAAATTCAAGTTCCAAATTGCACTTTTTGTCAAAGTTCAAATATTAAATTTGATGTAAACCCATTTTTTTACTCCAAGAAATTTCTCTTATTAATATTGTAAACTATACTAAGTTAAATGGAAATATACATATCCCCCATTTTTTTTAACCAAATATTCACATTCAATTGTATAATCATGTTGATTAGTAATCATTCACCATTTTAATCACGGATGTTTTATATCATCAAACAAGGGCAAGCGATGTAAGCTTTCCTTAATAGGATATTCTTCAAACCAAGATAATTGACTATAATTTTCTTGGATATTCTTCAATAAATAAACAACTTATTCTAGATAACAGGTGTTGAGAGATCATTAGTATATTATTTTTAATAGAGTAAACTTTCCTTAATATATAATAACTACATTATAGGTTGCCCTTAGAACTTCTAAAATTATATGATTATTCATTTTCTTTTCTCTAACAAGTAAGACACCCATCATTTTTAACTTAGGTATCTACACTTATCAAACGAGCCATATGTGGTGATAAGTGAGTCAAAATGATGATATTGTGTATTGTTTTAGTAATAAGTGAACCAAATCATTTCTAAGCCACTCCAATTTAATCAAAATGATGATATTGTGTATTGTTTTAGTGATAAGTCAAACTTGAATTATTCAAATAGTTAATCATGTCCAGCTAGAGAGTCAAGTTGGAGTTTTATAGTATTTAAATTTAGAAATATTTTATAAAACCCTTTAATCATCTTAAAATATGTAATTAGTTCAAAATCGGGCAAGTCACCGTTATTTGCAATGACACAGTTTGCTTACAGTTTTTCACAAAGTTGATTAAAGTATATAACACCGAATCTATTATAATAAAAAATATAAATCCAAATGCATTTGCTTCGTCCGATCCATATATGATAATATATTTTTCATGTTAGTATGTTTCTTTTTGGCCATTCAGATTGTCTCTTTATATTGTACTTTTGTCTATCTACAATTTCAGAAGTCTTACTTCAGTGTCTTAGGTTAGTTAAGAGTGTATCTTTTGAATATAAAAAGTCCATAATATTTAAGTATAGAGACTCATTATTAATGTCTTTAATGTTATAAGTTTCTTTCAATTTTTTTATTTTACCAATTGAAAGAAAATATTTTTATAGTGTTCGCGATCTTTAGGACTTCCAATTTCATTATTTTCCACTTACTAAGAGATATTCTAATGATATAATTATTTTTTATTATATTAATTTACATTGTAGGTTGTATTTTTAACTTATAGAATTCCATCATTTATTCATAATATTAAAGTATATCAATTGTTTAGCACCTCCGCTTGTTGAATTCAATGTAATATCAATTTTATCATTGTTTTTATGAAAAGCTATTAGAATTGTTTAGTTGACCGTAATAACAATTCTATAGAAATTTTTATTTAAAAAATCAAACAGTTACTCAGTACCTAAATTATGAATAGCAATTTAATATTGAAATTGATTTTTTTCCTAAATTATTCATTTAAATAAAAAAATTTAACAAATGAAAATCTTATTACAACGATATTCTATTCCTTATCATCAATAATAAATCCATTACAACTTTATTCATTGAGAATAAAGTGAATGAGCAATAAATTTTCCTTATTTTATATTTTCAAAATACACCCCATAAATATATAATTTACCAACACTTACCTTAAGTAAATATTAAATGGAATTTACTGATTTTCATACCTTAAGTAAATTATGAATGGAATTTTACTGATTTTCACTACTATGTAACCAACATTTGGCAAACGCAGGAGATATATGTTTTAAAATCGAAAGTTATGCAGTTTTGGAGCTACGGTAAATAATTTAAGCAGACGCAATATCTGTAGCTGTTGGTATACAGCAAGCGTAAGTAACCAGAAGAGGCCCAGTATGAGTGAAATTATGGAAGTTGATTTGAATTGCTAACTCATAACCTAGAAGTACTGCCATTTTATTTTAAGTAAAATGAATTAGGTTTGAATATTTTTTCTTACCTAATGGCCAAAAAAATTAAAATTTATATTCTTATATACATACTAGTTTGTGGTCATAAATATTTGTCTATTAAAAAATAGTTAGAATTACATATTATCTTAACATATATCATGACATATATTAAATGAATACTTCTTTAACTTGGACTCTTAAAAAAATTTAATTTACCAAAATCTCCTTAATCTTACCATTATCATTGTCAATACTGTTCAAATAAGATAAGATATAGTTCAATTAATGGAGTGTCAAGGCCATCAAATTGATCATTGATAGGAGTATATAAGTGATATAATAAGTATTCTAATGGATTAATCATGATTAGATATATATTTATGTCATATAAAAATATATAACCTTCTAAAAAAATAACGGACCATATAATTTTTCTTATTTTTTTTCTTCTTAAATTGTTAAAAATTTATATAGTTTTTATATTGTTGCTTTTATTATATGTTTCTTCTTATTTCTTTTTTTTTTCACATTTTTTAGATTGTTTATATTTTTTTTCCATATCATTAAATATTTATATGGATTTATTTAATAATTGTGTTATTTTAAAAGTTTTATTATATCAAAATTAATTCTTACACATACAGTTTTTTTTTTTTTTTCCATTATAACAAGAGAAATATATTTGAATCTGATATCTCTCACTTAAAAGATCATGTTACACACATATAAACTTGCTAGTATATATCCAGCTTGCATTCCCTCAATTTGGAGATAATGCTACAATGTCATACTTTTTTAAGCTAGATAAATTCCATATGGTTATTGAACAATTAGATCTATAGCTGCAAGCAAACCCTCAACACTCCTTTTCCAACATTTTGGCATGACCATCTTGTGATGAGATCATAGGAGTTCCTTGGACTTTGAAAATAAAACACTAATCAAATCAGTAAAAAACCCGTTAGTCTTTAATATTAATTTACTGTTACTATGTTAGTTATTATTTTCATAACTACTTTCTTTATAGCTCTCTTTTCCTATATTAAATAACCATTTCAAAACAAATATCGAATATTTTTTGGAAAATCTTATGATTGTTTTTAACGTTGAGTTCACCGGTTATTAAATTATTTAGATTTATATTTAACCATGGTTATATTATTAAAATATTTTATTATTAATTATTATATTTATATTAACGATCTGATAATTATCTATAAGGTCCCATCCCTTGTTTTTTTTCCGCTTTAAATTGTTAAGTGTTTATATAGTTTTTACATTAATATATTTGTTTTATTTTTTAAATTATTTATAATTTATTTTCTTATTTTTAAGTCATTCAATAGTCATATAAACTTATTTGAGTACGTTGGTTATTTCCTAACCGTATCATCATTTCTACACACGTATTCTCTAAATTTTATTATTTCTATACATGTATACCATGTTCGTATATACTAATATAAAAATAAAAGGAAAATAAAATCCAACTTATATTAACTTTAATTATTATTATTATTCAGAGAATATAAAAAACAAATATCCTCGCCTTCTTCCTCTTATCTTTCATCCTTTAGCCTGTGTAAAAAAATCAAACTAATCATCATTGCCCATGTTCCTCTCTGACCTGAAGATTTAGAAGAAATCAAGTTTTTCATAAGTATATGGTTGGTACATAATCTTGTATACCTAGCTATATCTCTCTAACTCTCTTCTAAACCTCCTAAAAGTACATTATTGATGCAGGAGATCATGTAGCTATCAATGTATTTCTTTAACTTCTCTCTCCCCAAAACTTTTCTTGAAGAACTTGATGGTACATGACCTCGTGTACTTTCCTGTGTTCCTTTTTGTTACCAAGAGTTTAAAACCTCAGAAATACACGACTTGTACATGGCATCATCTATCAAGCCTTGTATCTCTCTAATGGAGTCTAACCTGACGGTCCATGGCTAGAACACGACTTCATGTTCTTAGACGTATTTCTTCCTCTTTTCCTATTGGGTTTCACCAGAAGAACACAACATATACATAACATTGTGTACTTGCCCAGGAAAGTAGAGCTTGTACATGACCTCGTGTATTTACTCGTGTTCCTTTTATTTATGACCAAAAGGGAAACACGACTGAAGCACGACCATGCTCTTAACCATGTTTCCCTAAGTTTTTGTTTTAAAAGAAAGACGTACCTACTTTATGATACCCTAATGGAGTATGATTAGATCGAGTATCCTAAGAACAATACCACGCAGAGAATTCATTGAACCTAAACTAAATTCCAATTTTGTTTATGAACAGCTTTGGGCACCAAGCTTTGAAGAGAGATTTGGGGCTCATTTCGATTATCAAGTATGCCATAATTGCATGTTGCTTGCTGAGGTAATATTAACAACGGACTAAGAATTTAAAATTGGCATAATTGTGTGGTGGTTTTTTCTTGGCTGCTTACTCTAGAATGTGCACCTTCGGATTGGGTTACAAATCTGATCATAACTTCGGGATGATGTGGTAGTTAGGCTCTTATACTCCTACAAAATGCGTGGTTAGGCTCGATAGGTAGTCAATTAGGAAATTTCTAAGGCCGGGCAGTCAACTCAGAGTAGGTACAAAGTTGTAACAAGTTATACGACGTTATGAGACCTTGTATAAATCCTTAAAATGGATCGTGCTCCTTGGTGATAGCCTATGGAGGGATGACCTGGATGTGACTATTTCTTCCTTTTCTATTCTAGAAAGTTTGAGGACTTAAGAAACATCCCTATTTGGTACATGATCCACTTAGAGAACTCTATCCCTTTTGTTTGGTGGGGGTCATGAGTACTCCTGTACTTGTTATTATTATGAGATGTTGGAATACTTGGTTGTGGGCTTAAATCTTAAATAACTTAATTTGTGCTTACTGTATTAGTTTAAGTGTGCATGCGCTTATCACTGTGTATTAGGCTTTGCTGCTACTTTTTACTATTTTAGGTGTCAAAGGTGATTACTTCGTGGACCTTCACTATGGTTCTCTTGGATGAAGGTTTGGTGATGTGGAGGAGCAAACGTTCGTTCTTTGATGAATTTCTAGAGACTTGAGAGAGAGACTTAATGTTAGATGAATGATGCTTAAATGTGTTTTCTTTTAGGCCATGTGCTAAAAATATATTCTCAGATTGAGCCTAACTCCCTTTTTTGGTTTACTTTCTTGAACCATTTTGATTTTAAAGTTTTGCTTCTATAATATTTATAATTTAATTACATGTATCTTTTTAATTCTATAATTAAATATCTACTTGACTGGTTGCCAAATGGATAAACTAGGTTCAAATTACCGTTCTTCTTTCATTATAAATTATAATGGCAAAAAATAAAAATAAAAATAAAATTTTTTAAGTTATATCACCTTTATATATTTTTGTATTCAATCTAAGCTGCTATGGTTTCATGATTAATCTCAAAAGATAATTTCTATCATTTTAAACCTTACTTTATATCATACTATATTATAATATATATATATATATAAACAATTTTAAGCTTTTCTACTATACAAAACTCTTCATGGCACATATTTTATTCAAATCCCAATATTACTAAAAATACTTTGGTACTATCAATAAAAATTGTATCAAATTTATGAATTGCTTTTGTTCAAATTAATCGTGAACTGCTGTAAATTTAGTCTATTTAACAAGTTAATAACAATGGTATAAATGTCGATACATCAAAATTAACAAATATATGCTATTCGACTTCATATTCCTTAAAAATGATTAATAATAATGAAATTTTCATTCATTTTATTAGAAACTACATTCAACTGCTTTTACTTCCAGGCCTCCAAAAAAAAAAAAAAAAAAAAAAACTGCTTTTACATCCAACCACATAAGCTCCACATTCCCATATTTTGTTTTTTAGTTCTTTTTTTTGGCCAAATACATGTTTTGTTTAGATAACCGAAACTACTCCTTCATATCTTTCAAACCAAAATCTCAATATCACTCACCTTATTAATTTCAACTATACTTAAATCACCTATTTTCATTTTCTAAAAATCCTAAAATTATTATTTTTTAAATGTTAGTTGTCTCGTAACAATTTTCACTCTTATATTGTTTTAAAAATATTTATTCTTACATGACTCAAAATCTAAATAAGAATTTTATATTTTCATCGAGACTTCTCATTTAATTTAGAATAGAAATATAAAGTAATATCTTGCAAGTAATTCTATAGTTTTTTTTTTTTTTAATATAGTTTCCTTTATTAGCATTTAGCAAACTGGGAAAAAAAATGTAACAACATGCTTTTCAAATAGAGAATTAATAGCTGAAATATTTATTTTAAAAAATTTTGGATGGACAGGTTGAACTCGATTATAAACTCTACCGCGATAAGTCAGGTAGTTTTGATGCGATGTGCAAATGAACCAAGCTAGTTCATAAACTAATTGAGTTGGACTCAATATTTGCTCGAGTTTGATTTGAAAATAATCGATTGAACTCGTATTCGAGTTATTTAAATAGTTTATCAAGTCGAACATGAATTTTATATATTTAGCTTAATTAGTTTGTGAGCCTATTCGAGCTCCATTTCAATATAAATATTAATTGAATTTGAATCAAATTTAGATATTAATATTATTTTAATTAGAATTAAAAAAATATTTTTAATAAATGGATTATAAACAAGATTAATCGAGTCGAACTTAAGGTTATGTGGTTTTATTTCCAATCAAACTGGAGCTTAACATATTAAACTCGGCTGAATTCGAACTGAACTTAGCTTTAAAATTTTAAGTTAAACTTGAATTTGAGCTTAACATTGTAATATTTTTGTTTAACTCATTTGGAACTCTAGTTTTCACGTTCCTTGAGACTAAAAGGCTAACATGTTCCACTCTTCACGATATGGGGTTAAGGTAAAAAAGAAAATTTTACTTCCTTAAAATTGTGTAAAACTAAATTTTTTATAAATAATCACATACATACGGCACTGAATATCATATATTTAAAATGATAAAAGTAGTAAGATCGTATACCATCTTTCTAGGATTTATTTATAAAATATTTGGATTTTCAAGATTTTTTTTCTATCATTACATTTTTTTTCCTTTTCTTTTCCTTTTGGTGGGGTTTTATAGATTTCGGTTGCGGGATAATTGAGCTTTTCTACTAACCATATTATCATAAATAGTCAATGCCAGCTTATGAACAATCACAAACAAATTTGAATATGATTCGTTTAGATAGTTTATTTTTTATGTGTATTTATGTTTGACATATATTTAATTTATTTATAAATAAAATTATTTATTTTTTATTTATTTATTTTTTCATCAAACACAACATTTAAACACGAGATATCATCCTTCGCCTTTTACGAGGACAACGTGACGTTTTTAACCATTCTTCATTTATTATTTTATTCATTTGAGATATTAACTACCGGCCTGTAACTTCAAATTTTAAGGCCGCATTCCAAACAATACGATTAGTAAACGAGCAAATCGAGTAGGATGAAGAGAGGATCCACAGATCGTTCTTGTGGTAGCACCAGCGATGCTGACTTAAATCAAGCCAACTCCCGGCGACGTAAGTCGCACTCTGCTTCTTCGGTTGGTAATCCGCAAGGATATGACTACGAAGTTTTCTTAAGCTTCTGCGGTGGAGATACTCGAAAAGGTTTCACTAATCATCTGTACACCAACCTTAAAGAAGCTGGTATACGTGTGTTTTTAGATGATGAAAAGCTTGAGGTTGGAGAAGAGATCGGTGGTAACCTTCTCAAAGCCATTACCCAGTCAAAGATCTGTATACCCATCTTCTCCAAAAACTATGCTTCAAGCAAATGGTGTTTAAAGGAAGCAGCTCGTATGGTGGATTGCAAGAATTGGTTGGTTCTGCCCATTTTCTATGATGTCACGCCTCATCAAGTCCGACACCAGTCTGGATCTTACGAGGAGGCGTTCAAACAACACTCAGAGCGTTATGATGAGAGGACAGTTGAGGAGTGGAGAAGTGCTCTTGCTGAGATTGGAGGCTTGAAGGGATGGGATTTACAAAATGTTGCAAATGGGTAACTTTTTCTAGTCCATCAAAATTCATATGTTTTTTTTTTTTTTTTTTTGCTGTTTCTATTTTTATTTCTTTTAATTAAACTAATTACAAAAGTTGTTTAAATTTTTAAAATATATAATCTATTTATAATATTATTTAATTTAATTTTTAATTTTATTTATTAATTGCTCACTATAGTTTGATAAGAACTAAATTCAAAAAAAGAACAGGAAAAATAAGTCTATATATATCCATTTATTGTTAGAACAGACCGAACTTTAACAGGAATTGGTCAAGGGTTTTCAACGAGGTCTCTAAATTTCTGAACATGTTTTGTTTATACTTTTATTAAAAAAAAAAAGAGAAAAAAAATAATTTGGATTTTTTAATGAAAGAAAATCCTTGGGCTGTTAAATATTAAATGAAAAAAATTATAAGTTCAAATGATAAAAAATTAAAGATGCCGATCCCTTAAAATTTTCTCATTTAGATCCACAGAAAATGCTTGTTGGACTTCTCCTTTGAAAATTTCTATGGGAACACCACGAAAAGGACCACTATAGTTTATAGAGACATCGCCGATGTTATAAATTGAACGTACGTATCACTGATGGATTAACTTTTTTACTTTATTTAGTTCGATATAAGAGAAATAATTGGGTTTTAAGTATTATTTTTCACTTAATGCTTAATTTTTTTAAATTATCTTTTTTTTTTTTTAATTATCGAATTGATGCAATAAGACTTATAAAAAACATTCCGGATCCACGAAGTCTACATTAGATAAATAGGTGGTCTCATATGAGAACTAAGTAGAAGTAGTAAAATCTACAAAGGAGTACCTCCAATAAAGGAAGGGGTGGACTAAAAATTTGGCCCCTCCAACGGTACACCTCATGAAGCAACTTTAATTTGGATTTATTAAAAATAAAATTATTTCAAAAGGTTTTATATATATATATTTGCGTGAATCCGTTCATAGATGGATGTATATAGCCGAAGTCGTATTAGCTATATTTTACATCAATTAAGCAGAGGATTAATAAAAATTACTTGAAACTTGGAGCTTACATATTCATCCCGACCTTGATATAAGGATAAAATCACGAAAGAATGAATTTAAATTAAGCTTACTATGGTTTAAATAATTGTTTTTAATTTAGTTGTCATTATATGTATTTGGGTAATAATATATTTGCTCTTGTTTTATGGCATGGCACTGTGGCAGACATGAAGGGGAAATAGTTAAACAAGTGGTTTCAAAGGTTTGGAGAGAACTGAAAAAAGCACATCTCATTGTAAAAGACTCTATAGTTGGAGTTGAAGATAGTGTTGGAGAAGTCATGGAAATGTTACAGGTTGGACGCGATGATGTAAGAATCGTAGGAATTTATGGTTTCGGTGGCATTGGTAAGACTACTCTTGCGAAGATAATCTATAATCAACTCTTAGAGCACTTTGATTACTCCAGCTTCATCAAAGACATTCGTGAAATGTCCTCAGAGTCGAGGGGTCTTGAAAAGCTGCAAACTCAATTGGTATCCGACATTTTAAAGTCTGAAAATCTACAACATGAGTTTCCTCATTTTGATGAAGGAGTGAAAGTTCTCAGTGAAAGATTTCGAGACAAAAAGGTCCTCATTTTGCTTGATGATGTGGATAAAGAGGATCAGATAAATGCACTTGCTGCTGACCTTAATTGGTTTGCTAGAGGGAGTAGGATCATCATTACGACTAGGGACAAAAATGTCTTGAATGTGGCTCAAGTGAGTGGAACTTATGAAGTTAGACCAATGCATTTTAATAATGCCCTTCTTCTGTTTTGCATGCATGCTTTTAAAAGGGAGTCACCGGCAGCTGACTTTGTAAATCTATCTGAAAAAATCGTACGAACAACTGGTGGACTCCCTTTGGCTCTAGAGGTCATTGGTTCTCTCCTTTATGAAGAATCCATTAGTGCATGGGAGGAAACCTTTGAAAAGCTACAGAACAGACCTTGTGAGGATGTCCAAAACAAGCTAATGATAAGTTATGAAGCATTACACTACGAGGAGAGGCAAATATTTCTAGACATCGCATGTTTTTTTATTGGAATGGATAAGAGGATTGCATCATATATGTGGAAAGATTGGAAACTTTGTCCAGAAAGGTCAGTTAAAGTACTCCTTCAAAGGTCTCTAATAAAAGTTGGCGATGATAATAATTCTGGATGCATGACCAACTTAGAGACCTTGGTAGGGACATTGTGCGAAGAGAAAACATTAGCGAACCGGGTGAGAGAAGTAGGTTATGGTCTAATGAAGATGCATGGTGTGTGCTTGAAAATCAAGAGGTATGTCATTAATTTTGAACTTATACCTCTTCTACTTTGTCACCTTCATATATCAACACATGGCTCCTTAATAACTGCTTTACTTGTTTGGTATGAGATACAGGGAACCAAAAAAATAGAAGCTATCCAACTTGGCTATGGAATTGAATCAAAGGATTATTGCTTTACCAGTGAACAATTTACGAACCTGCGGAACCTCAGATTCCTTCGATTAGGCAAAGTCAATGTTGCTTTAGATAGCTGGTGTTTTCTTCGCAAACTCAGTTGGCTAGAATGGCATTACTGCTCTGTGGATTTTGCATACTGGTTTATATTTGCGAACCTAGTGATTCTTGACCTCTCAAAAGTAATATCACAGATGATTGGTGTGGTTGGAGCTCAAGACAGGTTTCATATTGCTCACCATTGCTTCTTTCCTGTTTAGTATTACTTTAATACTTCTAATTTTCCAGTTTGAAATTTGTTTTGCAGCTAGCTGTCAAACTAAAAGTTCTAATTTTGGAATCCTGCCAAATTTAGTTAAAACACCGGATTTGTCTGAATTTAAGTCGCTGGAGATATTGAATCTTGGAATTGTTGAGTTTGCGCAAAGTTGACCCATCAATAGCGAAACTCAAAATCTTCTTTTCTTGAGTTTGAAAAATTGCGTGAACCTTATGGAATTGCCTCAGAGCTAAGTTACCTACAAACATTGGTTGAGCTTCACATTGATGGAAGTGATGTACGAAAATTTCCCACTTTGGAAAGGTCATGCATTACGATGTTTAAGGCAAACATCAATGGGCTTCCCAGTGGCTTGCTAGATCTGTCGGTCACTTGTAGATCATATGCATTACCAAATCTCTCAGCTTGTACGAACCTATTAGAACTTAAACTTATCCGATGCTATGCAGAAAGAATCTTTGGCCTTGGCAGCTTAATCTTCCTGAGACTTCTGAAGGTGTCGGGATACAATTTTGTTGAGCTTGATGGACTTGAGAAATTAGAACGTTTAAGGGACTTGAGCATATCGTGTAATTCCTTGGGAGCACTTCCCAATCTCTCAGCCTTAAAAATGTTGAGGCATTTGGAGTTTAAAAAATGCCGGAAGTTACGTATGGTGGAGGGACTAGGAGAATTAGAATCATTGGAATATCTAAAGATGGAAGACTGCATAGCAATTGAAAATTTACCAAATATGTGGAAGTTGCAGAAACTCAAGGAATTGTTCTTGGTGAAGTGTCAGAACTTACAGAGCTTCAAGGACTACATGAATTAAAATCACTAAAGAGAGCGAACATAAGTGATTCCCCATCCCTCTATCATTACACTAAGAAATGGCCGCACGTTCCATGGGACGATCTTCTCAGGTATCTCCTCTCTCTCTCTCTCTCTCTCGTATTTGAACATTTCCAAAAAAGCGTAACTGCTAACAGTGATTTTGGGGTAAAGAAACAAAAACTTTTTTGCTTTACAGATTCATATGTAGATTAACGCCATGCTTTGTATTCAGGGACGGTCTAAAAGTAAACTCAGAAGAAATGGAGGAGGAACGGGATTACTATTTGAAATGTTGTAGAGAATTCCTTCCATATCGGTAAGTGATCTAAGCTTATAGACCGTTGATACAGTAAACTTTTTTATACTGTACATTTCTAGCAGGTATAATGATAGTAACGTAGGATGATAAATTTTCCAATAGAAAAAAAAAAGAACAAAAACGTAATATTGTAAAATATATTATATATATATATAGAGAGAGAGAGAGAGAGACAAACATACCAAACCAAATATATTATAAGGATTAGTTAAGTTCTTATATTATCAAATACTATGATAAATCTAGGTTTTTTTTTTTTTTTTTTACATTTTATTTTTTAAGCATACTTCTTTTACTTTGCAATCTTGAAGGTTATATTGTGCACCTCAAATTCTAGTGTTGTGGTCAATAGCAATACGATCCCCAGCATGATGATTTCTTCATCTTTTCTTAAATTTTATTTTATTATTTTATTCATCAATCCTTAAGACACTTCCTTTAATTAGGTTTTCCAATATCAAACCTACATGAATTATATTTCTCTAGCAATATAGTTCTCTTTCTTGCCATTGAGAATTTATCATCTTTAATTCGATTATTATTTTATTACATGCAAGTGAAAATAGAATGATGCCTTATTGGATATACAGAAATTGGCTAGAAATGGAGTGGGGCGGAACGGGCGATACAGAATTGGCCGACCCAGATTTGCCGCCTTCTCTGATATGCTTTATTAGGTAGGTATCTATATAAAATCATTTGCTCATGAATTCTGGTAAATGCACAAAAAAAAAAAAAGATATACATATAAAACTGATATGAAATATCTGCAGCATAATTTCACCTTTTATCAATTTGCAGCAAACATTGATGACTATTGTTCCTGTTACATGCATATGAGAGACTACTATCATATCTATTGCTAAATTCCCAAATTTAGATCCCACTAAACTCAATCGATTTTCTTTCTTTTTTTTTTTTTCCAAATTTGCTCGATTCACGGTTCGGTTGGGAAAATACAGTCGTTTCCTGGTTTGGTTTGTGATGTTAAACTCAACGGTTGATATTTTTATATATAAGGAAAAAAAAAAAAGAAAAAAGAAAAAAACTCGAACTTGAGAGCTTACATTGATTTTGAATTATGAACTGACACCTCTTTCTTGAGATTGTAGAGTCGTCCACTGACATATTTTCGAAGATCAACCAACTCCTCACAAGAATCCTCCTCGAACGGGTTTCAGAGTTCATCAACTTCAGGGGGAGGAAAGGGAAAAAAATAAAAAAAAGGAGTGGAAAGCCCTTGTGTAGATTTTCCCGTTTGGATTTTTCTGAAAAATTTCTGGAAAATTAAAAGAAATTACATGAGATAATTAATAATAGAAGAGTCCAGTGGCTCTAGTTCAGAGACACATCCTCTTTGATTCCAGGACTAGGAGCTGTCTGTACCATGGAATGGAACTTCTGGGTTGTATTGGAATGATAACCCCTTTTCCCTCATTAGCTTTAATGCTTGGGGTAAAAATTTCTCATCTGAGATCAAAGCTGTTGATCCATATTTTTTCTTAGACTGCATTGGAATTTATACTTACTTTATTGAGTACAACCCTTTTCAATGCATTCGGTAAAGAACTGCCAAAATTAATTAGAATTCTCAAAATATTAAAGTCTCAAAAATTAAAAAAGTTAAGATGACAACACTCTTGCCTAGGTTCAGCTTCCTCAAATCAAGAAAATTGATTTTAATATAAGTCGATGTTTAGAAGAGGGAATCTATAAGGGCAAAATATTTTGCACACGTTATTATATTTGTATGAACTACCCTTGTTGTTAAGGCATTGGATAAAAAAGTGGACGCATATCCATTGAATTATTCGACAACATTGCAAAGTTTATTTTCAATTGGCTATCCCATAATTTTGCTTTCAATGGTAGCTGAAGAAGTGAAAGACTATAAAGTTTCACTTCATAGCACACCATAGTTTCCGGAATTAAAGAGAAAATAGAGCATAACCATTTGGGAGCATAAGTGGGAGATCATGGGGGTAGCTTATCTAATTCTATATCCGACCAGTTTGACTTTTTTTTCCCCTCTTTAAGATTAGGAATTTTACTCAGCATCCTTTATATTTATTTTTGAATTGTTAAAAGTAATACATTTTTCTTTTAAGTTTCTACTTTGTTTATATGATGTGCATTCTCTCTAGACATGAGGGCTTTATTTAGCAAATAAGCTTTCAAGATTTTTACATGCTTTTAAAGTTCTAATAGCCAACAATTTTCCTTAAATTTTCTTTCATGATGGATATGACATTTCACACCACATGCCATTGAGTTTAATCACAAACTTTTTTCTTTAACAAATTTAATATGCTAAATGAACATATATCGAGTGTTTTAACTGCTTTATGTATATGATATATATATATATATATTTTAGTGTATCCTGTGTATAATACTTGATTTTGAAATTATATACTGGTAATTATTTTTACTTTCATTTTGATCTTATTTAAGTAGTTATTATCTATGAGAACCATCAACAGAAAATTATTTCTACAAGCAAATAACAAATATGTGCTAGAACTAAATATAATATATTATACAATGCATTTGTATGTTATTTATTATGTTACAATTATATCTTATATGTAGTATGAATTTATTATATTGCATATATCACATCAATATTATGATAGATTTCAATATACACACAAACACACGACATTGTATCTTTAACAAATTGAGAATATGTATATGACAAAGACAAGTTAATACTCATCTTATTTCAATACAAATTTGCTCAAACCTAATTTATTATGGGAATGAAATCATTATAAGTGACATTTTTTTATTGTTTGCCTTCATCTTTCATTGGTAGAGACTTAGGCTCGCAAGACCTTCAACATATTATTATGGGTCTATAAGATGAGAGAATCATTAGTGGAATAGTTGGGGGCTATCTAGCTTGGCTACTCTAATGCTTAAGTTAACATTGGAAAACTAGATTGACAGCTTAATGGTAAGAATTATATGATTATAGATGATTCATTAGATGGTAAAAAGGTCTATTTCTAGGAAAGAAGTTCGTGGCAGATTAAGAAAGTGGATAACTATAGTGGAAAGTGTATCTCGATGTATTATAATAGTGCATTTCAAAATATTAGGAAAGCATATCTTCTTATTACAGTAGTTTAGGGTGTAAGAAAAAAAAAGGGATACGTTTGTTGATTAGTTGACTAGTGTAAGACCAACCTAATAATTTGGAGCTCTTTAAGGGGTGCTTCGAGGTATTTGGTTCGAGGTAGGCAAGAAATGATTAAGTTGTTGTCAATTAGGGAAGCTTGGTCAGATATTACGTCGTTAATACAAGGTTATAATAAGTCAGATAGGGTCCAAAGAATTTGGCTCATGACTTAAATAGGTTTACTAAGCTAGGGAGCTTATGCCCAAAAAGGCCTATTAACACTTATGCCCCTCTCACCCACTCTCATTAATGATAGATCGGTAAGGAAAGTAAACGCATTGTTAGGTTCTCTATGACTATAGCTAAGCTATTATGGATTGAGAATTAAGTGGGGCTTTATGTGGCTGGTCTTATTAGAATCATGCTCTAATCTTTGAAAACCTTTGTTGAAATGAAGTAGTTGAGTAAGTAAGTTTTTTGAACTAGAGGCTCACGCTAAATGGACAATATGACTTGAGAAGATTACTTATGTTAGGCCAAGCGGGTAAGCCAAGTGGATATTCCCATAGACAATCGCCAATAGACTTAGGCTTGTAAAATCTTCAAAAGAAGATTCTAAGGCTGCAAGATATGAGGATTGCTAGTGGAATAGTTGGAGGGTCATTTGATAGGACCACTCTAATGCTTAAATTAACACTAAGGGACAAGTTTGATAGCATAATGGCAAGAGGTATATTAATGTAGACAATCCACTAGAGGGTAGAGGGGCTTGTCTATAAGAGAGAAGGTTGTGATAGATTAGAAAGGTAGATAAAATAGTGGAAAGTGTATCCTAACATATTATGAATGTGATCCTAAAATATTAAGAAATCATATCTTCCTAATATGGCAGTTTTTGAGATCTTAGTGAATAAGCTGGAGATATGTGGATATATTTGCCAATTGCTCGATTTGTGTTAGGCCAACCTAATAGGTTGAAGCTTTTTAAAAGGCATTCTAGCGTGTCTGATCAAAGTATATAAGGAGTGACCAAGTTGTTGCTAACTAGGGCAACTCAACTGGATTCTACATTGTTGATGCATTGCCCATAATAATTACACTAGGTCTAAAGGGTTTAGCTCATGATCTAAAAAGGTCGATTCGGACATAAGGAGCTCATACCTAAAATGGTCTATCAATACTTGCTAGGAAAGAAAGAAAAATTGTACTTAATATTCATTCATCTTATTTTGATAAAACATGGTATCTTATGACATAAAATTAGATCTTTTGCTACATTTTATGGAGGGATGCAACCGAATGGACCATTTATAATATTGTTAACTTACCCAATCTGCTAAAAACCCAGGGTTGAACCTTATAATTAAAGCATTCCTAAATATGACTATTAATAACTGTTTGTATGATTTTTTATAGATCTTTAGGCTTTTTATGATTTTTGATCGGACGATAAAAAATATCTAGTAGATATGGACATCATATGGTGAGATTTAGCCTCATCTCTTATTATTTTCTCTCTCTAGACATGTTCCTTTGTCCTCTATCTAAACATAGAAGATAGCCACGTGTAAGTCAAATGACTAAGGCAAGAGGAAAAAAAAAAAATAATTGAGCGGATTAGGTGAGTTTTGGGTTCTAATATCAGCGTTTTAAGGCCTTATAATATACTTTAACCCTAGAATAAATAATTAAAATGAGTTTATTTTCTATTTAAAGGAAAAAAACAAGAATTTGATGATGTTGCATAGAACATGGGTAAGAACATGGATTGTGCATTAATCCATGGAAAGGGTGTGTACTTCAAAAACTTGACAATTTGGGTCATGGAGAGATACATAAATTCGTGTACATGTTGTGTGCTTCATAGGTTCTTTTTTGCTTCAAAAACTCAAAGAGATACATAGGTCCATGTATAGGCCATGTACTTTTAGAAACACAAGTTTTCACATACTGAGAGGTACACTACTTAGTACACGTGCTGTGCATCAAGCTGTGTACTTCTAGAAACTCTTCATTCATCAGTTTCTCCCATGTTTCCAAACCTAAGGCCAATATAAACACTTCCACAAATACAATTACAATCCCACAATCATTCTAATGCGCACAACACCTTTCCAATCACATCCTACACTCATGAACAAATATAAGCACACAATAACTATATTACCTTCTTCTTGATTCTTTTGTTCTTTCCTCTTTCCTCTCTTAATTCTTTCTTTTAGAGTTTGTGTAACGCCTTAATCTAAATGCATTATTAACTTACCATGTGTTTTACTAGAATACACATGTTAAAGCTATGTATTTCTAAAACCATAAACATGTATTTCCAATATCAGCAAATACTCACATATAGGGTAACTTTTAAAACTTTTCATATCAAATTAAATGTCCTCATTTCATCAATCAGCATAACTAAAAATCCAATCTAAAACATAATAAAGAAATCCTTACATATAAAAGTTTCCAAAAGAAAACTAACTAACTCATAATATGTTTCTTCTTCTCAAATTACTAATAACTAATTTTAATTATCAGCAGGATGGTCATAACCGCTATTGCTCTCCCCATCATTGACGAATACATCATAGCCTGTCAAGTCATAGATTATAGAATCTTCACCTGTACCGATGGGAAAAATAAGGTTCAAGCGAAAAACCCATTACGCCAAACCGAAAACACATACACATGATTATGCAACACAATATCACATACAACTTAGATTCTGATGCAACAAGCACAAATTGTTATCTTTCATTTGCCTGCAAACAACACAGTTTAGGACTATTGGTAACTAATCTTAAACTCGGAGTAACTCAAGACCCCGATGAAAACCATAATATAGATAGTGTATACATATATAATTGTGTCCCATAATTAAGCTAGTAACGAATCCTAATCTACTGAAATCATCTCCAGGTGCAACTCCATTTGGGACACCGCCACACAAGGATCATCAGGTTGCCAACGTTAATATCACACTACTGTCGTGGTCTTTACTAACCGCAACCAAGCACAAGCAATACTGGATTAAATTAAAGTCCGATAATTATTAATTCTGATTTATAACAACTAATCCTACAAGCACATACAACCAAACATGGTAAGGTCGTACTTGGATTTGCTTTCAATCCTAATCTATTGAACAGAAACCTTTAATTGAAAAGGAACCCTAATATTGCAATACTCCTGTCACAAGTAATTTACTATCGCTATAATCATATTCCTATAATCTATTAATCTTAAAAATACGACCTTTGATAGAGATCTTACCTTTACTTTGATTTGAAATCGAAACTCTCAAAATCCGCTTTAGGGTTTTCTCCAATAGATTCCTAAATCTCCTTCAATCGTATACAAAACTAGAATTAGATTTATCTATCTAAGGAAAGGAATTGAAAAAGATCAAGATTAGACCCACATACCTTGAGTTTGGATGAAGAAGAAGTATAGGGAAATCGAAGGTCTAAGGATCTATTTATAGAGAGAGTTGGTTTTGGAAAGATGCAACCCTAACTTAGGAAAAATACGGACATAGGCCAGCCTTTACGCCGGCAGCTTAGGTACTTATGCCGTGGCTTATATGGGTACGATGGCAGCCTTTAGTCTGGCGTAGGACCATTTTCTTCAGAAATTCTCGAAGCTTCAACACCGAAGTTTAGGCCGTTGTCCATTATATTTAGGCCGGCGGTCTAGGATGCTAGCCCAAATTCGTTCGTTCATTCGCTCGTGACTTCCTCGTGTCTAAATTCATCTATTCAAGGACAAAATTACCCTCTTAACAATATTATATTACATATATACCCTTCATTATGAATTATTTATTTGTACTTTACATTGCCTCTAAAATTCTCTTTCGCAATAGTTTTTTTTTCTGTAAAAACTATTATCAACGATAATTCTTCAAGAATTCACTATCTAGCTATTCTACCTTTTTGCATGGTTGTCAAACTCGAGATTCTATCTAGAATCACTAGGGGGTTTGTAGAATCGGAAGATAAATTCGCACGATTCTATAACTAATATAAATTTTTTGCAAAAACTATAGATTTATTTACTGTACTAATAAAACTTTAAATAAATGAAATAAAGAATTTAACATTAATTTTAGTTACATAAAACCAAAATTTAAATTTTACCAATTACAATTCACATGCTTTCATTAATATGTTTAATGTAATCTTAATAATTACAATAATTATTTACATTTACTGATGATTCACAATCTACAATTATTAAGAAATATTGCAAATCATTCAAATTATCATGTGCGAGTAGCTAGTTTTGTGTAATAATGAACATTTTCATCTTTACTATATATTTGCATAACAAATCATTAAATTTATGACAACTAAATTACATACAAAAATTAAAAAAAGAGGGTATATTTGTTCAATTTTCATTCCAATTGTTCAAAACGTAGTAGAGTATATAACTAGAAGAAAATAAGTCTCTAAAAAAATGAAAAAAAAACCTAAAATTAGGTTGGCTTAAGATAAAATTAAGAACCAACCCAAAAGTCCATGAATTTAAACATATTAAATTACTTGATTTTTAAAGTTCAAATAGAAAAAAAAATGTGTGAAATTACTGCAATTCAATTTTACTACGATTCTACCATCGACTCTACTAATTCTATTATGTAGAATCACGAGTCTTACAAATTTGCTCCAAATACGATATTATATTTGAGTTGAATCAAAATTGCGTCATCAACTTGTAAACTCGTAAAAACATATGAGTTAACTTGTGAGTTTGACAACCATGCCTTTTTAGAAATGGTAAGAAAAGAAAAGATACAATAACTTACCATGGAAATCCTTTTTAAATCTTCAAGGATAATGTGTGTCCATTGAAAAGCAAAATAAAAAGAAAGAAAGAAGAAGAAAAATATATCTACAGAAGATTGAGAGGGATAAGGAGAGGTGGTTATCCTTTTGTAGTTAAATACATAGGTTTTCCTAACATAACTTTTAAATTTTTAACTTGATGGACCAACTTGCCTCTAACTAAAACTTGGAGATCACATCTCTGCCCTTATTTAGTCTTTTTTTTTTTTCTATGTTACTGTACTAAATTTAAATGTTTTGGAAAATATTTTATAATCAAAAGTTGAGTAATATAAGGCTCATGATTTACCTTCCATATGTGTGTTATGTCTATATATATATATATATATATTCTTTAACCTTGATGTCTCTCCCTTCTTTATTACATAAAGACTCTTCCAACCTCACTTTTCATTTGCAATTTTTCAAAAGAACTCATATGTTTTGCGGAAGCAAGCATCCTAGAATTTTTTAGAGTAAAAACTCATTATGCTTAATTATCATCGTTCTTAGATTACTTTTAATGAACCGCTATTAATTCTATAATGTTCTTGATAGGAAATTATAGATGATGGATAAGGCCGACAAGTTTTTGCAAATGGTAAGGGCTCATGAAATTGATCATATATCATCTTGTACATCTTCTTCCGACTCAATAGTATATTAAGTGTTTGCTAACAAGAGATTATAGATAATAAAGGAATAATCACTAAATATAGACAATAAGAGCTTATCGTAATGATTTTGTTTTTCCATGAATATATTACTTACGCAGAGGATATATGACATGTAGGAGTGGAAATAAGCAATTTGTGATCTTACATTTTGACTAAATTGCAAGAACACCAGCTATCTACATACTACAAAGTTTTCTTTTTCTTTTTTTTTTTTTTCAGCTATGCTGTCTACAAAGTTAAAGTGACCAAATTTCACCTTATTCTTGTTATAAGTTGTACATCAAATAATTATGAATTTGGTGATTATTGTGAATTATAAGTTGTTGTCGATTTTTTATGAAAGGTACATTATCAGAGTTTTTATGAAACGTTAAATGGGTAAATTATGCCAAAAGGTATCAACATTTTGGGTATGTTCATTTGAAGTATCAATGTCTGGAGTGGTTAAAAAGAGGTAGAGCGTTATACAAAAGGAGTCAAATAAAGTACCTTTAAACTAACACTGTTAGTTGATTGCTAGTGTAATAGTTAACTACCAAATGGCTCTTAAAAAATAGTAAAAAGATAAATGAAAAAGAGAGTATAATAAAAATTAGATGTGCAAAAAAAAAAAAAAGGAAAATTGAAAAATAAATTTAAGAAAAATAAGAATTCGACACCATCGATACATCCATCAAGACTCAACACCACTGTCTTCTTTGCTATATACTTAAATTACTAGACATTAATTTTCCTCAAGTTTGAACTTTTAAATCAAATTTTTTTGGGAGTCATTTTGTTGGAAACCTTAGATACTCTTTCTAGTCACAATCAAAGCTAAAACCCGTGGGTTTTTTATTTTCTTTCATCAATCCTTTTTGGTGCACTATTTCCATCGATTTTTCTAATTTAATCTTGAATAAAATTTATGTTCTCGGGTTTAAGTTTTTGGAAACCTTGATCTGCCTTTCTGGGACTCATAGCACATAAATCTAGGTGGGATGAGTCTCTTATGATGTATTTATCAATCCTTTGATATCCATTTATCTTGGTTCTACACTTTTTTGCCAGATCTAAAAATGAAAATTCTAGGGTTTTCTTAATTTTATTGTTGAATCATACAGGTCGCGCTCAAACATCTTTCATAGGTCTTCTAAGGTCACTATGCTCCCTAAATCAATTTTATGCTTCCTTTATCTCAATTCTTTAGATAAACTCACTTGTCAAAAAATCAAATCTTTTGGTCAGTGGACGTTTCGGTGATGGGTTTGGCAAAAGAGATGGTGTTGTAGAGTTTTGATGGGTGTGGTGGTGATTATTTTAGCAATGATGGTCAGATTCTTCTTTTTTGTGAATTCCTTTCTCTCCTTTTTTTTTTTTTTTGTCAATGTTCCCATATTTTTTGTCTAATTTTCATTATATTATCTTTTTATTTATTTTTTACTATTTTTTAAGTGCCACATGGCAGTTAACTACTACATCAGCAGTCAACTAACAATGTTAGTTAAGGATATCTTATTTAACTCTCTTTATATAATGTTGCTAATTTTTTTTAACCACTCCAAATGTTGATAACTCAAATGAATTTATCCTCAAATGTTGATACATTCCAGTATAATTTATCCAATATTAAATTTTGTTATATGTTGAAATTAGAATTTTTTTGTCCCTTCATAAAAACAAAAATAGTGGACCAGGGAAATTGTTCAACTTATGTTTGGACTAAATCATCCAAGCATGCCAGCCATTTAAATACCATTTGAAATCCTTTTCCCAGTTCTATTCAATTGATCTAGGCTCATAATATTTCATTAATTTATATCATAATTGCATAATAAAAGTGTCAATAAATGCAAAGAAGTGTGATAGTTATATGAGGTAAATGTAAAGTTTTACACTTTTATAAAATATTATGTGACAACATTTGGAACCGACTAAGCCCTTTTTTTTTTTTTTGTTTCATGAGACTTACACCACTATTATTTCTCGATTTTTGTTGGGAGTTCTACGGATCCACCACTAGATGTGGCATAATCATATAGTTCTTAGGATTCAAGGATTTGCCATATGCGCCATAATGATAAGGCTCTTGAGGTCTACAAATTGATAGGATGTGGCAACGTGATAGCGCTCTTAGGATTTTCAGATCTATCGTTTTGGCAATAGTTTCTTTTATAGGTGCGAATGAGTTCATGTTTTTTTTTTAAATATTTTACGCGGAAAAGATTATGTATATTCAATCTCTATTTAATTTATTCAAACCCTATTTAATTTATGATTCAAAGAATACCAACTACATTTTACATCATAGACTGAAAAAGAAAAAAGACTATACCTATTCAAATCTTATTTAATTATATTCAAACTCTATTTAATTTTTATGATTTCAGTGATATGAAAAATATTTTATGCCCATATGTTAAAAACATTATATTAAAAACATTTATACTGAAAGTATTTACACTAAAGATACAAAAGAAAATGTTTTTTGTTTTAATAGTATAGATTTTGCTGCTCATTTTTCATCATGTATTGTAGATTCCATCATCGAAAACCTTGTCACTCCTTTCTAGTGCAAGTAAAATGTTTCAGTGAGCATCACACATTCCCTGAGCATCCCCTAACTTAATAGGTTCTTGAGGCTTCCAAATTTTTGTGTTTCAACTAGATTGATTACTCCATCCTGGTGGTATAAAAACCATTGAATGCTGTGGCTGATCTTTCTGCTATATTTGTTATCAGGATTCTTCTCAGCTTCTATATTATTTATAAGTGACAGTATTTGTCATTTGTAATGCTTGCAGTTGGCATGGATGATACTCATGTTTTAGTTTTTCTATTCACCTGGATTGTTGAGATTCATGCATGCATTAAATATAATAGTTATTATGATCAGTTATTTTAAATTTTTTCCCTTACGATATTGAATATTATATAAACATTTCTGGACTTTCTATTGATCATACGATTTAGATATTTACTCTAGCCCTCATATTAGCCATTCTGTCTAAGTTGTCATTTTTATATTAATTTTTTGTTTTTTTTTTTTTTTGTGTGTATTCCAAAGTTTTGACATTAATTGTTTTGTAACAAAATTTCTATATTTGAATTTATCATATATGATTAAAAAAATTTTAACTTAACTTATTTTGACAATATTAATAATATGCCTAATTTGTTGGTAGAAAATTATAACATAGTGTTTGATACTGAAATATAATGTTTTACCATCAACGTTCTTCAAACATACATATTTTTATTGCATTTACTTGCAATAAGATTAGATATCTTTCATATATAAGATAAGGTCTATTCTCACTCCTTTAATTTCTTTTCTTTTTTTTCCCCTTATTTTTGCAATGAATATCATAAATAATAGATTACGTAGTTCCAAAATTTACTTCAAATTATTTTTCATTTACATAGAGAGAAGTAATGCGAACAAAACTACAAGTTCTATCATAGATGGATTTTTCTAAAAATTTTTGAATTGATTTTCTTTACCAAGCCTGCATCCATCCTTGCTAAGAGAAAAAACTGAAGAGCTATAAATAAAACTTACACGAACAGGTCTCACGAGATACATAAAATCTTAAGTAAAATTTAATCACAATAAAAAAAAATTAAAATGTTAAGATTTAGATCTTAACGATTACAACGTTTGAATACCATTAAAAAAGGACGTCCACGAGGCAAATGACTCCTAATTGGAATTTCTTCATTACTTGCATATCTCAAACACAAAAGAATAAGGAACCAATGCCTGTGAGAACAACTCCTTAGTATTACAAAAGTAACAACAATTATGACTTAGTACTCCCTATTGCACCATTTATCCAAATAACTAGCCTTTGATGAGCCACTAACTTAAGGAAAAAAAAAAAAAAGAGTGTCGTGGAAATAAAGTGTTGGTGTATAGCTCTTTCGATTTAGTTCCTTATCTTTTTACTATCTCTAGAGATTTCTCCCTAGACGAAGCTAACGTTGTTGCTTTCTTTTCAAACCTTCCATCCTTTCTACGTTGTCTTGATACAGAGCTAATTTTCCTTCTCACATTCTCAACAAGATCAGTGAAGGAGCACAAGTTGAGGTTCTTTAGGTGAACAACATGCTTGGTAACATCTTTCGAATGCAGATTTTCAACAACTTCTCATCACAAATATCCTGAATGTCCAAAGAGCCCTCTAAATGCTCTATGTAATCTATGAGATCTTTCTTTGGCTTTTGTTTTGTTCTTTGCAATTAGTGACGGTGACTCGCTCTTGAGTAAAGAAGAATTTATCTAAGAAATGCTTGCACATAGTCCTTGGTGGTAATCAAGTTACAAAATAATTTATTTTCTAAATCTCCTTTCTAACTATGGTCCAAGAGGCATGTTCACCTGTCGATATAGTATAGAAAGCAAATATAGGTCGTATTTCTTGGGAAACTTAGCAATTACTCCTACTCACTGTATTCCAATTATCTAATCGATGAAAATAGGGGAGTTCAATCAATTAATTCAATGGCGAATATCAAAAGTGCTACCTAAACTTTTACAAAATGTTTAGTCATGTACTCGAAGTTTGGTTTTGAATAATTTGGTATCTGAAGTAAGTTTTCATATATTTTCTTCTTTAATTGAACATGCTTTAGGTAGGAAAAACGTACGTAAAAACTTACTTCATATACCAAATTATTAAAGACGAAACTTCATATAGGAAAAATCTACGCAAAAACTTGATTCATGTATCAAATTATTTAAAACTAAACTTCAGGTACCCGATTGTGTTAGAAATAATACACAAGAAATACTTAAGAGGGGAGGGGGGGGTGTGGTGGTGAATTAAGTATTACATATTTTTCTATTTTATAAAACTAGATTAATTAACTAAGATAAGACAAGAGTTAATTAAAACAAACAAATGCAGCGAAATAAACTATTTAAAACTAATTAATAAATAAGCAGAGATAAGGAAGCTCAAAGAGAGATAAGGAGAAGCAATACAAGGATATAACGTGGAGTTCGACCCACTGCCTACTCTCCATGGTGCAAATGTCTCAAAGAGGACTTTTACCACTATATTGATTATTCCAAAATCAATACACCTCTTATACGAGGAATTACAACAATGCTTATCACAATAGACTTTTACAATTGCCTTTCACAAAGGACTTTCACTAGATAAATCAAGTTGTGCTGGTCAAACAACCAGACTTCAAATGCCTCCCATTGAAGACTTCTCTCAATGCCTCACACAAGGACTTCTCTCAATGCCTTCCACCGAAGACTTTTAACTTTGCATCTACGAGGACTTCTTTTACAAATGTCTTCTTTGAGAACTTTTTACAAACAACTCCTATATGAGCAGATTTACAAACTAAAAAGCTCTTAAGGAAATATACAAATTTTCTTTACAAAAAAACGCTGCTATTTGAGCAGATTTACAACAGAAAATACTTTAGGAATTTTACAAATTTCTTTTTCAAAGTGAGCTCCTTAAACGAGCAAATAAATAACTTTTTTAAATCTTAAACAGTGCTCAAAAACTCTCATTTAGAGTATATCACCAATTTTGAAACAGAGCGCTAATTGTTCTCTTGAAAAAAATTTCAAACTAACGAAAATGAGAACAAAAACACAAGTAAAAAAAAAAAAAAAACTTTACAAAACATTGTTCTCGTTTTTACTGTGTGTTCAAAAATTCTAATATTTCATTCTGTTTTAAAGAGATGAGGAAGATCATATTTATAGCTCTTGATAAAAATTTGCCTGTTATCAAAAAGTTTCTGACAGCCCATACTTGTGTTTAATGAACTTAATGTTTTAAAAACGTGTAAAAGTCAAAAGCAGAAAAAAGAGCATTAAATGTGTCTGACACATGCATTAAATGCATACCAACAGCTCTTTTCTTTCTAAAGTCGAGGGCCTAATTTCTAAGTCGAGGTTTGAGGTCAAGGCCTAAGCTTCAGCCATTGACTTCATAAATTTTGCGTAAGGCCAAATTTATGAAGTCGAGGGCAAATTTATGAAGTCGAGGTTTGAGGTTGAGGCTAAACTTTAGCCCTTGACTTTATAAATTTTACTCAAGGGCAAACTTTCTAAAATCGAGGGCAAAAATTATGAAGTCGAGGCCTGAAGTCGATGCCTAAACTTCAGCCCTGGACTTTATAAATTTTGCCCAAAATTCTAGTCGTTGACTTCACGATTTTGCTAAAACTCCAGCCCTTGACTTCCGATTTTGCCCAAAACTTTAGCCTTTGACTTCATAGTTTAGCCCAAAACTTCAACACTTGACTTTATAGTTTTGGCTAAAAAGTCTTTTGTCTTTATCTTATGTATTGTGTTACGCCCCGAACGGTATTCTAAACGTGGCAGTCCGCCGTACACAATATTAAAGCCTAGGAATAACCGCCTTAGTCACGAGAAGGCTTTCATACTATGTACAAGACGTCTAACACATGGAGGTGGCACATCGAAGTGATACATTTTATATTGATACAACTTGAATAACAATGTGAAGGAAATACACTTCACTATACTTCAATTACAATTCATCCACAGATTTCACTACACAATCTATTACAAAACATTTCACAAAAACTAGCTAATCTTCCTGTCGAAATCCCAAAGTTATATTCAGCTTCAACCATCTCGGTCCCTAAGTAGTATTCTCCCGTCAACCTGTTTATTCAAACATCTATTAGGGTATAAGCTACACTAGCTTAGTGAGAGTTCCTTTAATTTCGTACCATAACAAGCAAGTTGTAATTCATCCATATGCTATGCATGAACAAGCACATGAGCAGACAAGCATATGACTTTTCGGTAGCCATATGTGAATGGATTTACGCCCTCTATTCGGGGTTGGGATGGTCCATAAGTCATGCAACCATAATTCCAATATTGAGTGGGGTGGTCCATAAGTCATGCAACCATAATCCCGATCTCTTCCTCTTAATTATACAACCTCTGTTGTTTTATTGTGGTAGTTTTATGTGCTTATCCCACATCTGTTAACTTAAGCGATCTCACATCCTTAATGTTAATAGAAGCCTCCTTCGCCTATCCGCTAATATACTTTTGTCCACCAAAGGTATATCAACCAATGCAATGTGACTCACTACGTGATATGCATGTACATTTATTTATATAATTGTGGCATGTTAATTATGTAGGTTAAGAGCGATCATAGAAAATTCCAGACAATTCAAGTCTATGCTAACTCATACAATGATTTTATAACAAGTCTCGCCTTGATATACTTATCATTCATTCAATCAAGATTATATCACAATCATTAAAATTTTATTTTCTAATTCTAATGCAACTAGCTACTAGCACAATCAAGGTAACAAAATAAGAGGAAAACTCACTCGGTCATTGGATCACTGGTCTCTTAGTAAATGTAATCCAGTGGTAGGGAATCATCGATTTTGGGATCACCTAAAAAGGAAGAAATACCCAAATGAGTATTTCTACTCAAAACTAATCCATTCTATCTCATACAAACTATCAAATTCGTAATTCTCATCCTACACAGAAAATCCAACTTAAAACGGCCATAACTTGGTCGTTTTAACTCGAAATTTAGCAAATTATATATCAATGTCTATCTACTTTGAAAGATATATCTAATTCTAATATCATATTTAAGTTTTGAAAACTTTAAAGCTTCAAAAGGATCTAATCAGATTAGAACAGTAGCGAAATCAAAATGGAATTGATTTTGTGAAAGTTCAAGAAGTGTCTACTATCCAAAGCAAGTATTCACGTAATATGAACAAGTTACTACCATAAATGATATGTTATGAGATATATATATACATGTTCTTGATGATATTGAATAAAAGAATTTTTTAAAAAACTTTTTCTTTGTAAGACTTTATGAAAAATCAACTTGGAAACGCTAGTCTTGTATTCCTGACAATCCCCACTTGTTTTTAGAAAAACTCCTTGATAAAATCTATTTATTCTTGTTAAAATCAAGCCTTCATTATGTATATTCCCTAAGGCCTTTGTTTTTCAATAAAAACTCTCATTTTACACTTTGTAAACATGTTTTTAAAATTAGTTCATCTCAAAATCCGAATTTTGTAAAAAATTATTTTTGTGGTGATTCTTTTAAGAAAACTTATTTGATACTTAGAAAATTGAGGCTCAACCATACCTAGCCACTAAGGACTTCATTTCTTTAATAAAATTTCTATTTTTAGTTTGAAAATTAGGAGTTTTTATACTATTACTTCATTATTACGAATTTCTTAAAATGACAAACAACTCAAATTTTCCTACTTTATTTCTACTCCTTGTTCTACATATTTTTCTTAGCAAATCTCATCTTAATTTATAAAAATCATTACTTGATGATATCTATGACCTAAACTCTTCATTTTTCATATAAAACACAAGTTTTGAAGTTGATAAAAGAGTTTTTAAGGCATGGTTTTGGAACCATCCGAATTTACAAAATTTGGATAAAACTCAAATTTCATATTTTGTAATCTCTTCCTATTTTTGAGAATCTCTACTAGTAGATCTACCATTTACTTATAAAAAACATCTCCTATTAATACCTATTCCATAAGCCTTCCATTTTCTAAACAAATCTTTCATTTTGGTGTTGAAAAATGGGTTTTCAAAATTGGTCTTGGTTGAGATCCGAATTTACCAAATTTATTTTTGGACATATCTTTTGATAAAATCCATATAAACTTAGGAAAAATCATCCTTTACATATCCTATCTTGAAAGCCTTCCATTTCTTGAATAAAAACTTCATTTTTGAGTTGGAAAACATGTTTTTAAACTATGCCTTGGCCTAAATCCGAAAATAGAGTTTTCTTAGGAAAAATAATCTTTGGAAATCATCTTTGAACCATATAAAATGAAGTCTTGATGATATATATACATTAAGCCTTCATTATCTCAAGTAAAAATTTCATTTTGATACTTGGAAAGTGGTTTTTAAAAATGAGTTTGCCTAGATACGAATTTCACCATTTTTATGCAAGTTTAAATCCAAGATCTACACAAAATATGAACATGAATATAAAAGAAATGCATGGTAGTAAGCCTAAACCTATAGATCTAAACATAAACATAATCAAAGCTTCATAAAAATTTAGATTACAAAGTATAATATAAATATAAAGATAATAAAGTCGTAAAGACAACAAATATAGCAATATCAATATAGATCATAAACAAGAGGAGTGTTTCAAAGTTTTGGCATCATCATCTCTAGTCTTTAAGCATTATGGAGAGCCTTTTGATGCATGAAACCTCCATATAATCAACCTATAGCATCTATAGAAGCTTTAGAAGAGAGTTTACTTAAAGAATCTTCAAGAATGAGTATGGAAGCAAGAAATGGAAATGGGGGTAGCTTGTATTCTCACAAGAACAAGGCTAAGAAAGTGATAATGAGAGGAAAAAGAGAGAGTGTAAAAGATGTAGGGTTGTAAAGAATGAAAGGGTGTAAGTATAAGTCTTTAAATAGAAAGAGGAGTACATTAAAAGAGTGTTAAATAAATAGAAAAAAAATAAAACAAAGGCAGAATTGGGGAGTAGGGATGCAACTGGATTGGGTTTTGGATGGGTCGTATGAATCCAAACCGAACCCGCTATCCTCTATAACATACCAAACCCGACCCTATAACCCTATAGGGTTTTCTTTCTAAATCCAAACCCACCCTACAGGGTTTATCCTAAAACCCAGACCCGCCAGCATACCCGCCCGATCTATTAACCTGATTCCTGTCCGTTTATTCACCCGAACCCCCCCATTTTTTTGTTTTCCTTTTTCAATAGATTCAACAATTTTTATCTAATGAAATAATACTCTTAATTAAGTGTTTCAAATTATTTTCAAATTGTGTAATGAATCAAGAGACATATAAATTGAAACACTTAATGAGCATAACAATTCTCATGCAAACATATAACAAGTCTCATGCAAACATAAGTATATCACTTAAACCAAATTTTAATAACAAGTTGTAAAATCCTTAAGTAGTTTAATAAACATAAAAGAAAAACATCTTGGTTCTTAGCTCCTCCATGTCTTCTTCCTCTCCTTGCCCTTTTAACATCTTCACACAAATGCCCTGTGACCTACAAGGAGAAGATATGAATTAGAAATTTAAAACTCACTAAACAAAGCTTGCTAGATTTATAAAGGAATACCGATAAATTATTATACTATGAAGACATGTATAATACCAATAGTGAAAACACAAAGATAGACAAAGTGAAAAATACTAACACTTACTTGGCTTTAATCATCCATAACATCATCATCATTGATATCTAACCTCTCAAGCTTATCTTCTAGCTTACATATATCTATATCATCACCTACAAAAAGATGTAAATGCTAATAAAATTAGTATGGGAATAATAAAGAAAGTTAAGTATAACATAATTTAAAGAAGTCACCTATTATTCTATTTGATAACCAGCTTTGAGTACACATTAATGCCTCATTGTAGATGGCTTGAGCCGACTTCTGTGTGAGGTAATTACCCATCCACTAGTGCTAAATGCTGACTCAGAAGCAACTGTAGAAACCGGTATAGCTAATAAGTCCTAGCTACAGCTTGTAGTGGAGGGTATTTGGCTCCACTCTGTTTCCACCATAAAAGGATATTAAAAATTATCATCACCATCACTTAAGGGTAGCAAAGTTTCTTGTAGGTATTGGTCCAGCTCTGTCTTTACTTGGTTATCATCAATGGTGGTGACACAGGTCTTCATGAATTGCCTCAATTTTGTTTCTCTCTTCAAACCATCATCAACATCACCTATAGGTAAAAAGAGCTACTGCCCATACCCGTACTTTTATTATTACGACAATTGCTCAACATCATTCGCATCCATGTTCATCTCAGCTTCAAGTAATTCAACATCCATGTTCCCTACATTGATGATACAAAAGATTTGATTTTATGAGATTGCATTTGTTAAGATGCTACAGAACCAAGTTATAAAGAACACAGTAAAATCATGGAGATTTTCAAATACAAAAAGATTTTAGTACTTCAAATTCCTTATAAAGAACATAGTAAAATTTACCTATTATAATATATCACATTTGTGTGAAAACTTCAATTGGTCATAAGTTTTAGCATATAACTCGAAATCCCTATTATAATATGTCCAGATGAAGCTCGTTCAGAGATCTACAAAAGTTACTGGAACTTGCCCCGTAATTGCAAATTTTGGGCTCAAATTACATTGTTTAAGGCTTGAAAGTGGGCTTTGAATACTACAAAGGTTTAGAACTAGCTCGAATTTCCAATTTCCTACATTGAGACATGTTTGCATTTTGCTTATTTGACAATAAACAAATACAGAATAGAAGTGATATAACTATGTTATTATCCTATATCCCCTGGATTTCAAAGTCAGAACACATAAGTGAAAGGAGGTATTAGGTATAAATACACATTAAATCTATAAATTAAACCTTAGTGAATCTGCCAAGTTCTCCTTCCATAATCATCACCATCCCTGATTACTATCTTTATGTTGGAGCCCTATGTTTTTGGTCTTTGTTGTGAATTGATTTATTATATCAATTGTTACTTTGTTTTTCAATTTTTATTTTGTTCTACGGCAACAATTAACTTGGCTGCGAGAATAGCAATATAATAAATCAATTCACAACCACCTCTTTGACTCAAAAAAGGAGGAGGAAATGGTGGTATTGTTGCATGCTTTGGGGTTATGGATTACAAATCAAAAAGTTCAGACAGAACTAATTGCTGGCATAGAAACATGCATGCCTATGATTTATTTAGATTATCATATATATATATATATATATATAATTGCTTCAATTTAAATTAGCTGACCATGTTTTTATCGAAATGCAAAATCATCCATGCGAAGCATACACAAAGAAGATCAGACACGAAAGGACAAATAAAGAATTAGAGGAAAAAAAATCAAAAGTCTGTTTTTTCCATTAACTATATTTGTGAAGTTAGTAACCAATATTTACAATGGTGACAGTACACAACAGAGAGAGAGAGAGATTTCTTACCTTGTGTTTGCTAACTTCGAGCTTCAACAATGGTGAAGGCACACAGCAGCAGACGACGACGACGACGATGATGATGACGAGGTCGTGCAGCAGCTAGAGTCGAATCTGGGAGCTGGGATCTGGGGTCTAGGGTCTGTGGTCTGTGGTCTATGGTCTGTGAAATATGGGGTTTGTGATTTGTAGTCTGTAGTCTATGGTCTGTGGTTTAGGAACTAAGATCTAGGATCTAGCCGTCTGGGAATTATGGTCTGGGATTTATGATCTTGGAAGGGGAAGGGGAAGGGAACTGTGAATCTGAGATATGGGGTCTGGCCGTCTGGGAACTGTGGTATGGGATTTGTGGATTGTGGTCTGGGAAAGGAAGGAGAAGGGAAGGGAACTGGGAAGGGGAAATGAGGGTGTGTTGTACTGCTGTGCGGCTAGGGTTCCACTTCCTTTTGGGTTTTCACTTTTAAGTTTGCAAATATCGTTTGCTGAAAAAAAAATATATATATATATTTATCTATTTATCAGGTCGGGTATCCATCGGGTATTTTATAGAACCCGAACCCGATCCGATAACCATATAGGGTTTTTCTTCCATATCCAAACCTGATCCTAATACCCTATAGGGTTTTTACCGGATTGGGTGGGTCGGAAACCCGATAATAGTCGACCGATTACATCCCTATTGGGGAGGGGCTGGACATGATTCCAAAGAGAGAGAGAGAGAGAAGTGAAGTTAATTTGTAACTTAATTTTTGAAAGTGTAACCTGTGTTACTTAATGTGCTAACTAATAGAGACTTTAATTCATTAAATAAATCATTTAAATAAAAGAAAAGTGGCTATTTTGAGGGGTGTGGTCAGCTGTCCAAGCATGGGAAATGGAGTGTAGAATGAGTGAAAGAAAACTTGAATAATGTGTGAAAGTGACAATTGAAGTGTACTTGAAGTATGGGTTGAAAAAGTACTTTTTATTAAGACAATATATAAAATAAAATTAAGAAAAATATTTTTAAATGAGTGGCAGAATTTTCATAAATAAAATTAAATAATTCATTGAATTATTTTAGTATTTTAACAAATATGTTATCGATATGATCAAAATACGCAAATTTGGGCTATAATTGATATTTTATAACTCGAAAAATTCTAAAAATTTAGTTTATGAAAATAAAAATATTTTTAAATTATTAAATTAATTTATTTTATTTTTAGTATCCTATCTTAAACAGAAACTGATCTCGTAAAAACCCGAAACGAACTAAATTTCTGAGAAACAAAATTTTCTATGATATATAAAATATTTTTCTAAAAATATAAGAGTTGATAAGAAAAATAAAATTGTGTAATGAATATTAGTGAATAGTACAAAAGACTAGTCAATTACCGATAGTAATGAAATATGAATATAATCGCAAAATCAGATATTTCTAGTTATCGAAAAATTATAAAACTGATATTTTTGAAATCCTTATGAAAATATGAGTCTAATGGTATTAATGGTATATTTTTGATATCTCGAGCCCCGGGATACACTTTTCAAAGTCTGTATCCGCATAGGTTCGAAATAGGTAAAAAATTTACCAATTTGATATTTTTAAGCGACCTTATAATACTACGAGCTATTCTACACACTTAAACTGCACCTCGGCCTCTAGGGTTAAGAGCGCGAGATTGCCGGATTTAAACTACTGTATTCTACTTAGGGTTTCTGGGTGATTTTTCGGTTTAGACCTTTGCCAATTTGGAAACTGGGGGTTATTGTTTATATAACATATTTAGTTTGAGAAATTTATTTTAAATTTTATTTTTTTGTAAGATTTAGTATCTCTTAACGTTTTCAGAATTCTTGAATTGAGTTTTATTTCCGAAAGTTAATCGTTATTTGCTTTTTAATAATTTTGTTTTTGGGTTCTATATTACTCGATTTTACAATTCAGAGTTAAGTATGAATTTGTTGTACGTAGTGGTTTTGAATTTAGAGACTTTTGAGCTCCTATTTTATTTTTAAGGAATCTCATTTTATCAAGGTTAATAAATTTCTGGATTCGTTCGTGATTTAGGATTAGTTGAAGTTCGGTTTTAATTTGAAGTCATTTTTAGAGTTTATTTTCGATGTTTATTTTGGAATTATTTACTAGAATTTTCCAAGGCTTACAAATAGTGTCTCCACCTTTCTTCTACTAGGCTTGATAGCTTTGTCTTGATTTTTGTTCAAATTTTTGCTCTATTAAAACTTAAACAATAGCATAACAAATACAAAGCATATATATTATTAAGTATTTGAATAATTAAGGATATTTAAATAGTTAATTGTATAATAATTATTCTTATCAAAATCATTCGTGAACATAAAGTTCAACAGATTGAACTTTTTATAAAAGTTTAGGTACTATTTTTGATATTATCAATTAATTCTATCTAAAAAAACAACTAAGCTATAAAGATTCACAGCACGAGTTTGCATAAATTAAGATTAATCCAAATCACAAACTACCTAGATCTTTTTTTACCATTAAGTTTTATCAAGTAACTTAATAAAATATCAATATGTTTTGTATCAACTTCTAACCCTAAGTTTATCAATTGGAATCTCTTCCTAATAAATAACAACTAACAATAGCATTAAGAACCAAAATTTATTAGATTAATTAATCAAATGCAGAAGCATTTCATTGCATTATCTCTAAAGCTATGAGCAATCCTCATCAATACCCTAGATCTATCCATCAAAAAGATTTCTCAATCAACCCTAACAAAATCGGATATGAATCCATATCATTTACTATACAAATTCAAGATCTAATCAACTCAAACTATTGATTTCAAGAAAATTAATACTAATTTAATTAAATCACAATAGAATTACATGATTTTTAACCTAAGTATCCATAGGATCTAACTAATTTAATTACTCCTCTATAGATCTAGTAAAATAATTCAGCAATTCAGAGAAATAAATGAAGATTAGGATAAGATAGAGCCTGTAAAATCGTGATCCTTTGCAAATGGAAATCAATGAGGTCCAATGAACAATTAATTTTAAAATCAACTGTGAATTCCAAAAGCAAAAGTCAAAATCTCCAAAATCCAACCTAATTCTCTTTAAAATTTTCTATTTTGACTCAAAAGTACTATTTAGATCCTACAGTTATGTGAAAATTCAATATTTATAGTACAAAGAATGCTGACATGGCAAAAAGATACAAAAATGACAAAATCCATGTCAGATGAATGAAAAAGCCTCTATCACACAGACGCATGGTAGACCATATTCTCAACTGTGAAATATAACCATATCAACATAGACCCACATCGAAAGTGGTGTTGTATCCTAGAGCACTAATAATGTACTCAACTCTTAATCTAAGCACTTTGAAATATCAAACTTAGCTGCATGGTTTTATCAATATCATTTTGAACGAGTAAAATGCCAGCAAGCGCATTAGGTCGTGCTAGCAGTAACAATGGTAAGTCGATGTTGTATTCCTCAAAGAGCTATTGACTAAGTACTAGATATCAAATTGATCCCTAAGTTAACCTATCAAATTTTGATTTAATTAAGAACTAAACTAATGTCTAATTGAATACTTGACACGGAATGTCGTAGCAACACTATTGAGGGTCCCATGTTTTGGAGATGGTAAAAATTAATTAAGAACATTGCATTTATACTTTCACTTGAATTGAGCTGATGCCTTGAATGGATATTGAAATTGATTACATTGGATTTAACTAAACTCACTAGAATTCACCTACCTCTTGAAGTAGCAAAGCTCGAATTATAGCATGAATCATTCCATCAAGGTGATTTATTTATAATTGTCATCTAAAATAGTAATTTGCTCAAACTAAAATTACTAAGTGACCCAAATTTATAATTTTTACCACATTAAGTACGTGAGTTCATGAGTTTTGTAAAAACTCGTATATACCTATGCCAAATTTCTTCCAAAAAGAAAAACCCAAGTTGTGTTCATATGGACTATCAAATCTTTTCCGGGTATCTCTAATCCTAATCTATCTAATCAATATGGGCCAAATACTAATTAAATAGATCATAAACAACAATAATTGAATCCCCAAGTAATTAAATATCAACATCAAAGCGAGTCAATCAATTCATTTCATCTAATCCATCAATGCAATATTCACAAAAATATTTAGCACAACATCTCAATAAAACAATCAAGCAGTAGACATAGTAAAATAAAGTTCAGAAACACCTCAAATAAATTTTATTCATTAAAGTCTTCAAAACCACAAATCCAATAGTAGGCATTGATTGATTGTATTCGAAATCTGATAATCACTTTCAAGTGTTGCTAGAACAATAGAGTTTTAATGCCCTCTAATGAACAAATACATATTGTATATTATGCACGACTAGGTAAATGTATAATTGAAACATTAAAAACAAGAAGACAAGCTTGAGCTGGGCTTTGTCTTCATAAACTATGGGTTTCCAAATGAAATTAATATTAGTCATAATAATAATATTATTTATATAAGTAAAAACATGAAATAATAATTCGTAATTTAAAAAATAAAAAAATATAATTTGTTGCCAACTCAGCTCACGCGCAACATGCTCTTATAGGTGAGTATGTCATGTTAGCCAATGGAGTAGATGCCGTTATGTAAGGTATCAAAAATAATCTCGAAAAGTTTAATTAGGAATTGAATTTGAACTTTTAAAAATTCAAGTTCCAAATTGCACTTTTTGTCAAAGTTCAAATATTAAATTTGATGTAAACCCATTTTTTTACTCTAAGAAATTTCTCTTATTAATATTGTAAACTATACTAAGTTAAATGGAAATATACACATCCCCCATTTTTTTTAACCAAATATTCACATTCAATTGTATAATCATGTTGATTAGTAATCATTCACCATTTTAATCACGGATGTTATATCATCAAACAAGGGCAAGCGATGTAAGCTTTCCTTAATAGGATATTCTTCAAACCAAGATAATTGACTATAATTTTCTTGGATATTCTTCAATAAATAAACAACTTATTCTAGATAACAGGTGTTGAGAGATCATTAGTATATTATTTTCAATAGAGTAATTTCCTTAATATATAATAACTAATTATATATGCTATAGTTCAAACTTCTAAAATTATATGATTATTCATTTTCTTTTCTCTAACAAGTAAGACACCCATCATTTTTAACTTAGGTATCTACACTTATCAAAAGAGCCATATGTGGTGATAAGTGTGTCAAAATGATGATATTGTGTATTGTTTTAGTGATAAGTCAAACTTGAACTATTCAAATAGTTAATCATGTCCAGCTAGAGAGTCAAGTTGGAGTTTTATAGTATTTAAATTTAGAAATATTTTATAAAACCCTTTAATCATCTTAAAATATGTAATTAGTTCAAAATCGGGCGAAGTCACCGTTATTTGCAATGACACAGTTTGCTTACAGTTTTATCACAAAGTTGATTAAAGTATATAACACCGAATCTATTATAATAAAAATATATAAATCCAAATGCATTTGCTTCGTCCGATCCATATATGATAATATATTTTTCATGTTAGTATGTTTCTTTTTGGCCATTCAGATTGTCTCTTTATATTGTACTTTTGTCTATCTACAATTTCAGAAGTCTTACTTTCAGTGTCTTAGGTTAGTTAAGAGTGTATCTTTTGAATATAAAAAGTCCATAATATTTAAGTATAGAGACTCATTATTAATGTCTTTAGTGTTATAAGTTTCTTTCAATTTTTTTATTTTACCAATTGAAAGAAAATATTTTTATAGTGTTCGCGATCTTTATAGGACTTCCAATTTCATTATTTTCCACTTACTAAGAGATATTCTAATGATATAATTATTTTTTATTATATTAATTTACATTGTAGGTTGTATTTTTAACTTATAGAATTCCATCATTTATTCATAATATTAAAGTATATCAATTGTTTAGCACCTCCGCTTGTTGAATTCAATGTAATATCAATTTTATCATTGTTTTTATGAAAAGCTATTAGAATTGTTTAGTTACCGTAATAACAATTCTATAGGAAATTTTTATTTAAAAAATCAAACAGTTACTCAGTACCTAAATTTATGAATAGCAATTTAATATTGAAATTGATTTTTTTCCTAAATTATTCCCATTTAAATAAAAAATTTAACAAATGAAAATCTTATTACAACGATATTCTATTCCTTATCATCAATAATAAATCCATTACAACTTTATTCATTCAGAATAAAGTGAATGAGCAATAAATTTTCCTTATTTTATATTTTCAAAATACACCCATTAATATATATAATTTACCAACACTTACCCTAAGTAAATATTAAATGGAATTTACTGATTTTCATACCTTAAGTAAATTATGAATGGAATTTTACTGATTTTCACTACTATGTAACCACCATTTGGCAAACGCAGGAGATATATGTTTTAAAATCGAAAGTTATGCAGTTTTGGAGTTACGGTAAATAATTTAAGCAGACGCAATATCTGTAGCTATTGGTATCAGCAAGTGTAAGTAACTAGAAGAGGCCCAGTACGAGTGAAATTATGGAAGTTGATTTGAATTGCTAACTTAAAACCTAGAAGTACTGCCATTTTGTTTAAGTAAAATGAATTAGGTTTGAATATTTTTTCTTACGTAATGGCAAAAAAATTAAAATTTATATTCTTATATACATACTAGTTGTGGTCATAAATATTTGTCTATTAAAAAATAGTTAGAATTACATATTATCTTAACATATATCATGACATATATTAAATGAATACTTCTTTAACTTGGACTCCTAAAAAATATTTAATTTACCAAAATCTCCTTAATCTTACCATTATCATTGCCAATACTGTTCAAATAAGATAAGATATAGTTCAATTAATGGAGTGTCAAGGCCATTAAATTGATCATTGATAGGAGTATATAAGTGATATAATAAGTATTCTAATGGACTAATCATGATTAGATATATATTTATGTCATATAAAATATACAAGCCTTCTAAAAAAATAACGGACCATATAATTTTTCTTATTTTTTTCTTCTTAAATTGTTAAAAATTTATATAGTTTTTATATTGTTGCTTTTATTATATGTTTCTTTGTTTCTTTTTTTTTCACATTTTTTAGATTTTTTATATATTTTTTCTCATATCATTAAATATTTATATGGATTTATTTAATAATTGTGTTATTTTAAAATTTTTATTATATCAAAATTAATTCTTACTCATATGGTTTTTTTTTTTTTTTTGCCATTATAACAAGAGAAATATATTCGAATTTGATATCTCTCACTTAAAAAATCATGTTACGCACATATAAACTTGCTAGTATATATCCAACTTGCATTCCTCAATTTGGAGAATAATGCTACAATGTCATACTTTTTTAAGCTAGATAAATTCCATATGTGGTTATTGAACAACTTAGATGTATTCTAGCTGCAAGCAAACCCTCAACACTCCTTTTCCAACATTATTGGCATGACCATCTAGTGATGAGAATCATAGGAGTTCCTTGGACTTTGAAAATAAAACACTAATCAAATCAGTAAAAAACCCGTTAGTCTTTAATATTAATTTACTGTTATGTTATTATTTTCATAACTACTTTCTTTATAGTTGTCTTTTCCTATATTAAATAACCATTTCAAAACAAATATCGATATTATTTTTTGGAAAATCTTATGATTGTTTTTAACGTTGAGTTCCACCGGTAATTAAATTATTTAGATTTATATTAACCATGATTATATTATTAAAATATTTTATGTATTAATTATTATATTTATATTAACGATCTGTTAATTATCTATAAGGTCCCATCCCTTGTTTTTTCCGCTTTAAATTGTTAAGTGTTTATATAGTTTTTACATTAATATATTTGTTTTATTTTTTAAATTATTTATAATTTATTTTCTTATTTTTAAGTCATTCAATAGTCATATAAACTTATTTGAGTACGCTGGTTATTTCCTAACCGTATCATCATTTCTACACATGTATTCTCTAAATTTTATTATTTCTATACATGTATACCATGTTCGTATATGCTAATATAAAAATAAGAGGAAAATAAAATCCAACTTATATTAACTTTAATTATTATTATTATTATTCAGAGAATATAAAAAACAAATATCCTTGCGTTCTTCCTCTTATTGGTTCATCCTTTAGCGCCCTGTAAAAAATCAAACTAATCATCATTGCCCATTTTCCTCTCTGACCCGAAGATCTAGAAGAAATCAAGTTTTTCATAAGTATATGGTTGGTACACAATCTTGTATACCTAGCTATATCTCTCTAACTCTTCTAAACCTCCTTAAAAGTACATTGTTGATGCAGGTGGCTACCAATGTATTTCTTTAACTTCTCTCTCCCTAAAACTTTTCTTGAAGAACTTGGATGGTACATGACCTCGTGTACTTTCTTGTGTTCCTTTTTGTTACTATGAGTTTAAAACCTTAGAAATACACGACTTGTACATGGCATCACGTATCAAGCCTTGTATCTCTTTAATGGAGTCTAACCTGATGGTCCATGGCTAGAACACGACTTCATGTTCTTAGACGTATTTCTTCCTATTTTCCTATTGGGTTTCACCAGAAGAACACAACATATACTTAACATTGTGTACTTGCCCATGTTTCTCTTAGTGTTCCCAAAAACACAAAGCCCAGAAAGTAGAGCTTGTACATGACCTCGTGTATTTACTCATGTTCCTTTTTGATTTATGACCAAAAGGGAAACATGACTGAAGCACGACCCATGCGCTTAACTATGTTTCCCTAAGTTTTTGTTTTAAAAGAAAGACGTACCTACTTTATGATACCCTAATGGAGTATGATTAGATCGAGTATCCTAAGACCAATACCATGCAGAGAATCCATTAAACCTAAACTAAATTCCAATTTTGTTTATGAACAGCTTTGGGCACCAAGCTTTGAAGAGAGATATGGGGCTCATTTCGATTATCAAGTATGCAATAATTGCATGTTGCTTGCTGAGGTAATATTAACAACCGGACTAAGAATTTAAAATTGGCATAATTGTGTGGTGGTTTTTTCTTGGCTGCTTACTCTAGAACGTGCACCTTCGGATTGGGTTACAAATCTGATCATAACTTCGGGATGATGTGGTAGTTAGGCTCTTATACTCCTACAAAATGCGTGGTTAGGCTCGATAGGTAGTCAATTAGGAAATTTCTAAGGTCGGGCAATCAACTCAGAGTAGGTACAAAGTTGTAACAAATTATACGACGTTATGAGACCTTGTATAAATCCTTAAAATGGATCGTGCTCCTTGGTGATAGCCTATGGAGGGATGACCTGGACGTGACTATTTCTTCCTTTTCTATTCTAGAAAGTCTGAGGACTTAAGAAACATCCCTATTTGGTACATGATCCACTCAGAGAACTCTATCCCTTTTGTTTGGTGGGGGTCATGAGTACTCATGTACTTGTTATTATTATGAGATGTTGGAATACTTGGTTGTGGGCTTAAATCTTAAATAACTTAATTTGTGCTTATTGTATTAGTTTAACTGTGCATGCGCTTATCACTGTGTATTAGGCTTTACTGCTACTTTTTACTATTTTAGGTGTCAAAGGTGATTACTTCGTGGACCTTCACTATGGTTCTCTTGGATGAAGGTTTGGTGATGTGGAGGAGCAAACGTTCGTTCTTTGATGAATTTCTAGAGACTTGAGAGAGAGACTTAATGTTAGATGAATGATGCTAAAATGTGTTTTCTTTTAGGCCATGTGCTAAAAATATGTACTCAGATTGAGCCTAACTCCCTTTTTGGTTTACTTTCTTGAACCGTTTTGATTTTAAAGTTTTGCTTCTATTTTCTTAAAATACGTATTTCAATGTTTTGTATATTAGATTCTTAATTGTTGATGATCTGTCAGCCAACGTTTTTCAATTTATCATTGAACCTAATCATGATTTCACAATTAAAACTTGACTAGAAACCTATCTCACTAATGGAAGCCTTGCACATGTCACTTGAAAGTAATACGTGTGGTGAAACAACCAAGCTCTTAAGTGCCTTGGGGGCAGAGTCGTTTTAAGTGCAAGTGTTTGTGCATTGTGAGTCTTTGATAGTGAAAGCCGTGGTGGTATTTGTGTTAGGAGGTGCGACGATGGTTGATGAAGAGCCAAGTTGAAGCTCTTTGATTTGAGCTTTTACAACCATTTGGAAAAAAAGTTTACGACTTTTCTACATTATCGAAGTCCAAAAGGTTAAATATGTAATTAGTTTCTTTTTAATTTGTTTAAATTGAAAACCTTTTAGAGAAAGAAAATGAGGATGTTCATGGAGTTTAGTGAGAGAGAGCTTATTTAAAAATGTAGCTTATTAATTTGGGGATTTGATTTATTCTTTTTTATGAGAGCGGAATTAAAAGGAAAAAAGAAAGAAAGAAAGAGAAAGAGAGGAAAGTGGGAAAAAAAAGAAAAAAAAAAACAAATATACCAACGAAGAGAGAGAAATAGCTAGATTCTTGTTTTGCTCCAGTGAGCCGCCTAAAAATTTGTCGGATTCTTGCCAAATAGTATGCATACAACTATAAAAAAGTTTAGATATAGTTGTTGTATGATTTCTTTTTTTCAGATAACATGTCTCGCATTGACCATAAAGGCGCGTAGCAATTTCTAATCTCTTTCCTGCACCGACCAGTAAAATGCGAGAAAACAAAAAGAAAAAACGGGTCAAAAGAAAAGCTCCTTCCGTGTTGTTGCCTGGGAGCGGGAAGCCATCCACGAAATTACTCCGCGAGCCTCGCAAGCAGGGCGTGGGGCTATTATTTGATCAATTTTGTTCACAATCCGTTTAACTTTTGTCTGAATAATATTTATAATTTAATTACATGTATCTTTTTAATTCTATAATTAAATATCTACTTGACTGGTTGCCAAATGGATAAACTAGGTTCAAATTACCGTTCTTCTTTCATATAAATTATAACGGCAAAAAATAAAAACAAAATAAAATTTTTTAAATTTATATCTTTATATCTTTGTATTCAATCTAAGCTGCTATGATTCATCATAATCTTAATAGATAATTTCTATCATTTTAAACTTTACATTATCATACTATTTATAATATATATATATATATATATAAACAATTTTAAGCTTTTCTGCACTATACAAAACTTTTCATGACACATATTTTATTCAAATCCCAATATTACTAAAAATAATACTTTCGGACTATCAATAAAAATTGTATCAAATTTATGAATTGGTTTTGTTCAAATTAATCGTGAACTGCTGTAAATTTACTCTATTTAACAAGTTAATAACAATGGTATAATTCTCGATACATAAATATAACAAATATATGCTATTCGACTTCATATTCCTTAAAATGATTAATAATAATGAAATTTTCATTCATTTTATTAGAAACTACATTCTAACTGCTTTTCCATCCAGGCAACAACCCCCCCCCCCCCCCCCCCCGGGCCCCCAACAGCCATTAAAAAAAAAAAAAAAAAAAAAAACTGCTTTTACATCCAACCACATAAGCTTCACATTCTCATATTTTGTTTTTTAGTTCTTTTTTTTGGCCAAATACATGTTTTGCTTAGATAACCGAAACTACTCCTTCATATCTTTCAAACCAAAATCTCAATATCACTCACCTTATTAATTTCAACTATACTTAAATCACCTATTTTCATTTTCTAAAAATCCTAAAATTATCATTTTTTAAATGTTAGTGGTCTCTTAACAAATTTCACTCTTAGATTGTTTTAAAAATATTTATTCTTACATGACTCAAAATCTAAATAAGAATTTTATATTTTCATTGAGACTTCTCATTTAATTTGGAATAGAAATATAAAATTATATGTTGCAAGTAATTCTATAGTTTTTTTTATATACTTTCCTTTATTAGCATTTAGCAAACTGGAAAAAAAAAAAAGTGACAACATGATTTTCGAATAGAGAATTAATAGCTAAAATATTATTTTAAAAATTTTGGATGGACAGGTTGAACTCGATTATAAACTCTACCACGATAAGTCATGTAGTTTTGATGCGATGTGCAAATGAACCATGCTAGTTCATAAACTAATTGAGTTAGACTCAATATTTGCTCGAGTTTGATTGAAAATAATCGATTGAACTCGAGTTCAAACTATTTGAATAGTTTATCTAGCCGAACATGAATTTTATATTTAGCTTAATTAGTTTGTGAGCATATTCGAGCTTCATTTGAACATAAATATTAATCGAATTTGAATCAAATTTAGGTATTAATATTATTTTAATTAAAATTAAAAAAATATATTTTTTAATAAATGAATCCTAAACAAGATTAATCAAGTCGAACTTGAGATTATGTGGTTCTATTTCGAATCAAACTCGAGCTTAACATATTAAACTGACTGAACTCGAACTGAACTTAGCTTTAAAATTTTAAGTTAAGCTTAATTTCGTAATATTTTGGGTTAACTCATTTGAAACTCTAGTTTTCACGTTCCTTGAGACTAAAGGCTAATATGTTTCAGTCTTCACGATATGGGGTTAAAGGGAAAAAAGAAAATTTTACTTTCTTAAAATTGTGTAAAACCAAATTTTTTTATAAATAATCACATACATACGGCACTGAAAATCATGTATTTAAAATGATAAAAGTAGTAAGATCGTATACCATCTTTCTAGGATTTATTTATAAAATATTGGAAATCGAAATGAAAATGTGATAAAAGTAAATCATCTCCAGTTTCTTTCACAGAGAGAGAAAGAGATATTCTTTTCATCCGTTTAAGGCTGCATTCCAAACAATACGATTAGTAAACGAGCAAATCGAGTAGGATGAAGACAAAATTCACAGATCGTGCTTGTAGAAGCACTAGCGATGCTGACTTAAATCAAGCCAACTCCAGGCGACCTAGGTCGCACTCTGCTTCTTCGGTTGGTAATCCGCAAGGACATGACTACGAAGTTTTCTTAAGCTTCTGCGGTGGAGATACTCGGAAAGGTTTCACTAATCATCTGTACACCAACCTTAAAGAAGCTGGTATACGTGTGTTTTTAGATGATGAAAAGCTTGAGGTTGGAGAAGAGATCGGTGGTAACCTTCTCAAAGCCATTACCCAGTCAAAGATCTGTATACCCATCTTCTCCAAAAACTATGCTTCAAGCAAATGGTGTTTAAAGGAAGCAGCCCGTATGGTGGATTGCAAGAATCGGTTGGTTCTGCCCATTTTCTATGATGTCACGCCTCATCAAGTCCGACACCAGTCTGGATCTTACGAGGAGGCGTTCAAACAACACTCAGAGCGTTATGATGAGAGGACAGTTGAGGAGTGGAGAAGTGCTCTTGCTGAGATTGGAGGCTTGAAGGGATGGGATTTACAAAATGTTGCAAATGGGTAACTTTTTCTAGTCCATCAAAATTCATATGTCTTTCTTTTTTTTTTTGTGTGTTTCTATTTTTATTTCTTTTAATTAAACTAATTACAAAAGTTGTTTTAATTTTTAAAATATATAATCTATTTATAATATTATTTAATTTTATTTATTAATTGCTCACTATAGTTTGATAAGAACTAAATTCAAAAAAGAACAGGAAAAAGAAAATAAGTCTATATATCCATTTATTGTTAGAACTTAGAACAGACCGAACTTTAACAGGAATTGGTCAGGGGTTTCGATGAGGTCTCTAAATTTCTGAACATATTTGTTTATACTTTTATTAAAATAAAAAAGAGGAAAAAATAATTTGGATTTTTGAATGAAAGAAAATCCTTGGACTATTAAAAATTAAATGAAAAAAATTATAAGTTCAAAAGATATAAAAATTAATAACTTAAAAGATGTAAAGAGTAACAACTTGTTGCCATTGCCGATCCCTTAAAATTTTCTCACTTAGATCCACAGAAAATGCTTGTTGGACTTCTCCTTTGAAAATTTCTATGGGAACACCACGAAAAGGACCACTGTAGTTTATAGAGACATCGCCGATGTTATAAATTGAACGTACGTGTCACTGATGGATTAACTTTTTTATTTTATTTAGTTCGATATAAGAGAAATAATTGGGTTTTAAGTATTATTTTTCACTTAATGCTTAATTTTTTAAATTATCTTTTTTTAACTATCAAATTGATGCAACAAGACGTATAAAAATATTCCGGATCCACGAAGTCTACATTAGGTAAATAGATGGTCTCATATGAGAACTAAGTAGAAGTAGTAAAATCTACAAAGGAGTACCTCCAATAAAGCAACTTTAATTTGGATTTATTAAAAATAAAATTATTTCAAAAGGTTAAAAAACCTTTTGAAATAATTTTATTATATATATATATATATATATTTTGCGTGTATCCGTTCATAGATGGATGTATATAGCCGAAGTCGTATTAGCTATATTTAAGTAGAGGATTAATAAAAATTACTTGAAACTTGGAGCATACATATTCATCCCGACCTTGATATGGTTTAAATAATTGTTTTTAATTTGTCATTACATGTATTTGGCTAATAATATATTTGCTCTTGTTTTATGGCATGGCACTGTGGCAGACATGAAGGGGAAATAGTTAAACAAGTGGTTTCAAAGGTTTGGAGAGAACTGAAAAAAGCACATCTCATTGTAAAAGACTCTATAGTTGGAGTTGAAGATAGTGTTGGAGAAGTCATGGAAATGTTACAGGTTGGAGGCAATGATGTAAGAATAGTAGGAATTTATGGTTTCGGTGGCATTGGTAAGACTACTCTTGCAAAGATAATCTATAATCAACTCTTAGAGCACTTTGATTACTCCAGCTTCATCAAAGACATTCGTGAAATGTCCTCACAGTCGAGGGGTCTTGAAAAGCTGCAAACTCAATTGGTATCCGACATCTTAAAGTCTGAAAATCTACAACATGAGTTTCCTCATTTTGATGAAGGAGTGAAAGTGCTCAGTGAAAGATTTCGAGACAAAAAGGTCCTCATTTTGCTTGATGATGTGGATAAAGAGGATCAGATAAATGCACTTGCTGCTGACCTTAATTGGTTTGCTATAGGGAGTAGGATCATCATTACGACTAGGGACAAAAATGTCTTGAATGTGGCTCAAGTGAGTGGAACTTATGAAGTTAGACAATGCATTTTAATAATGCTTCTTCTGTTTTGCATGCATGCTTTTAAAAGGGAGTCACCGGCAGCTGACTTTGTAAATCTATCTGAAAAAATCGTACGAACAACGGTGGACTCCCTTTGGCTCTAGAGGTCATTGGTTCTCTCCTTTATGAAGAATCCATTAGTGCATGGGAGGAAACCTTTGAAAAGCTACAGAACAGACCTTGTGAGGATGTCCTAAACAAGCTAATGATAAGTTATGAAGCATTACACTACGAGGAGAGGCACATATTTCTAGACATCGCATGTTTTTTTATTGGAATGGATAAGAGGATTGCATCATATATGTGGAAAGATTGGAAACTTTGTCCAGAAAGGTCAGTTAAAGTACTCCTTCAAAGGTCTCTAATAAAAGTTGGGGATGATAATAAATTCTGGATGCATGACCAGCTCAGAGACCTTGGTAGGGAAATTGTGCGAAGAGAAAACATTAGCGAACCAGGTGAGAGAAGTAGGTTATGGTCGAATGAAGATGCATGGAGTGTGCTTGAAAATCAGGAGGTATGTCACCTCTTCTACTTTGTCACCTTCATATATCAACACATGGCTCCTTAATAACTGCTTTACTTGTTTGGTATGAGATACAGGGAACCAAAAAAATAGAAGCTATCCAACTTGGCTATGGAATTGAATCAAAGGATTATTGCTTTACCAGTGAACAATTTACGAACCTTCGGAACCTTAGATTCCTTCGATTGGGCAAAGTCAATGTTGCTTCAGATAGCTGGTGTTTTCTTCGCAAACTCGGTTGGCTAGAATGGCATTACTGCTCTGTGGAACTTATGCATACCAATTTCTATTTGACGAACCTAGTGATTCTTGACCTCTCAAAAAGTAATATCACAGATGCTTGGTGTGGTTGGAGCTCAAGACAGGTTTCATATTGCTCACCATTGCTTCTTTCCTGTTTTGTATTACTTTAATACTTCTAATTTTCAGTTTGAAATTTGTTTTGCAGCTAGCTGTCAAACTAAAAGTTCTAACTTTGGAATCCTGCCGACATTTAGTTAAAACACCGGATTTGTCTGAATTTAAGTCACTGGAGATATTGAATCTTGGAAATTGTTGGAGTTTGCGCAAAGTTGACCCATCAATAGCGAAACTCAAAAATCTTCTTTTCTTGAGTTTGAAAAATTGCCCGAAGCTTAGGGAATTGCCTCAAGAGCTAAGTTACCTACAGGCATTGGTGGAGCTTCGCATTGATGGAAGTAGTGTAAAAAAGTTTCCCACTTTGAAAGGTCTCAAGAAGCTTGAGTTGTTCAATGCAAAATTTCACAAATCACCTTTAATCAGAGCACGGATAAAATGGTCACATATACCCCCATCTATTGGTCATTTGACTTCTCTTTTAGAGTTGTCATTAGATGGACACGATATTAGAACACTTCCTGATTCAATTGGGGCTTTGGTGAAACTTAGGGGCTTGTCCCTAAGACATTGCGGCTTATTAGAAAAACTGCCAGACTCCATTGGAGGGTTAACATCATTAAAAGAGCTTTGCTTGTCATGGACTGGAGTTCGTACTTTGCCAGATTCCATTGGAAATCTATCTGATTTGCAAGTGTTACTGCTAGACTTTTCCGATATTGCGTATCTACCAAGAACCCTTGGAATGTTAAAGAAGCTTGAAGTTATAGACGCCTCCGGTTGTCAAAACTTACATGGAATTTTTTCAATAGATCTTGTGAGGATACACTCTTTGACGACCTTAAAATTGGAAAGGTCATGCATTACGATGTTTAAGGCAAACATCAATGGGTTTCCGTGTCTGAAAATCCTAAACTTGATCAATTGTAATGCCCTTAGAACTGTTTCCAAGCTTCCCAGTCGCTTGCTAGATCTGTCGGTCACTTGTAGATCATATGCATTACCAATTCTCTCAGCTTGTACGAACCTATTAGAACTTAAACTTATCCGATGCTCTACAAAAAGAATCTTTGGCCTTGGCAGCTTAATCTTCCTGAGACTTCTGAAGGTGTCGGGATGCAATTTTGTTGAGCTTGATGGTCTTGAGAAATTAGAACGTTTAAGGGAGTTGAGCATATCATGTAATTCCTTGGGAGCACTTCCCAATCTCTCAGCCTTAAAAATGTTGAGGCATTTGAATTTTAAAAAGTGCCTGAAGTTACGTATGGTAGAGGGACTAGGAGAGTTAGAATCATTGGAATATCTAAAGATGGAAGACTGCAGAGCAATTGAAAATTTACCAAATATGTGGAAGTTGCAGAAACTCAAGGAATTGTTCTTGGTGAAGTGTCAGAAACTTACAGAGCTTCAAGGACTACATGAATTAAAATCACTAAAGAGAGCGAACATAAGTTATTCCCCATCCCTCTATCATTACACTAAGAAATGGCTGCACATTCCATGGGACAATCTTCCCAGGTATCTCCTCTCTCTCTCTCTCTTTTTCACATTTCCAAAACAAGTGTAACTGCTAGCTAGTGATTCTGGGGTAAAGAAACAATAACTTTTTTGCTTTACAGGTTCCTTATGTAGATTGATGCCATGCTTTGTATGCAGGGATTGTCTAAGAGTAAATTCGAAATTGGGAACAATATGGGAGGAGGAACGAGATTACTATTTGAAATTGGAATGTCGTAGAGAATACCTTCCATATCGGTAAGTGATCTAAGCTTATAAGCCGTTGATACAGTAAACTTTTTTATACTGTACATTTCTAGTAGGTATAATTGTTAGCCGGTGATTATTTTGGGTAAAAAAAAAGAGCTTTCTTCGCTTTCAGAAGTTCCTTTATAGATTGATGCCTTATTGGATATACAGAAATAGTCTAGAAATGGAGTGGGGCGGAATGTGATCGGAGGGACTTCTCTGATATGCTTTATTAGGTAGGTATCTATATAAAATCATTTGCTCATGAATTCTGGTAAATTCAAAAAAAAAAAAAAAAAAAAGGGTTATACATATAAAACTGATATGAAATATCTGCAGCATAATTTCACCTTTTATCAATTTGCAGCGAACATTGATGACTATTGTTCCTGTTACATGCATATGAGAGACTACTATCATATCTATTGCTAAATTCCCAAATTTAGACCCCACTAAACCCATTCGATTTTCTTTCTTTCTTTCTTTCTTTTTTTTTCAAATTGGTTCGATTCACGGTTCGATTCGGTAAAGTACGGTGGTTTCCTGATTTGGTTTGTGATGTTAAACTCAACGGTTGATATTTTTATATATAATGGGAAAAAAAAAGAAAAAAGAAAAAAACTCGAACTTGATAGCTTACATTGATTTTGAATTATGAACTGACACCTCTTTCTTGAGATTGTAGAGTCGTCCACTAACATATTTTCGAAGATCAACCAACTCCTCACAATAATCCTCCTCGAACGGGTTTCAGAGTTCATCAACTTCAGGGGGAGGAAAGGGGAAGAAATAAAAAAAGGAGTGGAAAGCCCTTGTGTGGATTTTTTTTCTAAAAAATTTCTTGGAAAATTAAAAGAAATTACATGAGATAATTAATAATAGAAGAGTCCAGTGGCTCTAGTTCAGAGACACATCCTCTTTGATTCCAGGACTAGGAGCTATCTGTACTATGGAATGGAACTTCTGGGTTGCATTGGAATGATAACCCCTTTTCCCTCATCCCTAATATCATCTTTTTCAACAAAACCTCTTAGATCATTACCTTTAATGCTTGGGGTGAAAATTTCTCATCTTGAGATCAAAGCTGTTGATCCATATTTTTTCTTAGACTACATTGGAATTTATACTTCCTTTATTAAGCACAACCCTTTTCAATGCATTCGGTAAAGAACTGCCAAAATTAATTAGAATTCTCAAAATATTAAAGTCAAAAATTAAAAAAGTTGAGAAGACTAACACTCTCGCCCAAGTTCAGCTTCCTCAAATCAAGAAAATAGATTTTAATATAAGCCGATGTTTAATATGCTAAATAAACATATATCGAGTGTTTTAACTGCGATATGTATGTGATATATATATTTTAGTGTATCCCGTGCATAATACTTGAATTTGAAACTATATACCAGTAATTATTTTCACTTTCATTTTGATCTTATTTAAGTAGTTATTATCTATGAGAACCATAAACAGAAAATTATTTCTACAAGCAAATAACAAATATGTGCTAGAACTGCATATAATATATTATACAATGCATTTGTATGTTATTTATTATGTTGCAATTATATCCTATGTGTAGTATGAATTTGTTATATTGCATATATCACATCAATATTATGATAGATTTCAATATACACACAAACACACGACATTGCATCTTTAACAAATTGAGAATATATATACGACAAAGACAAGTTAATAATCATCTTATTTCGATACAAATTTGCTCAAACCTAATTTATTATGGGAATGAAATCATTATAGGTGACATTTTTTTATTGTTGGCCTTCATCTTTCATTGGTGGAGACTTAGGCTCGCAAGACCTTCAACATATTATTATGAGTCTATAAGACGGGAGAATCATTAGTGGAATAGTTGGGGGCTATCTTGCTTGGCTACGCTAATGCTCAAGTTAACATTGGAAAACTAGATTGACAACTTAATGGTAAGAATTATATGATTATAGATGATTCATTAGATGGTAAAAGGGTCTATTTCTAGGAAAGAAGTTCATGGCAGATTAAGAAGGTAGATAACCATAGTGGAAAGTATATCTCAATGTATTATAATAGTGCATCTCAAAATATTAGGAAAGCATATCTTCTTATTATAGTAGTTTAGGGTGTAAGAAAAAAAAAGGGATACTTTTGTTGATTACTTGACTAGTGTAAGACCAACCTAATAATTTGAAGCTCTTTAAGGGGTGCTTAAGGGTATTTGGTTCAAGGTAGGCACGAAGTGATTAAGTTATTATCAATTAGAGCAGCTTGGTCAGATATTGCATCGTTGATACAAGGTTATAATAAGTCGAATAGGGTCCAAAGAGTTTGGCTCATGACCTAAATAAGTTGATCTAAGCTAGGGAGCTTATGCCCAAAATGGCCTATTAACACTTATGCCCCTCTCTCCTACTCTCATTAACGATAGATTGGCAAGGAGAGTAAACACATTGTTGGGTTCTCTATGACTATGGATGAGCTATTATGGATTGAAAGTGGGGCTTTATGCGGCTGGTATTATTAGAAGCGCGCTCTAATCTTCGAAAACCTTTGTTGAAATGAAATGGTTGAGTAAGTAATTTTTTTGAACTGGATGCTTACGCTAAATGGACAATGTAACTTTAGAAGATTACTTATGTAAGCCAAGCGGGTAAGCCAAGTGGATATTCCCATAGACAACGCTAGATGTTTGCCTTAGTCTCTTGCCAATAGAGACTTAGGCTTGTAAAACCTTCAAAAGAAGATTCTAAGGCTGCAAGATATGAGGACTACTAGTGGGACAGTTGGAGGGTCATTTGATAGGACCACTCTAATGCTTAAGTTAACACTAAGGAACAAGTTTGATAGCATAATGGCAAGAAGTATATAAATGTAGACAATCCACTAGAGGGTAGAGGGGCTTGTCTATAAGAGAGAAGGTTATGATAGATTAGAAATGTAGATAATAATAGTGGAAAGTGTATCCTAACATATAATGAATGTGATCCTAAAACATTAAGAAATCATATCTTCGTACTATGGCGGTTTCTGAGATCTTAGCGAATAATTTGGAGATATGTGGATATATTTGCCAATTGCTCGATTTGTGCTAGGCTAACCTGATAGGGTGAAGCTCTTTAAAAGGCACTCTAGCGTATCTGATCAGGTGGTACGTAAGGAGTGACCAAGTTGTTGCTAACTAGGGCAACTCAATTAGATTCTACATTGTTGATGCATTGCCCATAATAATTACACAAGGTCGAAAGGGTTTAGCTCATGATCTAAAAAGGTCGATTCAGACATAAGGAGCTCATACCCAAAATGGTCTATCAATACTTGCTAGGAAAGAAAGAAAAATTGTACTTAATATTCATTCATCTTATTTTGATAAAATATGGTATCTTATGACATAAAATTAGATCTTTTGCTGTATTTTATGGAGGGATGCAACCAAAGGAACCATTTATAGGGTTGTCAACTTACCCAATCTGCTAAAAACCCAGGGTTGAACCTTATAATTAAAGCATTCCTAAATATGACTGTTGATAAAGCAAAATTCAACAAATTAAGAGAGAGAGAGAGAGAGGAGGGAGCGGGAGAAGATGATTATTCATTGTCTCGTTCTCGGCTAAAACTAAATTGTTTTAAGGATGTTGTTGATAAATCACAATTCTATCTTAGATTATCTCCTCTTGATAAAGCTAAATTAGATTGCATTATCTCTGTACATAAATCCAATGTTTAGTCTTTAGAAGATTAGTTTGATATTTTTTTTAATAACTGTTTGTATGATTTTTTATAGGTCTTTATGCTTTTTATGATTTTTGATCGGACTATAAAAAATATCTAATAGATATGGACATCATACGATGAGATTTAGCCTCATCTCTTATTCTTTTCTCTCTCTAGACATGTTCCTTTGTCCTCTATCTAAACATAAAAGATAGCCATAAGTCAAATGATTAAGGCTGGAGGAAAAAAAAAAAAACATTATAGAGTGAACCAGGTGAGTTTTGGGTTCTAAAACAAACCCTATGGAGCAAGTTTGAATATAGTATGAAAACCCCATAAGGTTGCAAGATTGAGTTTGGTAAACTCTATACGGTAGCAGGTCAAGTTATGAGTTCATATAATCCATTTAAAACCCGACTTGGTTGCATGCCTAATTTCATATTATATCTTTATCACATTAAAAATGAAAATAAAATTCAATATTATACGTTATAAACCTTACTTTATGTAATATGTAATTGTACTATTAGTAAATAATATCATTAGCTTTTTGTAATATTGCATAACACAGAATGACACTATATTACCTATTATAATATATATATGTGTGTGTGTGTATGTGTGTGTGTGTGTGAAAAATAAAGTATTATTACCACATATTATTTTAATAATATGTTAAATAATATGAGAAGAATACGTTATTAATTGATAAACAATATTTATACATTTCTTTGTATATTATGGATTATATGTAATGCCTTAATTTAGGGTAATTTATAGTTCGCTACGCATGTACCTTTAAGTGTAGACACATTAAGGCTCTAGCTAAACCATCTTGAAATACAATAACAACACCAAACACACTTTAATAACACTCGCATTGAATCCATAACTATAATAATTCCACGTGTAATGAAACATAAAGACATCCATAGCAGCTCCGCTTTCTTTTATGAAGTGGCTTTGTCGATACGAAAGAAAAACCCTGGCCTGCATACATACATACATATATATATATACACACACACAAATAGCATTAGATTAACTCTTTCTTGCCTTCTTAACATTACACCACTGAATCCCTAATCCTTTGCTTACTGTGCAGTGACAGTACCAACATCCACTAATTGTTGTTTCCAAATATGGTTGTCGTATTGATTATTAAGTCTTCTACCAATTTTAAACAATCAAGACACATCTTAACTAACCAAAGGATCTAAACTCAAATTTGGAGACACTAAACCACGTGTTAATTAAGGTTATTAACTCTCCACATTGCATACTAACATGGTATAGATTATTGGTCTTCTAGAGATATACCAACTCTAGCGTTGCCCCTCCAAAATCTACTAGTAGGTTACCGAGTTTATTTTGAAAACTATAGCACAGTACCTATACCTGAAAATGAAAAAAAGTAAGTCGCAGCCTAGTATAGTATACCACACACACACACACACACAAAGTGATCAAGCAAACCCACATTCAAATGTAAAACCTATTACTAATGCAACAATCAACATCTTATTATCTTAGTTTTAAGCCAAACAAGCAATATAGGGATAACTCAATATCCCATAACACGTATATATAATAATACATGTATACGATATTGGGTACTCCTCAATATCATGAGTCAAAAAACTGGATATTAGTTACTCCCTAATATCCTAGAAACCGAAACACCTAGATCTATTCAGATCATTTCCATACATGACTCCACTTAGGACACTATGATATATGGATCATCGAGATGCCGTGATAATAGCATAAATACTCTCCACCTATTACAAGTAACCATGCACAAGTAATAAGCACATTCACCTAGCTAGATAGTTGACTAATCTATTTCGAGTTTCTACTCTAAACAATCACAAGCAACAAATATAGTATACAAGCACCTAGATATCAATTTGTCTTAAGCACTATAGTTCTCTAAAATCAGTGTTTTAAGGCCTTATAATATACTTTAACGCTAGAATAAAGAATTAAAATGAGTTTATTTTCTATTTAAAGGAAAAAAACAAGAATTTGACGATGTTGCATAGAACATGGGTAAGAACATGGATTGTGCATTAATCCATGGAAAGGGTGTGTACTTCAAAAACTCGACAATTTAGGTCATGGAGAGATACATAAATTCGTGTACATGTTGTGTACTTCATAGGTTCTTTTTTACTTCAAAAACTCAAAGAGATACATAGGTCCATGTATAGGCCATGTACTTTTAGGAAACACAAGTTTTCACATACTAAGAGGTACATTACTTAGTACATGGACTATGGATCAAGCTGTGTACTTCTAGAAACTCTTCATTCATTAGTTTTTCCCATGTTTCCAAACGCAAGGCCAATATAAACACTTCCATAAACATAATTACAATCCCACAATCATTCTAATGCGCACAACACCTTTCCAATCACATCCTACACTCATGAACAAATATAAGCACACAATAACTATATTACCTTCTTCTTGATTCTTTTGGTCTTTCCTCCTTTCCTCTCTTAATTTTTTCTTTTAGAGTTTGTGTAACGCCCTAACCTAAATGTGTTATCAGCCTGCTATGTGTCTTTACCAGAATAGACACGCTAAGGCTATGTATTTCTAAAACCACAAACATATATTTCCAATATCACCAAATACGCACATATAGGGTAACTTTTAAAACTTTTCATATCACATTAAATGTCCTCATTTCATCAATCAGCATAACTAAAAATCCAATGTAAAACATAAGAAAGAAATCCTTACATATAAAAGTCTCCAAAAGAAAACTAACTAACTCATAATATGTTTATTCTTCTCAAATTTCTAATAACTAATTTCAATTATCAGCAGGATGGTCATAACTGCTATCGCTCGCCTCATCATCGACGAATACGTCATAGCCCGTCAAGTCATAGATTATAGAATCTTTACTTATACCTATGGGAAAAATAAAGATTGAGCGAAAAACGTCCAGTATGCCAAACCGAAAACTCTAATGCAACAAGCACAAATTGTTATCTTTTCATTGGCTTGCAAACAACACAGTTTAGGAGTATTGGTCACTAATCTTAAACCCGGAGTAACTCATCATCCGATGAAAACCATAATATAGATAGTATATACATATATAATTGCATCCCACAATTAAGTTGGTAACAACTCCTAATCTACCGGAATCATCTCTAGGTGCAACTCCACTCGGGACACCGCCACACAAGGATCATCAGGTTGCTAGCATTAGTATCACACTACTGTCGTAGTCTTTACTAATTGCAGCCAAGCACAAGCAACACTCGATTCAATTAAAGTCCGATAATTATTAATTCTGATTTATGACAACTAATCCTACAAGCACATACAATCAAACATGGTAAGATCGTACCTGGATTTGCTTTCAATCCCAATCTATCCAACATAAACTTTTAATTGAAAAGGAACCCTAATCTTGCAATACTCCTATCACAAGTAATTTACTATCGCTATAATCATATTCCTATGATCTATTAATCTAAAAAACTACGAGACTTTGATAGATATCTTACCTTTACTTTGATTTGAAATCGAAACTCTCAAAATCCACTTTAGGGTTTCTCCAACAGATTCCTAAATCTCCTTCAATCGTATACAAAACTAGAATTAGATTTATCTATCTAAAGAAAGGAATTGAAAAAGACCGAGATTAGACCGCATACCTTGAGTTTGGCTGAAGAAGAAGTGCAGGGAAATCGAAGGTCTAAGGGTCTATTTATAGAGAGAGTTGGCTTTGGAAAAACGCAAGCCTAACTTTGGAAAAATGCTGACATAGGCCGGCCTTTACGCCGAGGGCTTAGGTACTTATGCAAGCGGCTTAGATGGGTATGCCGACAGCCTTTAGTCCGGAGTTCGGCGTAGGACCATTTTCTTCAGAAATTCTCGAAGCTTCAACAACGAAGTTTAGGCTGTTGTATATTATATTGAGGCCGGCGACCTAGGATGTTGGCCTAAGCCAAATTCGTCCATTCATTCGCACGTGACTTCCTCGTGTCCAAATTCATTTGTTCAAGAACAAAATTACCTTCTTAACAACATTATATTACATATATACCCTTCATTATGAATTATTTATTTGTACTTTACATTGCCTCTAAAATTCTCTTTCAAAAAAGTATTTTTTCTGTAAAAACTATTGTCAATGATAATTCTTCAAGAATTCACTATCTAGCCATTCTACCTTTTTGCATGGTTGTCAAACTCGAGATTCTATCTAGAATCACCAGGGGGTTCGTAGAATCGGAAGATAAATTCGCACGATTCTATAACTGATGTAAATTTTCTTGCAAAAACTATAGATTTATTTACTATACGAATAAAACTTTAAATACATGATGAAAATAAAGGATTTAACATTAATTTTAGTTATATAAAACCAAAATTTAAATTTTACCAATCACAATTCACATACTTTCATTAATATGTTTAGTGTAATCCAAATAATTACAATAATTATTTACATTTACTGATAATTCATAATTTACAATTATTAAGAAATATTGCAAATCATTCAAATTATCATGTGCGAGTAGCTAGTTTTGTGTAATAATGAACATTTTCATCTTTACTATATATTTGCACAATAAATCATTAAATTTATGACAACTAAATTACATACAAAAATTAAGAAAAAAAAAAGAGGGTATATTTGTTCAATTTTCATTCCAATTGTTCAAAATGTAGTAGAGTATATATTTAGAAGAAAATAACCCTCTTAAAAAAAGAAAAAAAAAACCTAAAATTAGGTTGGATTAAGATTAACATTAAGAACCAACCAAAAAGTCCATGAATTTAAACATATTAAATTACTTGCTTTTTAAAGTTCAAATAGAACAAAAAATGTATGAAATTACTGCACTTTAATTTTACTATTGATTCTACCACCGACTCTACTGATTCTACTATGTAGAATCACGAGTCTTACAAATTTGCTCCAAATACAATATCATATTTGAGTTGAATCAAAATTGCCATCAACTTGTAAACTCATAAAAACATATGAGTTAACTTGTGAGTTTGATAACCATGCATTTTTAGAAATGTTAAGAAAAGAAAAGATACAATCACTTACCTCGGAAGTCCTTTTTAAATATTCAAGGATTATGTGTGTCCATTGAAAAGCAAAACGGAAAAGAAAGAAAAGAAGAAGAAAAATATATCTAAAGAAGATTGAGAGGGATAAGGAGAAGTGGTTATCCCTTTGTAGTTAAATACATAGGCTTTTCCAACATAGCTTTTAAATTTTTAGCTTGGTGGACAACTTGCCTCTAACTAAAACTTGGAAATCACATCTCTGCCCTTATTTAGTCCTTTTTTTTTTTTAAATGTAACTATACTATATTTAAATGTTTTGGAAAATATTTTAAAATCAAAAGTTGAGTAATATAAAGCTAGTGATTCACCTTCCATATATAGATATGTCTGTGTGTATAAACTCTTTAACCTTGATGTCTCTCTCTTCTTTATTGCATAAAGACTCTTCCAACCTTACTTTTCATTTGCAAGTTTTTCAAAAGAACTCATATGTTTTGTGACAGCAAGCATCCTGTAATTTTTGAGAGAGTAAGAAACTCATTAAGCTTAATTATCACCATTCTTAGATTACTTTTAATGAACCACTATTAACTCTATAATGTTCTTGATAGGAAATTATAGATGATGGATAAGGTCGACAAGATTTCACAAATGGTAAGGGACTCATGAAATTAATCATATATCATCTTGTACATCTTCTTCCGACTCAATAGTATTTTAAGATGTTTGCTAACAAGAGATTATAGATAATAAGGATAATCACTAAATATAGACAATAAGAGCTTGTCGTAATGATTTTGTTTTTCCATGAATATATTACTTATGTAGAGAATCTATGACATGTAGGAGTGGAAATAAGCAATTTGTGATCTTGCATTTTGACTAAATTGCAAGAACACCAGCTATTTACAGACTACAAAGTTTTTTTTTCCCCCCTCAGCCATGCTATCTACAAAGTTAAATGACCAAATTTCACCTTATTCTTGTTATAAGTTGTACATCAAATATTATGAATTTGGTGATTATTGTGAATTATAAGTTGTTGTAGATTTTTTTATGAAAAGGTACATTATATAATTTTTATGAAATGTTAAATGGGTAAATTACGCCAAAAGGTACCAACATTTAGGGTTATGTTCATTTGAAATATCAATGTCTGGAGTGGTTAAAAAAAGGTAGAATGTTATACAAAAGGAGTCAAATAAAGTATTTTTAACTAACACTGTTAGTGATTGCTAGTGTAGTAGTTAACTACCAGATGGCGCTTGAAAAATAGTAAAAAAATAATTGAAAAAGATAATGTAATAAAAATTAGATGTGCAATATAAAAAAAAGGGAAAATTGAAAAAAAAAAAAGAAAAAAATTTTAAGAAAAATACGAATTCGACCACCATTGCTACATCCATCAAGACTCAATGCCACCGTCTTCTTTGCTATATACTTAAATTATTGGACATTAATTTTCCTCTCTAATCACTTTTCAACCCCATCCAAGCATGATGTTAAGGTCTTTAGTTTGAACTTTTGGATAAAAATTTTTTGGGAGTCATTTTGTTGGAAACCTTAGATATGCTCTTTCTAGTCACAATCAATGCTAAAACCTTATGGGTTTTGATTTTCTTTCACCCAATCCTTTTTGGCGCACTATTTCATCAATTTTCTAATTTAATCTTGAATAAGAAAATTGATGGTCTTGGGTTTAAGTTTATTGAAAACCTTGATCTGCCTTTCTGGGACTAATAGAAAATAAATCTAGGTGGGATGAGTCTCTTTTGATGTATTTATCAATCCTTTGATGTCCATTTATCTTAGTTCTACACTTTTTCACTAGATCTAAAAATAAAAATTCTAGGGTTTTCTACATTTTATTGTTGAACCATACAGGTCGTGCTCAAACATCTTTCATAGGTCTTCTAAGGTTGCTATGCTCCCCTAAATCAATTATATGCTTCCTTTATCTCAATTCTTTAGATAAACTCACTTGTTAAAAAATCGAATCTTTTTGGTCAATGGACGTTTCGGTGATGGGTTTAGCAAAAGAGATGGTGGTGTGGAGTTGTGATGGGTGTGGTGGTGATTATTTTAGCAATGATGGTCAGATTCTTCTTTTTTGTGAATTTCTTTCTCTCTTTTTTTTTTTTTTGGTCAATGTTCCCATATTTTCTTTGTCTAATTTTCATTATATTATCTTTTAATTTTTTTTTACTATTTTTAAGTGCCACATGGCAGTTAACTACTACATCAGCAGTCAACTAACAATGTTAAGGATATCTTATTTAACTCTTTCTATATAATGTTGCTAATTTTTTTTAACCACTCCAAATATTGATAATTCAAATGAATTTATCTTCAAATGTTGATACCTTCCAGTATAATTTATCCAATATTAAATTTAGTTATACATTGAAATTAGAATTTTCTTGTCCCTTGATAAAAACAAAAATAGTGGATCAGGGAAAGTGTTCAACTTATGTTTGGACTAAATCATCCAAGCATGCCAGCCATTTAAATACCATTTGAAATCCTTTTCCCAGTTCTATTCAATTGATCCAGGCTCATAATATTTCATTAATTTATACCAGAATTGTATAATAAAAGTGTCAATAAATGCATAGAAGTGTGATAATTATATGAGGTAAATGTAAAGTTTTACACTTTTATAAAATATTATGTGACAACATTTGGAACCGACTAAGCCCTTTTTTTTTTTTTTGTTTTATGAGACTTACACCATTATTATTTCTCGATTTTTGTTGGGAGTTCTACGGATCCACCACTAGATGTGGCATAATCATATAGTTCTTAGGATTAATGGATTTGCCATATGCGCCATAATGATAAGGCTCTTGAGGTCTACAAATTGATAGGATGTGGCAACGTGATAGCGCTCTTAGGATTTTCAGATCTATTGTTTGTGGCAATAGTTTCTTTTATAGGTGCGAATGGGTTCATGTTTTTCTAAAAATATTTTACGCAGAAAAGATTATGTCTATTCAATCCTTATTTAATTTTATTCAAACCTATTTAGTTTCATGATTTTAAGAATACCAATAATATTTTACATCATATAACCAAAAAGGAAAAGACTATACTTATTCAATCCTTATTTAATTATATTCAAACCCTATTTAATTTTCATGATTTCAGTGATATGAAAAATATTTTATGCTCATATGTCAAAAACATTATATTAAAAATATTTACACTAAAAGTATTTACATTAAAGATACCAAAAGAAATGATTTTTGTTTTAAAAGTATAGGTTATATAGATTTCATGTTCCCTTTTTGCTGCTCATTTTTCATCATGTATTGTAGATTCCATCATCGAAAACCTTGATCACTCCTTTCTAGTGCAAGTAAAATGTTTCAGTGTGCATCACACATTCCCTGAGCATCCCCTGATCTTAATAGGTTCTTGAGGCTTCCAAATTTTTGTGTTTCAACTAGATTGATTACTCCATCCTGGTGGTATAAAAACCATTGAATGCTGTGGTTGATGTGTTCTATTAATTACTCATTTTTAGTCAAAAGGCCGATCTTTCTGCTATATTTGTTGTCGGGATTTTTCTCAGCTTCTATATTATTTATAAGTGACAGTATTTGTCATTTGTAATGCTTGCAGTTGGCATGGATGATACTTATGTTTTAGTTTTTCTTTCACCTGGATTGTTGAGATTCATGCATGCATTAAATATAATAGTTATTATGATCAGTTATTTTAAATTTTTTTCCCTTACGATATTGAATATTTATAAACATTGCTGGACTTTCTATTGATCATACGATTTAGATATTTACTCTAGGCCCTCATATTAGCGATTCTGTCTAAGTTGCTATATTTTATATCATTTTTTTGTTTTTTTTTTTTTTGTTTTTTCTGTGTATTCCAAAGTTTTGACATTAATTCTTTTTCCCTTCTCTCTATCATAATATATTATTCTATGATATTTAAGAAAATGTATTTTATTGTGAGGATTTGAAAATGTAAGAAATATATATTATTTGTAATAAATATGTTTAAAACTAATTGTTTTGTTCCATTATAGTTAAAATTAGAAATTGAGCACCACCAAGTGACCCAAATTTATAATTTTTACACATTAAGTACATGAGTTCATGAGTTTTATAAAAACTCGAATATACCTATGCAAATTTTTCTAAAAAGAAAAACCCAGGTTGTGTTCATATGGACTATCAAATCTCTCTCGAGTATCTCTAATCCTAATCTATCTAATCAATATGGGCTAAATACTAATGAAATAGATCATAAACAACAATAATTGAATCCTCAAGTAATTAAATATCAACATCAAAGCAAGTCAATCAATTCATTTCATCTAATCCATCAATGCAATATTCACAAAAATATTTAGCACAACATCTCAATAACACAATCAAGCAGTAGACATAGTAAAATAAAGTTTAGAAACACCTCAAATAAATTTTATTCATTAAAGTCTTTAAAACCACAAATCCAATAGTAGGCATTGATTGATTGCATTCGAAATCTGATAATCACTTTCAAGTGTTGCTAGAACAATAGGGTTTTAGTGCCCTTTAATGAACAAATACATATTGTATGTAATGCACGACTAGGTAAATGTATAACTGAAACATTAAAAACAAGAAGACAAGCTTGACCTGGGCTTTTCTTCATAAACTGTGGATTTCCAAATGAAATTAATATTAGTCATAAGAATAATTATATTTATATAAGCAAAAACATGAAATAATAATTCGTAATTTAAAAAATAAATAAAATATAATTGGTTGCGCGCAGCATGCTCGTATAGGTGGAGTATGTCATGTTAGCCAATGGAGTTGATGCCATTATGTAAGGTCAAAAATAGTCTCGAAAAGTTTAATTAGGAACTGAGTTTGAACTTTTAAAAATTCAAGTACCTAATTGCACCTTTTGTCAAAGTTCAAATATTAAATTTGACGTAAACCCATTTTTTTTACTCTAAGAAATTTCTCTTATTAATATTGTAAACTATACTAAGTTAAATGGAAATATACATATCCCCCATTTTTTTTAACCAAATATTCACATTCAATTGTATAATCATGTTGATTAGTAATCATTCATCATTTTAATCACGGATGTTTTATATCATCAAACAACTGCAAGCGATGTAAGCTTTCCTTAATAGGATATTCTTCAAACCAAGATAATTGACTATGATTTTCTTGGATATTCTTCAATAAATAAACATTGACTTATTCTAGATAACAGGTATTGAGAGATCATTAGTATATTATTTTCAATAGAGTAAACTTTCCTTAATATAAATAACTACATCATAGGTTGCCCTTAGAACTTCTAAAATTATATGGTTATACATTTTCTTTTTTCCGACAAGTAAGAGACCCATCATTTTTAACTTAGGTATCTACACTTATCAAAAGAGCCATATGTGGTGATAAGTGAGTCAAAATGATGATATTGTGTATTGTTTTGGTGATAAGTGAACCAAATCAATTCTAAGCCACTCCAATTTGATTCGATATTTACTTACATTTATTTCAAGAATGGTTAAATCAAGTTCAAACTTGAATTATTCAAAAAGTTAATCATGTCCAGCTAGAGAGTCAAGTTGGAGTTTTATAGTATTTAAATTTAGAAATATTTTATAAAACCCTTTAATCATCTTAAAATATGTAATTAGTTCAAAATCGGGCGAAGTCACCGTTATTTGCAATGACACAGTTTGCTTACAGTTTTATCGCAAAGTTGATTAAAGTATATAACACCGAATCTATTATAATAAAAATATATAAATCCAAATGCATTTGCTTCGTCCGATCCATATATGATAATATATTTTTCATGTTAGTATGTTTCTTTTTGGCCATTCAGATTGTCTCTTTATATTGTACATTTGTCTATCTATAATTTCAGAAGTCTTGCTTTCAGTGTCTTAGGCTAGTTAAGAGTGTATCTTTTGAATATAAAAAGTATAATATTTAAGTATAGAGACTCATTATTAATGTCTTTAGTTTATAAGTTTCTTTCAATTTTTTTATTTTACCAATTGAAAGAAAATATTTTTATAGTGTTTGCGATCTTTACAGGACTTCCAATTTCATTATTTTCTTACTAAGAGATATTCTAATGATATAATTATTTTTTATTATATTAATTTACATTATGGATTGTATTTTTAACTTATAGAATTCCATCATTATTCATAATATTAAAGTATATCAATTGTTTAGCACCTCCGTTTGTTGAATTCAATGTAATATCAATTTTATCATTGTTCTTATGAAAAGCTATTAGAATTGTTTAGTTGACCGTAATAACAATTCTATAAGAATTTTTTTTTTAAAAAAAATTAAACAGTTACTCAGTACCTAAACTTATGAATAGTAATTTAATATTGAAATTGATTTTTTTCCTAAAATATACTCATTTAAATAAAAAAATTTAACAAATGAAAATCTTATTACAACGATATTCTATTCCTTATCATCAATAATAAATCCATTACAACTTTATTCATTGAGAATAAAGTGAATGAGCAATAAATTTTCCTTATTTTATATTTTCAAAATACCCCATAAATATATATAATTTAGCAACACTTACCTTAAGTAAATTATCAATGGAATTTACTGATTTTCATACCTTAAGTAAATTATGAATGGAATTTTACTGATTTTCACAACTATGTAACCACCATTTGGCAAATGCAGGAGATATATGTTTTAAAATCGAAAGTAATGTAGTTTTGGAGTTACGGTAAATAATTTAAGCAGACGCAATATCTGTAGCTGTTGGTATACAGCAAGTGTAAGTAACCAGAAGAGGCCTAGTACGAGTGAAATTATGGAAGTTGATTTGAATTGCTAACTTATAACCTAGAAGTTCTGCCATTTTGTTTTAAGTAAAATGAATTAGGTTTTAATTTTTTTCTTACGTAATGGCCAAAAAAATAAAATTTATATTCTTATATACATACTAGTTTGTGGTCATAAATATTTGTCTATTAAAAAATAGTTAGAATTACATATTATCTTAACATATATTAAATGAATACTTCTTTAACTTGGACTCTTAAAAAATATTTAATTTACCAAAATCTCCTTAATCTTACCATTATCATTGTCAATACTGTTCAAATAAGATAAGATATAGTTCAATTAATGGAGTGTCAAGGCCATCAAATTGATCATTGATAGAGTATATAAGTGATATAATAAGTATTATAATGGATTAATCATGATTAGATATATATTTATGTCATATAAAAATATACAACCCTTTTAAAAAAATAACAGACCATATAATTTTTCTTATTTTTTTTCTTCTTAAATTGTTAAAAATTTATATAGTTTTTATGTTGTTTTATTATATGTTTCTTCATTTCTTTTTTTTTCACATTTTTTAGATTGTTTATATTTTTTTTCTCATATCATTAAATATTTATGTGGATTTATTTAATAATTGTGTTATTTTAAAAGTCTTATTATATCAAAATTAATTCTTACACATACGGGTTTTTTTTTTTTTCTTTTGCCATTATAACAAGAGAAATATATTTGAATCTGATATCTCACTTAAAAGATCATGTTACACACATATAAACTTGCTAGTATATATCCAGCTTGCATTCCCTCAATTTGGAGATAATGCTACAATGTCGTCATACTTTTTAAGCTAGATAAATTCCATTTATGGTTATTGAACAATTAGATCTATTCTAGCTGCAAGCAAACCCTCAACACTCCTTTTCCAACATTTTTGGCATGACCATCTTGTGATGAGGATCATAGGAGTTCCTTGGACTTTGAAAATAAAACACTAATCAAATCAGTAAAAAACCCGTTAGTCTTTAATATTAATTTACTGTTACTATGTTAGTTATTATTTTCATAACTACTTTTTTATAGCTCTCTTTTCCTATATTAAATAACCATTCTAAAACAAATATCAATATTATTTTTTGGAAAATCTTATGATTGTTTTTAACGTTGAGTTACACCGGTTATTAAATTATTTAGATTTATATTTAACCATGGTTATATTATTAAAATATTTTATATATTAATTATTATATTTATATTAACGATCTGATAATTATCTATAAGATCCCATCCCTTGTTTTTTTTTTCCGCTTTAAATTGTTAAGTGTTTATATTGTTTTTACATTAATATATTTGTTTTATTTTTTAAATTATTTATAATTTATTTTTTATTTTTAAGTCATTCAATAGTCATATAAACTTATTTGAGTACGTTGGTTATTTCTAACCGTATCATCATTTCTACACACGTATCTCTAAATTTTATTATTTCTATACATGTATACCATGTTCGTATACTAATATAAAAATAAAAGGAAAATAAAATCCAACTTATATTAACTTTAATTATTATTATTATTCAGAGAATATAAAAAACAAATATCCTCCCTTTTCCTCTTATCTGTTCATCCTTTAGCGCCTGTGCAAAAAATCAAACTAATCATCATTGCCCATGTTCCTCTCTGACCTGAAGATTTAGAAGAAATCAAGTTTTTCATAAGTATATGGTTGGTACATAATCTTGTATACCTAGCTATGTATCTCTCTAACTCTCTTCTAAACCTCCTAAAAAGTACATTATTGATGCAGGAGATCATGTAGCTATCAATGTATTTCTTTAACTTCTCTCTCCCCAAAACTTTTCTCGAAGAACTTGGATGGTACATGACCTCGTGTACTTTCCTGTGTTCCTTTTTGTTACCAAGAGTTTAAAACCTCAGAAATACGACTTGTACATGGCATCATCTATCAAGCCTTGTATCTCTCTAATGGAGTCTAACCTGACGGTCCATGGCTAGAACACGACTTCATGTTCTTAGACGTATTTCTTCCTATTTTCCTATTGGGTTTCACCAGAAGAACACAACATATACATAACATTGTGTACTTGCCCATGTTTCTCTTAGAGTTCCCAAAACACAAAGCCCAGGAAAGTAGAGCTTGTACATGACTTCGTGTATCTACTCATGTTCATTCTTATTTATGACCAAAAGGGAAACACGACTGAAGCACGATCCATGCTCTTAACCATGTTTCCCTAAGTTTTTGTTTTAATAGAAAGACGTACCTACTTTATGATACCCTAATGGAGTATGATTAGATCGAGTATCCTACGAACAATACCACGCAGAGAATTCATTAAACCTAAACTAAATTCCAATTTTGTTTATGAACAGCTTTAGGCACCAAGCTTTGAAGAGAGATTTGGGGCTCATTTAGATTATCAAGTATGCAATAATTGTATGTTGCTTGCTGAGGTAATATTAACAATCGGACTAAGAATTTAAAATTGGCATAATTGTGTGGTGGTTTTTTCTTGGCTGCTTACTCTAGATCGTGCACCTTCGGATTGGGTTACAAATCTGATCATAACTTTGGGATGATGTGGTAGTTAGGCTCTTATACTCCTACAAAATGCGTGGTTAGGATCGATAGGTAGTCAATTAGGAAATTTCTAAGGCCGGCAGTCAACTCAGAGTAGGTACAAAGTTGTAACAAGTTATACGACGTTATGAGACCTTGTATAAATCCTTAAAATGGATCATGCTCCTTGGTGATAGCCTATGGAGGGATGACCTCGACATGACTATTTCTTCCTTTTCTATTCTAGAAAGTTTGAGGACTTAAGAAACATCCCAATTTGGTACATGATCCACTCAGAGAACTCTATCCTTTTTGTTTGGTGGGGGTCATGAGTACTCCTGTTCTTTTTATTATTATGAGATGTTGGAATACTTGGTTGTGGGCTTAAATCTTAAATAACTTAATATGTGCTTATTGTATTAGTTTAAGTGTGCATGTGCTTATCACTGGGTATTAGGCTTTGCTACTACTTTTTACTATTTTAGGTGTTAAAGGTGATTACTTCGTGGACCTTCACTATGGCTCTCTTGGATGAAGGTTTGGTGATGTGGAGGAGCAAACATTCGTTCTTTGATGAATTTCTACAGACTTGAGAGAGAGACTTAATGTTAGATGTATGATGCTTAAATGTGTTTTCTTTTAGGCCATGTGCTAAAAATATATACTCAGATTGAGCCTAACTCCCTGTTTTGGTGTACTTTCTTGAACCATTTTGATTTTAAAGTTTTGCTTCTATTTTCTCAAAATAGGTATTTTCATGTTTTGTACATTAGATTCTCAATTGTTGATGATCTGTCAGCCAACGTTTTTCAATTTATCATTTAACCTAATCATGATTTCACAATTAAAACTTGATTAGGAACCTATCTCACTAATGGAAGCCTTGCACATATCGCTTGAAAGTAATACGTGTGGCGAAACAACCAAGCTCTTGAGTGCCTTGGGGGTAGAATCGTTTTAAGTGCAAGTCTTTGTGCATTGTGAGTCTTCGATAGTGAAAGTCATGGTGGTATTTGTGTTAGGAGGTGCGACGATGGTTGATGAAGAGCCAAGTTGAAGCTCTTCGATTTGAGCTTTCACAACCATTTGGCAAAAAAGTTCACAACTTTTCTACATTATCAAAGTCCAAAAGGTTAAATATATGTTTAGTTTCTTTTTATTCTGTTTAAATTGAAAACCTTTTAGAGAAAGAAAATAAGGATGTTCATGGAGTTTAGTGAGAGAGAGCTTATTCAAAAAGGTAGCTTATTATTTTGGGGATTTGATTTATTCTATTTTATGAGAGCAGAATTAAAAGAAAAAAAGAAAGAAAGAAAGAGAAAGAGAGGAAAGTGGGAAAAAAAAAAAGAAAATGAATAAACAAATATACCAACGAAAAGAGAGAAATAGCTAGATTGTTGTATAATTTCTTTTTTTTCAGATAACATATCTCGCATTGCCCATAAAATGCGATTTCTGCACCGACCATTAAAATGCGAGAAAACAAAAATAAAAAACGGGTCGAAAGAAAAGCTCATTCCGCGTTGTTGCCTGGGAGCCGGAAGCCATCCACGAAATTACTCCGCGAGCCTCGCAAGCAGGGTGTGGGGCCATTATTTTATCAATTTTGTTCATCCGTTTAAGTTTTGTCTGAATAATATTTATAATTTAATTACATGTATCTTTTTAATTCTATAATTAAATATCTACTTGACTGGTTGCCAACCAAATGAATAAACTAGGTTCGAATTACCGTTCTTCTTTCATTATAAATTATAATGGCAAAAAATAAAAATAAAAATAAAATTTTTTAAGTTATATCACCTTTATATATCTTTGTATTCCATCTAAGTTGCTATGGTTTCATCATTAATCTCAAAAGATAATTTTTATCATTTTAAACTTTATATTATATCATACTATATTATAATATATATATATATATAAACAATTTTAGGCTTTTCTACTCTATACAAAACTCTTCATGACACATATTTTATTCAAATCCCAATATTACTAAAAATACTTTGGTACTATCAATAAAAATTGTATCAAATTTATAAATTGGTTTTGTTCAAATTAATCGTGAACTGCTGTAAATTTACTCTATTTAACAAGTTAATAACAATGGTATAAATCTCGATACATAAATATTAACAAATATATGCTATTCGACTTCATACTCCTTAAAAATGATTAATAATAATGAAATTTTCATTAATTTTATTAGAAACTACATTCTAACTGCTTTTTCATCCAGGCCCCCAAAAAAAAAAAAAAAAAAAACTGCTTTTACATGTTTTGTTTAGATAACCGAAACTACTCCTTCATATCTTTCAAACCAAAATCTCAATATGACTCACCTTATTAATTTCAACTATACTTAAATCACCTATTTTCATTTTCTAAAAATCCTAAAATTATTATTTTTTAAATGTTAGTTGTCTCTTAACAATTTTCACTCTTGGATTTTTTTAAAAAATATTTATTCTTACATGACTCAAAATCTAAATAAGAATTTTATATTTTCATCGAGACTTCTCATTTAATTTAGAATAGAAATATAAAGTTATATGTTGCAAGTAATTCTATAGTTTTTTTTTATATAGTTTCCTTTATTAGCATTTAGCAAACTGGGAAAAAAAATGTAACAACATGCTTTTCAAATAGAGAATTAATAGCTAAAATATTTATTTTAAAAATTTTGGATGGACAGGTTGAACTCGATTATAAACTCTACTGTGAGAAGTAATGTAGTTTTGATGCGATTAACCACTTCTTTATTTATTATTTTATTCATTTGAGATATATAACTACCGGCCCTGTAACGTCAATTTCTTCCACACAGAGAGAGAGAGAGATAGAGAGCTCCCAAGAAAGATACTTTTTCATCCGTTTAAATTTTAAGGCCGCATTCCAAACAATACGATTAGTAAACGAGCAAATCGAGTAGGATGAAGAGAGAATCCACAGATCGTTCTTGTAGTAGCACCAGCGATGCTGACTTAAATCAAGCCAGCTCCTGGCGACCTAAGTCGCACTCTGCTTCTCCGGTGCCTAATCCGCAAGGATACGGCTACGAAGTTTTCTTAAGCTTCTGCGGTAGAGATACTCGGAAAGGTTTCACTAATCATCTGTACACTAACCTTAAAGAAGCTGGGATACGTGTGTTTTTAGATGATGAAAAACTTGAGGTTGGAGGAGAGATCGGTGGTAACCTTTTCGAAGCCATCAGCCGGTCAAAGATCTGTATACCCATCTTCTCCAAAAACTATGCTTCGAGCAAATGGTGTTTAAAGGAAGCAGCTCGTATGGTGGATTGCAAGAATCGGTTGGTTCTGCCCATTTTCTATGATGTCACGCCTCATCAAGTCCGACACCAGTCTGGATCTTACGAGGAGGCGTTCAAACAACACTCAGAGCGTTATGATGAGAGGATAGTTGAGGAGTGGAGAAGTGCTCTTGCTGAGATTGGAGGCTTGAAGGGATGGGATTTACAAAATGTTGCAAATGGGTAACTTTTTCTAGTCCATCAAAATTCATATGTCTTTCTTTTTTTTTTTGTGTTTCTATTTTTATTTCTTTTAATTAAACTAATTACAAAAGTTGTTTTAATTTTTAAAATATATAATCTATTTATAATATTATTTAATTTTATTTATTAATTGCTCACTATAGTTTGATAAGAACTAAATTCAAAAAAAGAACAGGAAAAAGAAAATAAGTCTATATATCCATTTATTGTTAGAACTTAGAACAGACCGAACTTTAACAGGAATTGGTCAGGGGTTTCAACGAGGTCTCTAAATTTCTGAACATATTTTGTTTATACTTTTATTAAAATAAGAAAGAGAAAAAAATAATTTGGATTTTTGAATGAAAGAAAATCCATGGACTGTTAAAAATTAAATGAAAAAAATTATAAGTTCAAAAGATATAAGAATTAATAACTTAAAAGATGTAAAGAGTAATAACTAAAAGCCTATAAGAAACAACTTGTTGCCGTTGCCGATCCCTTAAAATTTTCTCACTTAGATCCACAGAAAATGCTTGGTGGACTCCTCCTTTGAAAATTTCTATGGGAACACCACGAAAAGGACCACTATAGTTTATAGAGACATCGCCGATGTTATAAATTGAACGTACGTGCCACTGATGGATTAACTTTTTTACTTTATTTAGTTCGATATAAGAGAAATAATTGGGTTTTAAGTATTATTTTTCACTTAATGCTTAATTTTTTTAAATTATCTTTTTTTAATTATCGAATTGATGCAATAAGACGTATAAAAAATATTCCGGATCCACGAAGTCTACATTAGATAAATAGATGGTCTCATATGAGAACTAAGTAGAAGTAGTAAAATCTACAAAGGAGTACCTCCAATAAAGGAAGGGGTGGACAAAAATTTGGCCCCTCCAACGGTACACCTCATGAAGCAACTTTAATTTGGATTTATTAAAAATAAAATTATCAAAACTTTTTAACCTTTTGAAATAATTTTATTTTATATATATATATATTGCGTGAATCCGTTCATAGATGGATGTATATAGCCGAAGTCGTATTAGCTATATTTTACATCAATTAAGCAGAGGATTAATAAAATTACTTAAAACTTGGAGCATACATATTCATCCCGACCTTGATATAAGGATAAAATCACGAAAGAATGAATTTAAATTAAGCTTACTATGGTTTAAATAATTGTTTTTAATTTAGTTGTCATTATATGTATTTGGCTAATAATATATTATTTTACTCTTGTTTTATGGCATGGCACTGTGGCAGACATGAAGGGGAAATAGTTAAACAAGTGGTTTCAAAGGTTTGGAGAGAACTGAAAAAAGCACATCTCATTGTAAAAGACTCTATAGTTGGAGTTGAAGATAGTGTTGGAGAAGTCATGGAAATGTTACAGGTTGGAGGCGATGATGTAAGAATCGTAGGAATTTATGGTTTCGGTGGCATTGGTAAGACTACTCTTGCGAAGATAATCTATAATCAACTCTTAGAGCACTTTGATTACTCCAGCTTCATCAAAGACATTCGTGAAATGTCCTCACAGTCGAGGGGTCTTGAAAAGCTGCAAACTCAATTGGTATCCGACATCTTAAAGTCTGAAAATCTACAACATGAGTTTCCTCATTTTGATGAAGGAGTGAAAGTGCTCAGTGAAAGATTTCGAGACAAAAAGGTCCTCATTTTGCTTGACGATGTGGATAAAGAGGATCAGATAAATGCTCTTGCTGCTGACCTTAATTGGTTTGCTAGAGGGAGTAGGATCATCATTACGACTAGGGACAAAAATGTCTTGAATGTGGCTCAAGTGAGTGGACTTATGAAGTTAGACCAATGCATTTTAATAATGCCCTTTTTCTGTTTTGCATGCATGCTTTTAAAAGGGAGTCACCGGCAGCTGACTTTGTAAATCTATCTGAAAAATCGTACGAACAACTGGTGGACTCCCTTTGGCTCTAGAGGTCATTGGTTCTCTCCTTTATGAAGAATCCATTAGTGCATGGGAGGAAACCTTTGAAAAGCTACAGAACAGACCTTGTGAGCATGTCCAAAACAAGCTAATGATAAGTTATGAAGCATTACACTACGAGGAGAGGCAAATATTTCTAGACATCGCATGTTTTTTTATTGGAATGGATAAGAGGATTGCATCATATATGTGGAAAGATTGGAAACTTTGTCCAGAAAGGTCAGTTAAAGTACTCCTTCAAAGGTCTCTAATAAAAGTTGGGGATGATAATAAATTCTGGATGCATGACCAGCTTAGAGATCTTGGTAGGGACATTGTGCGAAGAGAAAACATTAGCGAACCAGGTGAGAGAAGTAGGTTATGGTCGAATGAAGATGCATGCCGTGTGCTTGAAAATCAAGAGGTATGTCATTAATTTTGAACATATACCTCTTCTATTTTGTCACCTTCATATATGACCACATGGTTTCTTAATAACTGCTTTACTTGTTTGGTATGAGATACAGGGAACCAAAAAAATAGAAGCTATCCAACTTGGCTATGGAATTGAATCAAAGGATTATTGCTTTACCAGTGAACAATTTACGAACCTGCGGACCCTCAGATTCCTTCGATTAGGCAAAGTCAATGTTGCTTCAGATAGCTGGTGTTTTCTTCACAAACTCAGTTGGCTAGAATGGCATTACTGCTCTGTGGATCTTATCCATGCTGGTTTATATTTGGCGAACCTAGTGATTCTTGACCTCTCAGAAAGTAATATCACAGATGATTGGTGTGGTTGGAGCTCAAGACAGGTTTCATATTGCTCACCATTGCTTCTTTCCTGTTTAGTATTACTTTAATACTTCTAATTTTCAGTTTGAAATTTGTTTTGCAGCTAGCTGTCAAACTAAAAGTTGTAATTTTGGAATCCTGCCAACATTTAGTTAAAACACCGGATTTGTCTGAGTTTAAGTTGCTGGAGAGATTGAATCTTGGAGATTGTAAAAGTTTGCGTAAAGTTGACCCATCAATAGCGAAACTCAAAAATCTTATTTTCTTGAGTTTGAAAAATTGCACGGAGCTTAGGGAATTGCCTCAAGAGCTAAGTTACCTACAAACATTGGTTGAGCTTCACATTGATGGAAGTGGTGTACGAGAATTTCCCACTTTGGAAGGTCTCAAGAAGCTTGAGTTGTTCAGTGCAAAATCTCACATAAGGCTATTTACTACACGAGATTTTATGTGGAGACAATTTCCACATTTACTACCATCTATTGCTCATATACCACCATCTATTGGTCATTTGACTTCTCTTTTAGAGTTGTCATTAGATGGACAAGATATTAGAACACTTCCTGATTCAATTGGAGCTTTGGTGAAACTAAGGGGCTTGTCTCTAAGACATTGCTGGTTATTAGAAAAACTGCCAGACTCCATTGGAGAGTTAACATCATTAAAAGAGCTTTGCTTGTCATGGACAGGAGTTTTTACTTTACCAGATTCCATTGGAAATCTAACTGATTTGCAAGTGTTACTGCTAAACTTTTCCAAGATTGCGTATCTACCAAGAACCCTTGGAATGTTGAAGAAGCTTGAAGTTATAGACGCTTCAGGCTGCAAATACTTACGAGGAATTTTTTCAATAGATCTTGTGAGGCTACACTCTTTGACGACCTTAAAATTGGAAAGGTCATGCATTACGATGTGTAAGGCAAACATCAATGGGTTTCCGTGTCTGAAAACCCTTAACTTGATCAATTGTAATGCCCTTAGAACTGTTTCCGAGCTTCCCAGTGGCTTGCTAGATCTGTCGATCACTTCACATGCATTACCAAATCTCTCAGCTTGTACGAACCTATTAGAACTTAAACTTATCGATTGCTCAGCAGAAAGAATCTTTGGCCTTGGCAGCTTAATCTTCCTGAGATTTCTGAAGGTGTTGGGATGCAATTTTGTTGAGCTTGATGGTCTTGAGAAATTAGAACGTTTGAGGGAGTTGAGCATATCATGTCTTTCCTGCGACCACTTCCCAATCTCTCAGCCTTAAAAATGTTGAGGCATTTGGAGTTTAAAGAGTGCTGGAAGTTACGTATGGTGGAGGGACTAGGAGAATTAGAATCATTGGAATATCTAAAGATGGAAGACTGCATAGCAATTGAAAATTTACCAAATATGTGGAAGTTGCAGAAACTCAAGGAATTGTTCTTGGTGAAGTGTCAGAAACTTACAGAGCTTCCAGGACTACATGAATTAAAATCACTAAAGAGAGCGAACATAAGTTATTCCCCATCCCTCTATCATTACACTAAGAAATGGCGGCACATTCCATGGGACAATCTTCCCAGGTATCTCCTCTCTCTTTCTCTCTCTCTCTCTCTCGTATTTGAACATTTCCAAAAAAGCGTAACTGCTAACAGTGATTTTGGGACTTATCGATTGCTCTGCAGATAGAATCTTTGGCCTTGGAAGCTTAATCTTCCTGAGTCTTCTGAGGGTGTCGGGACGCAATTTTGTTGAGCTTGATGGTCTTGAGAAATTAGAACGTTTAAGGGAGTTGAGCATATCATGTCATTCCTTGCGAGCAATTCCCAATCTCTCAGCCTTAAAGAGTGCTGGGAGTTACGTATGGTGGATGGACTAGGAGAGTTAGAATCATTGGAATATCTAATCATTGAGTGTTGTGAAAATTTACCAAATATGTGGAAGTTGCAGAAACTCAAGGAATTTACATTTCCAAAGAGAGCGAACATAAGATATTCCCCAGGTATCTCTCTCTCTCTCTCTCTCGTATTTGAACATTTCCAAAAAAGCGTAACTGCTAACAGTGATTTTGGGGTAAAGAAACAAAAAATTTTTTGCTTTACAGATTCATATAAAATCATTTGCTCATGAATTCTAGTAATTGCACAAAAAAAAGAAAAAAAAAGGATGTACATGTAAAACTGATATAAAATATCTGTTGCATAATTTCACCTTTTATCAATTTGCAGCGAACATTGATGACTATTGTTCCTGTTACATGCATATAAGAGACTACTATCATATCTATTACTATATTCCCAAATTTAGACCCCACTAAACCCAATCGATTTTCTTTCTTTCTTTCTTTCTTTTTTCATTTTTTCAAATTGGTTTGATTCACGGTTCGGTTCGGTTTGGTAAAGTACGGTCGTTTCCTGGTTTGGTTTGTGATGTTAAACTCAACAGTTGAGAGCTTGCATTGATTTTGAATTATGAACTGACACCTCTTATTGAGATTGTAGAGTCGTCCACTGACATATTTTCGAAGATCAACCAACTCCTTACAAGAATCCTCCTCGAACGGGTTTCAGAGTTCATCAACTTCAGGGGGAGGAAAGGGGAAAAAATAAAAAAAAGGAGTGGAAAGCCCTTGTGTAGATTTTCTTGTTTGGATTTTTTTGAAAAATTTCTTGGAAAATTAAAAGAAATTACATGAGATAATAAATAATAGAAGAGTCCAGTGGCTTTAGTTCAGAGACACATCCTCTTTGATTCCAGGACTAGGAGCTGTCTGTACCATGGAATGGAACTTCTGGGTTGTATTGGAATGATAACACCTTTCCCTTATCCCTAATGTTATCTTTTTCGACAAAACCTCTTAAATCATTAGCTTTAATGCTTGGGGTGAAAATTTCTCATCTTGAGATCAAAGCTGTCGATCCATATTTTTTCCTAGATTGCATTGGAATTTATACTTTACTTTATTGAGCACAGTACTTTTCAATGCATTCGTTTAAGAATTGCCCAAATTAATTAGAATTTTCAAAATCTTTAAGTCTGAAAAATTAAAAAAAGTTGAGATGACAACACTCTCGCCTAGGTTCAACTTCCTCAAATCAAGAAAATCGATTTTAATATAAGCTGATGTTTAGAAGAGGAAATATATAAGGGCAAAATATTTAGCACACTCTTCACCCTTTCGCAATAGGTCATGTTAATTATATGAGGAAACGTCATATCCATTGAATTATTCGACAACATTGCAAGGTTTATTTTCAATTGGCCATCCCATAATTTTGTTTTCAATGGCAGCCGAAGAAGTGACAGACTATAAAGTTTCACTTCATAGCACACCATAGTTTTCGAAATTAAAGAGAAAATAGAGCATAACCATTCACGAGCATGCAACCGTGTATTTTGCGGTTTATGTATGAAGGATTATTGGAAGTGATGGAGAATATTGGCAACAATTGATGATTATTGATGCAATGATTGAAGGAATTATCTGATGGAGATGAGCTCAAAACTATGAACCTGAAAAATTGGATGCAGTAAACATTTTGTTGACACTTCTTAAGGTATATTATAAACATGTTTAAATTATAGTGGGTAGTATGAATGTTTAATAAGGAAAAGAAGTAGGTATATCCTATTGTATCTACACATTCTATAAATGTTTTTATATATAAGAAATAGAAGTTTGTGTATATGTGTGTTTATACATATATATTTATAAGTGGGAGATCATGGGGGTAGCTTATCTAATTCTATATCCAACCACTTTGACTTTTTTTCCCCTCTTTTAGATTAGGAATTTTACTCAGCATCCTTTATATTTATTTTTGAATTGTTAAAAAGTAATACATATTTCTTTTAAGTTTTTACTTTGTTAATATGATCCGCATTCTCTTTAGACATGAGGGCTATATTTAGCAAATAAGCTTTCAAGATCTTTACATGCTTTTAAAGTTCTAATAGGCAACAATTTTCCTTGAATTTTTTTTCATGATGGATCTAACATTTCACACCACATGCCATTGAGTCTAATCACAAACTTTTTTCTTTAACAAATTTAATATGCTAAATGAACATATATCGAGTGTTTTAATTGCGATGTGTATATGATATACATATTTTAGTATATCCTGTGTATAATACACGATTTTAAAACTGTATACTGATAATTATTTTCAGTTTGACCTTATTTAAGTAGTTATTATCTATGAGAACCATAAATAGAAAATTATTTCTACAATCAAATAACACATATGTGCTATGACTAAATATAATATATTATACAATGCATTTGTATGTTACTTATTATGTTACAATTATATCCTATGTGTAGTATGAATTTATTATATTGCATATATCACATCAATATTATGATAGATTTCAATACACACACACACACAAAAGAAATTGCATCTTTGCATCTTTAACAAATTGAGAATATATATGACAAAGACAAGATAATACTGATCTTATTCCAATACAAGTTTGCTCAAACCTAATATATTATGGGAATGAAATCATTATTAGTGACATTTCTTTATTGTTCGCCTTCATCTTTTGTTGGCAGAGACTTAGGCTTGCAAGACCTTCAACATATTATTATGGGTCTGTAAGATAAGAGGATCATCAGTGGAGCAATTGAGGGCTATTTGGCTTGGCTACACTAATGCTTAAGTTAACATTGGAAAACTAGATTAATAGCTTAATCGTAAGAATTATATGATTGTATATGATCCATTAGATGGTAAAAGGGTCTATTTATAGGAAAGAAGTTCGTGGCAAATTAAGAAGGTGGATAACCATAGTGGAAAGTGTATCTCGATGTATTATAATTGTGCATCTCAAAATATTAAGAAAGCATATCTTCTTATTATAGTAGTTTAGGGTGTAAGAAAAGAAATGGATACATTTGTTGATTAATTGACTAGTGTAAGTTCAACCTAATAATTCAGAGCTCTTTAAGGGGTGCTTCAGGGTATTTGGTTAGAAGTAGGCAAGAAGTGATTAAGTTGTTGCCAAGTAGGGCAGCTTGGTCATATATAGAATGGTTGATACAAGGTTATAATAAGTCGGATAGGGCCCAAAAAGTTCAGCTCATGACCTAAATAGGTTTATCTAATTTAGGGAGCTTATGCCTAAAATGGCCTATTAACGCTTATCTCCCTCTTGCCCACTCTCAGTAACGACAGGTTAACAAGGAGAGTAAACACATCGTTGGGTTCTCTATGACCATGATTGAGCTATTCTAGATTGAGAATTAAGTGGGGCTTTATGCAGTTGGTATTATTAGAATCATACTATAATCTTTGAAAACCTTTGTTGAAATGAGGTGGTTGAGTGTGTAAGTTTTTTGAACTAGATGCTCACACTAAATGGACAATATGACTTTAGAAGATTGCTTATGTTAGGCCAAGCTGCTAAGCTAAGTGGATATTCCCATAGACAATGCTAGATATTTGCCTTTGGCTCTCATCAATAGCGACTTAGGCTTGTAAAACCTTTAAAAGAAGATTTTAAGGCTGCAAGATATGAGGACTGCTAGTGGAACAGTTGGAGGGTTATTTGACAGGACCACTCTAATGCTTAAGTTAACACTAGAAAGCAAGTTTGATAGCATAATGGCAAGAAGTATATAAATGTAGACAATTCACTAGAGGGTAGAGGGGCTTATCTATAAGAGAGAAGGTTGTGACATATTAGAAAGGTAGATAATAATAGTGGAAAGTGTATCCTAACATATTATGAATGTGATCCAAAGATATTAAGAAATCATATCTTCTTAATATGGTGGTTTCTAAGATCTTAAGGTATAAGTTGGACATATGTGGATTGCTAATTGACCGATTTGTGCTAGGCTGACTTGATAGGTCGAAGCTCTTTAAAAGGCACTCTAGAGTATCTGATTAGGCAATACGTAAGGAGTGACCAAGTGTTGCTAACTAGGGCCACTCGATCGGACTCTACGTTGTTGATGCATTGCCTATAATAATAACACAGGGTCCAAAAGGCTTAGCTCATGATCCAAAAAGGTTGATTTGGGCATAAGGAGCTCATATTAACACTCGTTATGAAAGAAATAAAAATTGTACTTAATAGTCATTCATCTTATTTTGATAAAATATGGTATCCTGTGACATAAAATTAGATCTCATGCTATATCTTATGTAAGGATGCAACTGGATGGACCGTTTATAGGGTTGTCAACTTACCCAATCTACTAAAAACCTAGGGTTGAACGTTATAATAAAAGCATTCCTAAATATGACCGCTGATAAAGCTAAATTGAAGAAATTATAGGGGGAAGGAGAGAAGGGAGAGGTGGGGAGAGAGAGAGAAGATGATTATTCATTGTCTCGTTCTCGGCCAAAACTAAATTGTTTTAAAGATGTTGTTGATAAATCAAAATCCTATCTTAGATTATCTCTTCTAGATAAAGCTAAGTCATATTGTAATATCTCTTTAGATAAATCTAATGTTTCGTTTTTAGAAGATTAGTGTGATATTTTTTTTTATCACCATTTGTTTGATTTTTATAGGTCTTTTGCTTTTTATAATTTTTGATAGGACTATAAAAAATATCTAATAGATATGGACATGACATCGTAAGATTTAGACTCATCTCTTATTCTTTTCTCTTTCTAGACATGTTCTTTTGTCCTCTGTCTAAACATAGAAGGTGACCATGTGCAAGTCAAATGACTAAGGCAGGAGATAACACAATTAACATAATCGGGCGAACCAGGTGAGTTTTGGGTTCTAAAAGAAATCCTATGGAGCGAGTTTAGATATGGTATGAAATCCCCATAGGGCTATAGAGTCGTGTTTGGTAAACTCTATGTGATAGCAGGTCAAGTTATGAGTTCATATGATCCATTTAAAACTTGACTTGGTTGCATGCCTAATTTCATATTATATCTTTATCACATTAAAAATGAAAAGAAAATTCAATATTATATGTTACAAACCTTACTTTATGTGATGTATAACTATACTATTAGTAAATAATATCGTTAGTTTTTTGTAGTATTGCATAACATACAATGACACTATATTACTTATTATAATATATATATATATATGAAAAATAAAGTATTATGACCACATATTATATTAATAATATGTTAAATAATATGAGAAGCATATGTTATTAATTGATAAATAATATATATACATTTCTTTGTATATTATGGATTATATGCAATGCCTAATTTAGGGTCATTTATAGTTCGTCACACATCTACCTTTAAGTGTAGACATGTTACGGCTGTAGCTAAATCATCTTGAAATACATTAATAACACCAAACATACTTTAATAACATTTGCATTGAATGCGTAACTATAACAATTCCACGTGTAATGAAACATACAACATTATTGGTTATTAAGTCTTCCAACAATTGTAAACAATCAAGATACATCCTAACTAACCAAAGGATCTAAACTCAAATTTCGAGACACTAAACCACATTTTAACTAAGGTTACTAACTCTCCACATTGCATACTAACATGGTATAGATTATTGGTCTTCTTGAGATATACCAACTCTAGTATTGCCCCTCCAAAATCCATTAGCAGGTTACCAAGTTTATTTTGCAAACTACAACATAGTACCCATACCTAAAAATGAAAAAAGTAAGCCGAAGCCTAGTATGGTATACCTTACACACACGTACACACAAAAACATGATCAAGCAAGCACACATTCAAATGCAAACTCATTACTAATGCAACAATTAACATCTTATTATCTTAATTTTAAGCCAAACAACCAATATATGGATAACTCAATATCCCATAACATGTATATATAATGTATATGATGTTGGGTACTCCTCAATATCTTGAGTGAAAAAAAAAATTGGATTTAGGTACTCCTTAATATTCTAGAAACCGAAACATCTAGATCTATTCAGATCATTTCCATGCATGACTCCACTTTGGACACCATCACACATGGATCATTGAGATGCCACAATAATAGCATGAACACTCTCCACCTATTACAAGTAACCATGCACAAGTAATAAGCACATTCACTTAGCTAGATAGTTGACTAATCTTTTTCAAGTTTTTACTCTAAATAAACACAAGCAACAAATATAGTATACACGTACTTGGAAACTCATTTTTTCCTAAGCACTAGAGTCCTCTAATTTAAGTGTTTTAAGGCCCTATAATATACTTCAACCCTAGAATAAAGAATTAAAATGAGTTTATTTTCTATTTCAACGAAAAAAACAAGAATTTGATGACGTTGCATAGAACACGGGTAAGAACATTGATTGGTACACTAATCCATGGATGGAGTGTGTACTTCAAAAACACGACAATTTGAGTCATGGAGAGGTACATAAATTTGTGTACATTGTGTACTTCATAGGTTCTTTATTTCTTCAAAAACTCAAAGAGATACATGGGTCCGTGTATAGGCCATGTACTTTTGGGAAACACAAGTTTTCACATACTAAAACGTACACTGCTTAGTACATGGGCTGTGCATCAAGTCATGTACTTCTGAAAACTCTCCATTCATAAGTTTTTCTTGTGTTTCCAAACCCAAGGCCAATTTAAACACTTCCACAAACACATTTACAATCCCAAAATCATTCTAACACGCACAACACCTTTCCAATCACATCCTACACTCTCGAACAAATATAAATACAAAATAACTATATTACCTTCTTGTTAATTCTTTTGGTCTTTCCTCTTTTCCTCTCTTAATTCTTTCTTTTAGAATTTGCCTCTAAAATTCTCTTTCAAAATAGGATTATTTTTCCTGTAAAACTATTGTCAACGATAATTCTTCAAGAATTCACTATCCAACCATTTTCCCTTTTTGCATGGTTGTCAAACTCCAGATTTTATCTAGAATCATCAGAGGGTTCGCAAAATCGGAACATAAATTTGCACGATTCTATAGCTAATATAAATTTGTTGGTAAAAACTATAGATTTATTTACCATACTAATAAAACTTTAAATAAATGATGAAAATAAAGAATTTAGCATTAATTTTAGTTACATAATCCAAAATTTAAGTTTTACCAATAACAAGTCACATGCTTTCATTAATATGTTTAATGTAATCCTAATAATTACAATTATTACTTTGCATTTATTGAGAATTCACAATTTGCAATTATTAAGAAATATTGCAAATCATTCAAATTATCTTATGCGAGTAGTGGTTTTGTGCAATAATGAATATTTTCATCTTTACTATATATTTGCACAAAAAATCATTAAGTTTATGACAAATAAATTTCATATAGAAATTTTTAAAAATATGGTATATTTGTTCAATTTTAATTCTAATTGTTCAAAATATAGTGGAGTATATAATCTAGAAGAAAATAACCCTCTAGAAAAAAGAAAAAAGAAAAAAAAAACACCTAAAATTAGGTTGGTTTAAGATAAACATAAAGAACCAATCTAAAAGTCCATGAATTTAAACATATTAAATTACTTGCTTTTCTAAAGTTCAAATAGAATAAAAATGTGTGAAATCACTACACTTTGATTCTACTATTGATTTTCCCATCGATTCTACTATGTATAATCACGAGTCTACACAAATTTACTCTAAAAAGACATTTTATTTGAGTTGAATCAAAATCGTGTCATCAACTTTGTGAGTTTGACAACCATGCATTTTGGAAATGGTAAAAAAAGAAAAGATACAATCACTTACCATGGAAGTCCTTTTTAAATATTTAAGGATTATGTGTGTCCATTGAAAAGCAAACGAAAAAGAAAGAAAAGAAGAAGAAAAATATATCTACAGAAGATTGAGAGCGATAAGGAGAAGTGGTTATCCCTTTGTAGTTAAATACGTAGGTTTTTCCAACATAGCTTTTAAATTTTTAACTTGATGGACCAACTTGCCTCTAACAAAAACTTGGAAATCACATCTCTGCCCTTATTTAGTCTTTTTTTTTTCTTTTATGTAACTACACTAAATTTAAATGTTTTGGAAAATATTTTAAAAATCAAAAGATGAGTAATATAAGGCAAATGATTCACCTTCCATATAGAGATATGTGTGTGTGTGTATAAGCTCTTTAACCTTGATGTCTCTCTCTTCTTTATTGCATAAAGACTCTTCCAACCTTACTTTTCATTTGTAAGTTTTTCAAAAGAACTCATATGTTTTGTGAAAACAAGCATCCTATAATTTTGAGAGAGCAAGAAACTCATTAACCTTAATTATCATCATTTTTAGATTACTTTTAATGAACCACTATTAACTCTATAATGTTCTTGATAGGAAATTACAGATGATGGATAAGGTCGACAATATTTCGCAAATGGTGAGGGACTCATGAAATTGATCATATATCATCTTGTACATCTTCTTCTGGTTTAGTAGTATTTTAAGATGTTTGCTAACAAGAGATTATAGATAATAAAGGAATAATCAATAAATATAAACAATAAGAGCTTGTCGTAATGATTTTGTTTTTCCATGAATATATTACTTATGCAAAGAATCTATGACATGTAGGAGTGGAATAAGCAATTCGTAATCTTAGGCTAAATTACAAGAACACTAGCTATCTACAAATTTTTTTTTTTTTTTAGCCATGCTATCTACAAAGTTAAAATGAAAAAATTCCACCTTATTCTTGTTATAAGTTGTACATCAAATAATTATGAATTTGGTGATTATTGCGAATTATAATTTGTTGTAGATTTTTTATGAAAAGGTACATTATCAGAGTTTTTATGAAATGTTAAATAGGTAAATTACGCAAAAAGTATCAACATTTAGGGGTATGTTCATTTGAAATATTAATGTTTGGAGTGATTGAAAAGAGGTAGAACATTATACAAAAGGAGTCAAATAAGGTACCTTTAACTAACACTGTTAGTTGATTGCTAGTGTAGTAGTTAACTACCATATAACGCTTAAAAAATAGTAAAAAATAAATGAAAAAGATAGTATAATGAAAATTAGATGTGCGAAAAAAAAAAAAGGCAAATTGAAAAAAAGAGAAACTTTAAGAAAAATAAGAATTCGGCAACCATCGCTACATCTATCAAGACTTAACGCCACCGTCTTCTTTGCTATATACTTAAATTACTAGACATTAATTTTCCTCTCTAATCACTTTTCAACTATCTTCCGCCCATCCAAACATGATGTTAAGGTCTTCAGTTTGAACTTTTGGATCAAACATGAAATAATAATTCGTAATTTAAAAAATAAATAAAATATAATTTATGGCCAACTCAGCTCATGCGCAACACGCTCTTATAGGTGGAGTGTGTTGTGTTAGCTAATGGAGTTAATGGCATTATGTAATGTATCAAAAATTGCCTCGAAAAGTTTAATTAGGAACCGAAATTGAACTTTTCAAAATTCAAGTACCTAATTGCACTTCTTGTCAAAGTTCAAATACCAAATTTGACATAAACCCATTTTTCCACTCTAAGAAAATTCTCTTATTAATATTGTAAACTGTACTAGGTCAAATGGAAATATACATATACCCCTTTTTTTTAACCAAATATTCACGGTCAATTGTATAGTCATGTTGTTGAGTAATCATTCACCATTTTAATCATGGACGTTTTATATCATCAAACAAGGGCAAGCGATCTAAGCTTTCCTTAATAGGATATTCTTCAAACCAAGATAATTGACTATAATTTTCTTGGATATTTTTCAATAAAAAAACATTGACTTATTCTAGATAACAGGTGTTGAGAGATCATTAGTATATTATTTTCAATAGAGTCAACTTTCCTTAATATATAGTAACTACATTATAGGTTGTCCTTGGAACTTGTAAAATTATATGATTATACATTTTCTTTTCTCGAACAAGCAAGGTTGTCAAACTCACGATTCTATATAGAATCTTTGAGGAGTTAGTAGAATCAAAACGTAAAATTGAAACGTAGAAACATGAGTTTTTACCACTTTTGCAAAATAGCTTTGAAAAATTATGGAAATACTGATAGAAGATGTAGACAACATAAAACACATAATAGATGTAAAAAAAAAAAAAAAGAAATTAAAATTTTTTTCATAATAACTCTTGATCTATGATAGAACATATATAAAAAAGAGCGAATAAAGTTAAAATTAATTTATTTTCTATTGTGTTTTGTTTGAAATAAGTAACAAATTAAAGGATAATAAAATTTTTTTAAGTTGTTAAATGCTTGATTATATAAATGAAATAAATAAGTTTTCTTATAAACTTTACAGCTATAACTTGATTTGAATGAATTTTATTAATGTAGAATTGGAGTTTTCAGGGGAGGGAGGGAAAAAGATAGAGAGTGTGTGGAAACCAAATAGAAATGATAACAAGAAAGATACATCATTCTAATTCCTAATAGTTTATGAGCTTGTAAACATATAGTTGTATTTTTTTTTAATATTTTAGCTCATTTGACTCAAATAGGTAGAATCGATAAATTTGGTTAAAATCTTAAGATTCTACCAAAAAAAATTATGCCAACGAGTTAACTCAGAATGACCTCCTAAAATCGTAAACTCGTAAAATTATATGGATAAAATCGCGATTTTGACAACTATACTAACTAGTAAGAGACCCATCATTTTTAACTTCGGTATCTACACTTATCAAAAGAGCCATATGTGGTGATGACTGAGTCAAAATGATGATATTGTGTATTGTTTTGGTGATTAGTGAACCAAATCATTCCTAAGCTACTCCAATTTGATTCGATGCTTACTTAAATTTACTTCATTGATGGTTAAATCAAGTGCAAACTTGAATTATTCAAATAATTAATCATGTTGAGCTAGAGAGTCAAGTTGGAGTTTTATAGTGTTTAACTTTAGAAATATTTTATAACACCCTTTAATCATCTTAAAATATGTAATTAGTTCACAATCAGGCGAAGCACCGTTATTTGCAATGACACAGTTTGCTTACGGTTTTATCACAAAGTTGATTAAAGTATATAACACCCAATCTATTATAATAAAAATATATAAATCCAAATGCATTTGCTACATCCGATCCACATACGATAATATATTTATCATTTTAGCATGTTACTTTTTGCCCATTCAGATTGTGTCTTTATATTGTACTTTTGTCTATCTACAATATCAGAAGTCTTGCTTTCTGTGTCTTAGGTTAGCTAAGAGTGTATCTTTTGAATATAAAATGTTTATAATATTTAAGTATAGAGACTCATTATTATGTCTTTAGTATTATAAGTTTCTTTTCATTTTTTTTTATTTTACCAATTGAAAGAAAATATTTTTATAGTGTTTGGGATCTTTATAGGACTTCCAATTTCATTATTTTCTACCTATTACATGATATTCTAATGATATAATTATTTTTTATTGTATTAGTTTAAATTGTAGGTTGTACATTAAAGTATGTAAATTGTTTAGCACCTCTATTTGTTTATTTCAATGTAATTTCAATTTTATTATAACTTTGTTTCTTATGAAAAGCTATTAGAATTGTTTAGTTCACTGTAATGATAATTCCATAGGAAATTTTTTGTAAGGACCCGTGTACAACACCAATATAAAATAGATGAATTCGAGTCCCTAACCACATATAGCCTGCAGTATTATATGTAAGGTTGTCCTAAAAGAAAAGTTTGAATAATTGTTTGTCTAAATTCTTTATAAGAATGAAGGTAAGAACTATAGATTTTTTTTTTTTTACTTCTAAGAAAAACATACATCATTATCATCACATATCGTAAGAGATAAAAACTTAATATACATAACTAAGTATATATATATATATATATATATTACAAACAAAGCTATTGACAAGCCTTAAACAAAAAATATAAAAGATAAACAAAGCTCCAACATTAATACATAATCTTCCAAAAGATAGTCTATCCTAATCTATTACAAAAAGGAATACATGTAGTCCATAGCCAACTTAATCTTCTCAACTATCAAGAAAATCTTCAAAATCAGTCCCATAATCCATGCTAGTATAATACTCATCATCTTGAGATCCTGTAAAGATAAAATAATAAGCCAAAGGCCCAGTACACAAGTAACGAAAACAAAGGCTAGTAATGCATACAAGCTTAATCTATATGCATATGTAACAATCAATAGGTTATTAGAAAGTTTTTAATTAATCAAACAACATGGGAGTATTCAAACTCCGGGCAACAGGAACATTTTGGGGATCTGAGTAACGACCTTGATGCTTAGGGGGTTGATATAAGTTGTTTGGGGACTCATATCTCCTAGATGATATATCTGAAAACAAAAAATAGTCTCATCTAAGGTTCTTAGCCGTTTATCATCTTCATTTATCTTAGTCTATAACATCACCCAATTCAAGTCGCGAAACATCGAATTAAATCATGTTACTTCATCCTAAGCTTAAGTAAATGTCATACCGATACTAAAAACCCCATCGACTACCCGCAGTATCACTTATAAAAGTCATTGCATCATGACAAAGGTTGCCTAAGCGCTTAAAACTACCATGTTATTGTATCGTGACAAGGTGCCACTCCCCGAATCGGATTCAACAGCGTAATAGATAACCAATTCAAATATAATTAAAGTTTTCATAAATTAAAGTAAATTTAATTATGCCTATCCTAGGCAAGAAACAAGCATGTTACTGCGTACCTGAGATATTTTTAAACAAAGAAGGTGTAACTAGTCCTGAAGGTGACAGAGAATCTAATAAAAGAGATTAAATTAATAAGACTTTAACACTAATTCAAAACAAGAACTCACATTGCACAAAGTTCAATTCTAAGCAAAGTTCACACAAAACATAACATGTACAATAAGTTCATTTAAATCATGCTTGATTATATTAAGTAATTAGCGCAACACACCACTTTTCATTTATCTATTTCAATTTGGCTCAAAAGATTCATTTCCTAAGCAATTACATATTTAATAAAGAAACATAAGTTTTTAACCTTGTTTGAAAATTGTATAAATGAAGTTGGGGTATGAATTGTGCTTGATGAGGATTGAAAGTGTGTAAAAGCTGCAATTTTCTAATGAAAATAGAGAAATCATGTTTCAAAAATTTTCCAGTGGTACACTACCTTTACACGGGTTGTGTACATGTACTCGTGACTCCATAGAATCAAATTTCTACATACACTACCCTTACACGGGTCGTGTACATTTACTCGTGACTCCATAGAATCAAATTTCTACATACACTACTCCTACACGGGTCGTGTACATTTACTCGTGACTCCACAGAATCAAATTTCTATATACACTACCCCTACAAGGGTCGTGTATATTTACTAATGACTCCACAGAATCAAATTTTTACATACACTACCCATACACGGGTCGTGTAGCCTTCTTTTGTTTCACAGCCTATCGTATTTTAACCATAACTTTTTTATCCGATCTCCGATTAAGATGATTCAAGTTGCGTTGGAAAGCTTAGAAAAAGATATACAACTTTTATGTTTTAAGTTTTTACCAATTTCAAAAGTATCAATGCTTAAATTTTGTTTCTACTTCATAGCATCACTATCCAACACTTCAATCATACAAACACTTCAAGTTACCTATCCAACACATATACAAGCTCTTTTAGCACAAAAATACTACTCCAAATACAACAAGACATAGAAATCATCCTGTCTCATTTTTAACATGCAAACCCTATCTTAATAAAAGCACACTTTACATATACTTAAAACAAATGAACACACATACCTTAAGAGCTTTGTGTCTTGATTTTGTGGTCTTGTTGCAAGCCTTTAATAGGTTTTTTTTTTTTTTTGAAGGGGTTAGTATTACATATCCATGGGAGGGCTTTTGGAGAAGATAAAATGAGGTTTTAGGGCTTGAAAATGGGTGTTTTTGAGGTTGGAATTTTTGGACGAAATTTGCACTTTATGAGATGGTATTTATCTTATTTTTTGACTTTTGGGGCTGCCAATAATTAAGGCTTCATATGGGCTTGTTTTTAGTAAATAAAGGGGCTTATTTTTTGCATTAATTGTGTTTTTGGGCTTGTTAATGCCTAGCAAAATTCTGCTATGTAGAAATATATGTACATATTTTGTATATTTACTTGTTTTAAGCTATTTATCACACTTTTAACTACTCACAAATTTATTAACTCAATATTTAGTTATTCTAAGACATTTCGATATTTTAGCACATCAACATAACACATATATCATATATTAATATAAATTACATTCATCATATTTCAAAATCATGCATAATTAAATTAACATATTTATAAAACATGACTTGGAAATTATGGCTATTTCATTTTTATTGAAAAAACATTAACCAATTATTCAATACATAAATTTATGAATAGCAATTTAATATTGAAATTGATTTTTTTCCTAAAATACACTCATTTAAATAAAAAATTAATAAATGAAGATCCTATTAGAACTCTATTCTATTCATTAATAATAATAATTCATTACTATTTTATTCAATCAATAAAGTAAATGAGAAGCAGACTTTCCTTATTTTATATTTTTGAAATCCACTCCTTAATATATATAATTTACCAACACTTACCTTAAGTAAATTATCAAAGGAATTTACTGATTTTCACTACTATGTAACCACCATTTAGCAAACGCAGGAGATATATGTTTTAAAATCGAAAGTTATGCAGTTTTGGAGTTAACGGTAAATAATTTAAGCAGACGCAAAGTGAAATTATGGAAGTCAATTTGGATTGCTAACTTATAACCTAGTAGTTTTGCTTTTGTTTTAAGTAAAATGAATTAAGTTTGAATTTCTTTTTAATGTAATGGGAAAAAGATGAAATTTTATATTCTTATAGACATATTAATTTGTGGTCATAAATATTTGTCTATTAAAAAATTGTTAAAATTACACATTATTTTAACATATATCAACATATATTAAATGAATACTTCTTTAACTTGGATCTAAAAAAATATTTAATTTACCAAAATCTCCTTAATCTCACCATTATCATTGACAATACTGTACAAATAAGATAAGATATAGTTCAATTAATGGATAGTCAAGGCCATCAAATGATCATTGATAGGAATATACGAGTGATATCATAAGTATTTTAATGATTTAATCATGATTAGATATATATCTATGTCATATAAAAATATACAAGCCTTCTAAAAAAATAATGGCATAGAATTTTTCTTAAATTGGAGGATATTTATATAGTTTTTATATTGCTACTATTTTGTTTCCCAGTTCTTTTTTTTTTCTACATTTTTTAGATTGTTTACATATTTTTTTCTCCTCTTATCATTAAATAGTTATACAAGATTTATTTAATAATTAATTATTTTTTATGTTTTATATATCAAAATTAATTCTAACACATAAATGTTTTTTTTTTCTTCTTTTACCATTATAACAAGGGAGAGGTATTTGAATTTGATACCTCTCATTTGAAAGATTACTGATATATATCAAGCTTGCATTCCTCAATTTGGGTGATAATTCTACAATATCATACTTTTTTAAGCTAGACAAATTCTATATAATTATTGAATTACTTAGATCTATTCTAACCGTGAACAAATCATTAACACTCTTTTTACTACATTATCGGCATGATGATTCAGTGATGAGGATTACAAGTTCCTGGACTTTGACACTAATCAAATCAATAAAAAAGCCTTTACTCTTTATTTTTTTTGTAATGTTACTATGTTAGTTATTATTTTTATAACTATTTTTTTATAACTTTTCTTTCCTATATTAAATAGCCATTTTAACAAATATGTTGATATTATTTTTTGAAAAATCTTATGGTTACTTTTAACGGATCAATTCTATGATTATTTAATGATTCAAATTCATATCTAATATGATTATATCACTAAAATACTTAATATATTACTTATTATATTTATATTAATAGTCGGATAATTATTTGGAGGTCCCATCCCTATTTTTTTTCCCCTTTAAGTTGTTAAGTGATAAATAAAATCTAACTTAACTTTAATTATTATTATTCAGAGAATATAAAAAAACAGCATCCTCCCATTCATCCTCTTATCTGTTCATCCTTTAGCGCCCTGTACAAAAAATCAAACTAATCATCATTTGCCAGACGGCATATGTACACACGCCCTCGATGGCCGTGCAGGACGTTAGAGTCTGAATCAACGCCTCGAAGTGGTTTGGTGCCGGTGCCGGTGCCGGTGTCGATGTCAGAAGCCAGCGACACCGGCACGACGATCCACAGTCTGACGGCAGATCTCTCTCTCTCTCTCTTTAAAGGTCTAAATTTTTATTTTTTTTTAATCATTATGTATACTGGTTTTCATTTACTTTACATGAGTATTGATTAAATACTTTGTAGCTTTAAACTTCTATATGAGTTGGTTTGCCTCAAAGATGTTGAATTTAAGTCCAACGTCTCATCTTCCATTGAAGAGAGAGATATGCGATATCTGCTAGTTTTAACTTTTGATTCGTATGCTATAGATATGAATTTGATGTATACATGTTTTGACCTGTATCGTGGTGCGTTGTGAGGCTGATGTTCTTGTTACCATATTTTGCAGATCGGCTCCCATGCTTACACCTATATTTGATGTCTTTCAATGCATTAGTTTGCGATAAGCTGTAGATATTGCAAATCCACAAGGGAAGTTTGATATCTTTTTTTTATATTGATCCGAGTGGTGCTCGGGTAGTTTCATATGTTCCTAAAGAGAAAAAGATCTATCTTTTATGCCATAGTTCTGGGTTCATACCGGTTTGGCTATGACAATGGTGATCTGTAGCTCTTTGTAGTTTTGACTTGGCTGACTCATTTAGCTGTTAGTGATTAATCCGCAACAAAGATCCAAACGCTGTAGTTTTTGAAGGACTGTTGAGACTTGAGAAAGTTAAACATGGGGAGTCTTCAAGATGAGCTTACCTCCATTATGCACCTACCAGATGATTGCCTTGTTTTTATTTTTCATAAACTTGAGTGTAGCTCTGATCGAGATTCATTTGGCTTGACATGTCGTCGTTGGCTTCATATTCAGAACATAAGCCGTCGATCCTTACAGTTTGATTGTTCATTCTCCCTAAAATTTAATTCGATGCACAAAACTTTATCCGTCAAGTCTTTCCATCTGAGTAGCCTGCTGGATAGATTTCGGCATTTGCAGCATTTGTGCCTTTCTGGCTGCATGGAGTTGCCAGATACTGGCTTAACCCAATTACAGTTCTATGGTTCAGACCTTCGGAGTCTTAACCTTGATTGCTGTTCTGGAATAACTGATGAAGGGTTGTCTCTTGTTGCTGCTGGTTGCCCTTCCTTGTCAGTAATCAGTCTTTATCGGTGCAATATCACTGATGCAGGGTTGAAAATATTGGCAAGTAGATGCTCTGGTTGAAAAATGTCAACCTTCAGTACTGCTTTCTTATTACTGACTATGGATTGACAGCTCTTTCTCAAGGATGCTGTCAGCTACAGGCGGTCAAAATTGCCAATTGCACAAGCATAAGTGGTGTTGGATTCAGAGGCTGTTCCCCCACTTTAGCACTTATAGATGCCGAAGGTTGTGCACTTGAACCAGAGGGAATAAGGGCCATCTTTAGTGGTGGGGGGATTGAATACTTTAATGTTTCTTGTGCTAGATGGTCCTTGTCTGCTGATGGCCTCGTGCCTATTGGGGCTGGATTTGCTCGTAGGCTAAAGATCCTTAACCTTCGGCTTTGCAGGACCATCGGTAATGAATCTGTCATAGCAATTGCAAAAGGTTGCCCACTGCTTGAAGAATGGAGCTTGGCCCTATGTCATGAAGTGAAACTACCTGGATGGGAATCAATCGCTATCCATTGTAATAACTTGAAAATCCTCCACGTGAATCGTTGTCGGAATCTATGCAACCACAGTTTGCAAGCTCTGAGCTATGGTTGTAGAAGGCTCTTGATTCTCTACATTAGCAGGTCTACTCAGCCAACAGCTCATGCAATAGAACAGTTCAGGATGCGCAGAAGTGAAGTCAAGATCAAGGAAGAGGAAATACCATTTATCGGACCTGATTGGACGCTCGGATAACAAGAAGTAAAAATCAATCATTACTTTTATTGGCTGACCAGAGGGATACTGTTGTATTGAATATTTGATCCAGATTATAGTGTGCATTGTTCTGTCAAATAATGCAGTTATGTACCTGCCTTTATTTTCATTACTTATTCTTTTGAGTTGATACAGATTTATTGAGCAGGACAATATCAAATCGGAACAGCCCCCATATTCTTAATCCGAATGGATTTCCTTAGTGTTGGTATACATGTTCTAATTTGCTTGAGCCTGAACACATCTTCATTAGTGGTGCAAAATATTAAGCTCGTCATATAATGTACTGTAATTGTTGGGTAGTTTTTAAGCATCTCTAAAGTTTCTCTTGTTAATGGGTCGTGCTGCAATTGTTGGAAACAGCGATTGGAACAGGCGGGGGAGCAGCGCACCTGACATTTGTTGTGTTGTACTTTGTCTCAATCCTTTGTAGAATATAAAGTTTCACTGGTCTGTATCAATTGTAATGCAAATTGTTCTCTTCACCTTTTTAACTATTGTTGTTTGCTCTCTCTGGTTTTGTTAGAAAACTTTTTTAACATTCGGTTTGATAGAGTTAGGAACAAACGTTTTGTTTATTTGGAATTGGTATCCATTGCATGTCGGGGGAGAAAGAAAAATGGAACGGGTCACCCTAGTATGATTAGTGAAATGGAAAATGGAACCAAGCGAGTAACTACAGCTTTTAATATTTGTTTCCCTGCCAGCAAGATCAAAGCGGAAACCATATAAACATTGGATACACGTACATTTGATGGATATGAAGAGAAATGACCTAAAATTATAGAAATCCCCTAAAAACAAAGCGCAATATATAAATGATTAGATCATTTAGTTTATTTGCAACAATATTTTATTTGATTTTTTTTCATTTCAATTGTAACAATCCAAATAAAAAGTAAAATCTCTTTTTTTTTTTTTCCAACTCTTTTCCTTTCTTTTCTTTTGTTTTGTTCTCATCTTAATTTATCTCTCCAAATATTCCCTTCACATGAGATGGTAAAACCCAGTGTAAATATTACAATTGTCACAAAACCACTAGTCTTAAAGCAATCTATTTTAGCAAGATCCTTCATTAAGCATGTAACAACTACAAAGGCAATCCTATGTACTTGCTCTTTTTTTAATTTTGTCACATCCTCAATAAAGTATCTTACTAAAAAATGTAGACCACCTTTTACTTATTTCACATCAAATTTGAGATTCAATGACTTGAATTTAAATACCAAAATTGGAACATCAGCCCGATCGCACCATTAACCATAGGCATTGCCCATCCAATTGGACACTAGAAATTGGGAGAGCAAGATATTCAAGACATTGTAGCACACTGTACTATAAAAGCGTGTGTATGTGTATATATATAGAGAGAGAGAGAGGTATGCTACATATGTCCTATAGCTAGACATTGTCACAGTTTTGAAACAGAACCGAACTAGAATAAGAGTCGGAACCGCCTCCCATGGTTCTGATTTGGTTCCATGGAATCGCCGGTTCCTAGTTTGGGTTTTGAAACCATGGAACCGTTTTTTAAAAAAAATTAATTTTTAATAAAAATAAATTTAAAATCAAAATAATTAGTGGATCTAAAAGTATTAAATTATTTAACCAAAATTTTTAAAAATTTATTTATAATGCATATTTATATGTATACAAACACATTCAATATCAATTATAGTTACTATCATGATATTATAAAATACTCTAAAAGAAAAAAAAAAAAAAATTACAATGCAAAAATAATCTCATTATTGAGAAAATGAATTTTCCTTTTAGGAAAAGTTTATTTAAACTAATTCTATATAATTTTAAGCTATGTTTATTTGTGTAGTTGATAATAACATATTATATATTGTGAATAAATAATAAATTATTATTTATATGAAATAATTTAAATATTAATAATTATATATTAATATTATTTTTTATTTTTTTTAATAGAATCGATTGAAAACACCTGTTCCACCAGTTCTAGGCCAAAAAACTATCTAGAAACCATAAAACCAACAGTTCCATAACCAGTTCTGGAACTGACCAACCAATCTAATTCCGGTTCTGGAACCACTGATAATGGTTTCGATTCGAAACCGAACCATGCCTATGTCTACCTATAGCTTATTTAACATGCAACACTGGAAAAACAGCAAACGTTATAATCGCACTCACAAATTGTAGCAAAGTTTTGGTAATGATATGAATAGGATCACAGTATTTTGCAAAGATGATCGAAACACCATCTAAACTTAAAACAACTAACCGACTACCGAGGGCCTCCTTCCGTCAAAGCTATTGTGAAACAGTTCGACAACCGCGTCTCGGCCATTTCGCAAGCAAAATAGAAGAAAACGTGAACCTAAGATATAATCGCAAGAATTTGCAGCAAGTCTATAATAGTAAAATTGGGAGTAGAAAATGTAACTTAACAAAGCAAGCATCCTAAAATGAAAATGCAGCACAAATACATTTACTTGATAGAAGACAAATTATTATTATCAGATAAAAGTTGGTATTTCATTACCTATTTCAGACTTAATTGCACCATAAAAATACAGACTCCGGTTTGGACGCATCATTAGTATTTCCACTTAAACTCCGCATTTGGCTATTGCAGGTGAACTTCCTCGCTTCAGATTTAATATCCTAACTTCTTATCAGGCATCAGGGGATGTCCGGGGAAAAAATTTCCGCACACAATGGCATATAAGTAAAGGCAGCAGTTATACGAAGATTTTCTAATTGCAAGGGGAAAGCACCAATGCAGGTGAGCGACTCAACAAATGCAGCTGATTTAGCCTTTGCATTAGCCTGTGAAATCAGCCTCCAGGTTTGTAATCACTCGAGGGCTTAGTTACTGCCATTTTCTCCCCAAACGTTATCCCATCCACCAGTTGGAGCTGCTTTTGGTCCCTCGATCTGATTTCCATTGGGAAAGTGGGGACCAGGAAGTCCTTCAGGGCCAGATGGATGAACTTTCCGTGGTTTTGCTTTGATACCAAGAATTCTCAACACAAATCTGGCTAACTCACCATATAATAGCCCTGACCGATCAAAAAGCTGCAAGAACATAGTCATTTTTTCTTAGGCTGGCCTAACTAGAGCAATGGGTGTAGATGTAGAGTTTTACAACCCTAAGTCAGATAATAAACAAATACCTTCAATGATTTAAGTAAAAAAGACATAATCAAAGAATCATTACCTGCAGCAGTGCAGACATAAACATGTGGAACGCTTGGGTGTTTTGATCAATTAGTATTGCAATCCGGCCAAAAAATGAAACTACCCCTTGCATCTGCCAAAGAAGAGACACATCATTGAGCGCAAAGATCATCTCCTACATCAACTAACATGATGATCCAAAGCATAAACTATAGACCATTTCATGTGAAATAACCCATCCAGAAATGATATATATTAAGTGTACCAAAAAATGAGAACTGACAAAAAGCTGCTATGTCCGAAGTCCCATCATCATTTACAATCTCTGATGATTCACCCTTTTTCAAATTTTGACAGTCTAGTTCTACAAAAACATTTCATTTAATTACATCTGACAATAACAGCCAGTAGTACAAGGACTAGTGAAGATTTAGAAGACATTAAGTTTAGCTAATATGGCTAAAGAGGATCAAAGAAGTTGCTACAAAACTGGTAACATGGTCAGAAATGATGACGGGAATACTTTCAATGATGACTTCTTAAAATTCAGGCACTATATGCTTTAGAGGTCATTCAGGAAAGTTCAAATAAAACTAAAATTTTTCTTTCTTGAAATGCAAATAATGTTTACTTACCACTCTAAGAAAGGAAATCCAGAACCCCGGTGGAGATGATGGAGGGCCATAAGGATTATTTGGATCTTGATCGCCATAGGGACCCATACCAAGCCCACCATATCCACCCATTGGACCTCCAAAACCGCTATTGTACATCCCTCCACCATAACCACCATACATGCCTGAGCCTCCATAAAGACCCCCATAACCCCCTCTATACATGCCATTACCATACAATCCACTACCATATGACCCTCCAAGTCCACCCAAAGACGAACCATACAAGCCTGAACCATATCCTGAATTATAATTTAAAGAAGAACCATAACCTGCAATGAATATTTCATGTAAAACAAACTTTGAAATATCTTCTTAATCAGAGATACCATATGTACACAGAAACATGGATTTAAGCAAAGGTGAAGATATCACATAAGTACCTCCATATGTACCTCCATAATTCTGTTGCTCCCAGGGCCTGCTTGGGACTGGCCGGCTGAGTGTGTTATTGACCGCTGTATTCCTATTGGTGGATGAAACAATTTCTCCAGGTTTCGCTGTCCCAGAAGCCTCGACGATATCACTTGTGCTGCCGCCAGATGGTGGTTTGAAAGGTGCAGGACCAGACGAAGTGCCCGCTCGCTCCCAAGGCTTCGCAGGTGCTGCAATTATAAGAGAGAGTCATACATAAAGCAGTTTAATGCAGATAACTGACCCTTTCAAAACCTACAGACAATAAAGGCAACAATAGAATAACTTCTAACTCTCAACTTTCAGCAGAACCGATTTGCTTATCAACAATTACTAATGCAATACAGTGTAGACAACTGAAGCATCTCTTTGCTACAATTGATGGTCCTTCCATGATTTAAAACAGAATGATCTTCAGAATGAATTTATGAGACTTTGGCTCGGGTTCCTTTAATTCATTTACATTAACTAATTGCCAATCATAGAATGGTAGTGAAATTGAGAAGAAGAGTCTTGACTCAAGGTAATGGCAATGGAAAGAAAAAAAAGAGAACTGATAGCAGAGATCTCTGCAACCAGACCTTTTAGGGAATGATTGTTTCCGCCAAACACATCACTGGAAATGGGACCTCACCAAATAGTGGTCCCCAGTGTTTGTGCTCCACACAACCATGTGCTGTGCATCCAACAAAACTGTCAAAGCAATTTTTTGAAAATGTGGTTTGACAAGATAGAACTCATTGAAGTTTGGAAGTACTGGGAAAAGGTTTGAGATGTAATCTAGCGGGGGTTTGCTTCATTGCGCATGCATTAACTAAACAACTAATTGATGACACTCCTGCCTCCCCTTTCTTCCTCCTGTGCTCCCTCCTCCCCCCTACCCCATCTCATATCCATCTTAGCTTAGGATTCACGTACCCTTAAAGGCCAGACTTTCAGATCATTTCTAGACTGTAAATCGCCCTACAATAGCACATAAAGCCTTGTGACTTGTATTCTTCTCAACTAATTAAGTTTATTCCTCTTAATAAAGTTGTAACTGCAATCCATTTGACATGCATCATATTATCTAAAAATAAAGACATTAGAATAAATAGCACACAGAAATCATCCTAGTAAAAAGATTAACCTCATTAACTGAAAACTGAAAAAGAAATCATATACTCCTGAAGGTCCATGACTTTTAGAACATCTCTACAACATAAATAGCCTTACAATAGCCCATAAAGTCTTCTGAGTTTATATTCTTCTCAATTCTGTAGGTCTATTCCTCTTAATAGAGTTGCAACTGCAATTCATTCAACATACATCATATTATTTGGAAAAATAAAAGGCATTAGGTTAAGCAGCACACAGAAATCATCCTCGTCAAATTAACCTCATTTACAACATTAATGAAAAAGGATATCCAAGACAAAGAAACTCCTTAAGAAACTCTCAACCTCAAAGAGGGCTCCTTAGCTGGAAACCACTCCTCAACAAGTATCTTATCATTCACAAATTCCAACACTGCCAACTCGTTCACTTCTCTGAATATTATAGGCCCATAATAAGATCCTATTACTTAGAAAAAAAAAATACAGCTACAATATCCTATTATGTTGTTTACACAAAATTGGTAATCTGTAAGGATTAGACTCGTAATACAATCGAAACAACCATAGCACCCATGCAAATTTAATATTAATAATTATATATATATATAAAAAAAAAAAAAAAAAAAAAAAAAAAAACTTAGCTACCCTAGGCTCCCTGTCACAAAAAGGCATGATGGAGATGATTTTGGCAGAAGAGTTTCCGAGTGGAACCAAGGTACCGTGAGAAGTTTTGGAGCTGGTGGTGGATCTGGCTGCAGAGAATTAATGGGTGTGTGTGGTGATGGTGTGATTAGGTGGTGTTTGTGTGGCTAGGGTTGCCAAGGACCAATGGCAATGGGGAATGTAAAAATGAACAGAGGAGGGATAGCAATTCATAGTATTCACTATAACTTATTTGGCAGGACATTGTCTCTCCATGATAAAAATTCATTCCAAATATATGCAGCGATAAGTATGCTCTAAAAATGAACGAATGGAATAGCTACTCTTCTTTGTCAATAAACTGAAAAGGCTATTCCTGTAACAAAATTGGGTCTTGTTATTTCCAATACAGTAGGCAGCACACATGAATAAAATAATACATAACAATTTCTCTAAGGCATTCACCATTAAAGCAGATTTATCATTAAAGGAAGTTCCTTTAAGTGCTGTCATGCCACAAAAGATCATCCTTATGGAACATGACCAATAAATTTCTTTTTACAGAATATGTTAATTTGCCACCACTTCAAAATTAAACGAATAAGTTACTACATTATATAAATATTTCAATGGAACTTTTTAATATTACATAAATAGCTTAGACATTCTTAAATGCCATCATTTCTCTGACTTATATAGGATTTTTTTTTTTTTTTTGGGTTTCTTTTCTTTTCTCTTTTTTTTTTTTTTTTTTTTTTTTCTCTAAAGGCAAAAGTGTTTAGAGACAAGATGTTTTTTAAGTATGATCCTATGCCTTAAAGGGAAAAAAATTTGAAAAATTGATGCCTCAACCAAAGAATTGAATCAAAAAGTTCATAGCCAAATACCAATTATCCCATAAATTTTCTTTCACATATATCCATTAACTATTCGCTTCTTCCAATCTCTTCTTTGGATAAGGTGCCACACCATCAGCTCCCATAAAAATAAACTCTGGCATAACTATAAAAAGCATTTCGCAAGAAACAGTTTTTTCTTTGGGTAAGTTTTCCAAAGAAATCATCGTAAGAACAATATAGGAAATCAAGAGATGTGATTATTTAGTCTCTACAAGAACTTATGTTCTCCCCAATGGAAAATATGTAATATTAATATCCAGTGGAATAGATTCCCTTGCATTCACATCTGTTGCATAGAGAGTCAAGACATTCATTAGCAATGGTGCAGCATGTGCTGTATTGATTTTCTTTAGTTTCTCAGTATCATTAGAGGAAACAAATCCTCAAATCATCCTATCAATGCTAAAGACATTTAAAAATATATATGCATATACATATAAATGGATTTGTAGGCTATAATTTACAAGTTACCTCAAAGGACAAAAACCATTTTACAAAACCCATGCATCTGTTAGACTTTGTAAAGCTATGTTATTATAGAGAGAAAGGCGCTTTCACATCTTCTTAACCCGAAATGGCTGGGGAAAGGTAGCCTCCATAAGCACCATGCAAATTTTACGATTGTTCTTGGATCCTATCACTAGGTCAAAGCCTTGTGTTAGTGCAACAGTGTGAACAATTTTTGTCCTCTTGACATTTTAATCTTCACTCTAGCAATTTTCCTTTTAAAAATACTAGTATCTTTATAGTTTAAACAATTTGCTGGGATCTATCTATAATAAACCTTATTTTTCAGCAGAAATTAACATCTGTTACATAAATTATCCAAGTTATTTCTGCATTGACATAAGTTATTAGACAAATTCTTCTCCTCTTTATGGGGTTAGAAAGAGATGCAAACCAACCAAAACTATGCACAAGCTATTTGTCTTCAGCTCAATGCTTCGAGCTTGATCTACATCGAGGAGCTCCATGACATTTCACTCAACAAGCTTGAGAGCCAAATCAAGCAAAATTCAACAATCATCCTCAATATTATTTTATAAGAACATTATTACTGTTGAAATAATATAAGTATTATTGAGCTTAAGCTTGAGCTTTTATGACCCAAACCAACCCTTTTCTCTTGCGAAACCTTAGATGCCTAAGGTCTTCATAAATTTAAGTAGTTTTCATTTTTCCAATATACCACCAATATATATCGAGTCAATTACCCTTGAGATCAAATGGACGACACATTTCATAATCACAACTAATTTATGATGAACCATATTACCATACTCCACATATTTGCACGTATTCTTCCCTTGTTATATTTTACATCAATACTAAAGCCACCAAACCCTCACTACAGAGAAACGCACCAAACAACTCGTTCTTAGTGAAATTTTTCAAGTACCAGTCAAGTTTTCAGAGGGTATATCAACTCTCCATATTTTAATATCACACGCAGAACAAAAGAGATTCTTTCACAACACAAACGATTTTGGATTATGCAGATTAACGCGCTCGCGCGCGCCAATTAAAGACAAGCGACCGAGTTAATCCAATCAAGACCTAATTAGATGCGTAAAAAAGGCTTATCAACCCTGCTTCCTTAAAAAACGAACAAATCGTTCACATATTGTTATCAAATTTCCACACCAAAGAGAACTAATTCAGCTTAGATTACTTCAAAGAGCACAAACCCTAGCTTCGCAACAAAAATCAATCACGATTGTAGTATCAGCAAATTGAACAACAAAGGGGAAGATTAAAGATCTTGCCAAAAAAAAAAAAAAAACCCTAACCTGGTGGTGATGAATTAGAGTCCATTGAAAAACGGGACCGTGCGACAGAGATTGAATCGCTATCCTTCTCTCTTTCGCTCTATCTCTATCTGATCGTTATTGACCAGCTGGAATACGAGTGCGAGGCAGAGATAAGGTCAAAAGTGATGGTCTCGATGTTTTTTCGATTAAAAAAATGGTTGTTGGTACCGAATTATCTGTTGGAATTTTCTCGGGAAAAACGTGAGGTTTTCCCGGAATGTTCTGTTAAGAGCGCGTGTGGATTTTCAGATTGAAGGAAGACGTGAATAAGAACCACCAATAGGGCCCGGCTCTTTCGAGCGGTTTGGGTCCTCCGAAATTCGGCCCGCGTTTAGAAACCTGGACGCGTGGTGTGTTCATTTCAATAATCAGATTCCTATAGGACTCGATGGTAAATGAGGGAAAAAAAAAAAAAAGGAAGACAAGAAAAGGAATAAAGATATATACATACAAGGAAAATTCCATGATCTAATTATTAATAGTTTAAACAGGATCAGTCTTATTATTATCTAATAGAATATATCAAATTCAATCGTAATCAAATTATTAAAATAGTTAATATTCCTATTAATATATTTATTTTAATAATTAAATAGTTGATTAGACAGTCCCGTCGACGAGGATTATAAAAGCTCCCAGAGATATAGATATATCATACATACATGTATTAATTAATTAACTTTTTATGTTTTGCCTTTTTTTTTTAGATATTTTCACGTTTTGCCGTCTATTTAAAAAAAAAAACTTTTGTTTCCTCAAAAAATCTCACCATATAAGGTAAATACTACATTATTTATCTTGTTATGATCAAATTCTAAAATTAAAGGACCATGTATATGTTTATTTATCTAATTTTCTAGTGGGATAAAAGCATGGATATTGCCTAAACTTTTTGAAAATTTTAATTTACTACTTGTATCGTGCTAAATGTGGTACCAAATCGGTACCATTCAGGTCACCATTAGTACTTTCGTCAAATGACTTAACGCTATATGTATGTAGCCAATCATTATACACCACGTGTCACATGAAGTCCACCATTTGGAATTTAATAATTAAATGAAATAATCGAAAAAACAAAAAAAAATTATTGATGTCATGGATGATGTCACTTCTTCTTCCTTGGAAAAGAAAATCCATCATTTCCACATTCACTGCAACCATTTCTTGATTATTTTTTGCTATGATTCCTTTGTGATTTTACTAAAATAATGGTGAAATAAAAAATTACTCATGGAGTACATTTTAGTCTCGATTCATAGTTTTGATGCATCAATTTGAGACAAGAATTTCGAAAAAAAAATAGATGTGGATTTTGAGCTTTTTCTAACCAAATATGTGTCCATTTGTTTTTAGGCAAAATCAAAGCTTCTAGTGTTGGAGATGCATCATACCATCATAATAATGAGAATTATTAATCAGAATTACTCAAATCATGTCAATTTTTAAAATTAAAAATTCGAAACCCTAATCTTCAAAAATTTGGGATCCACGGTTTTGATACCTTCTAAGCTTGATTCGAGCTCCCACAGTATAAACAGGCGCTCGAGCAAAGCTTTTTCCCATAAGCAATTACAAAGATTTTCACTCAAAATGTTTGAATCTAAGAAGTTTGGGAAATTAAGGTTTAGAAGAAAAAGCTTCGAATTTTTAGATTTTATAAGCAAAATCGAGCAAATTAGTTGGTGTAAGGAGCTTCGGAGCTTCCAAGTAAGATAAACTTCCATTAGTAGCTTTAATTCACTTCAAGGGCCCCTTCACTGCCTCCGACTAGGTAAGTCGCCGCCAACCATTATTGAAGCTTAAAAAAAGGAAAAAAACCATCACCAGAGTGTCTAGCACCATTGATTTAGCTAAGACGATACCTTTCCCCACTCTAATAACCATTGGATTAGCTATTTTGAATTTCATCGATCGTTGCTTCTCAATCCACTCCATAATTAGATTAAACTCACGCCTATAGTCCTATACCTAAAGAAGCATCCCTGATCTCAATTCCATAAGTAAGTTGTTTGCCTTTTTCTTCTTTATTTTTATGTTTTTTTTTTTCAATTTTTTCTCTTTTTTTAGATCAAAGGACACATTATGCACAATGATTGACTATATACAAACAACGTTAGGTTATTTGGCAGAAGTACTAACGATGAACTAAAAAGTTACAATTATGTACCACATTCAGTGCAATAAAAGTTCAGGTAGTAAATTGAAATTTTTCAAAAAGTTCAAGTACTATTCATGACATTATCCATTTTCTAGTTCTTTAGTGGTTTTTTGGCATGTTTACCTTCTATTCACTATAAGTATTAGCTCAAATAATAAGGTTGGAAAGATGGTGTTAATGCTTATCAAAACTTTAATTGGCTATTAAATTTACTACTTTAAAATTCAAATAATTATATGTGTATGTGTGTGTAAAAAGCTAATGTAGCAAATAGAACATTATTCTTCTTTTTTAATATTATAAGTTAAGTAATCTTCAACTTCATCTGCTATACTTCATTAATAGGAAGTTGAAAAAGATCTAGACATGATATGCTTAATTTAACAAATAAATGTAGAAGATTTTAATGGATAACATAAAACTTATTTACAACACCGGGGTTATCGCAATCACAACATTTTTCCAAATTTTATTAGATTGTTGGAAAGAAGGGGGGGGGGGGGGGGGGGGGGGGGGGGGGGGGGGGGGGGGGGGGGGGGGGGGGGGGGGGGGGGGGGGGTTTGTTGTGCGTTGTGTGGAATACCTTTTATTGGATTCTCCATCCCTTTAACTCCTAAACACCCATACATAAAAAGGTTCCATTCTACTACGACATATCCATGCCATTAGTCGCAATGAAGTTTTTTTAAGTAAGAACACATCTATCCATCCATCAAAAGATGATACATTCATCAACTATCTTGGTATTCCACATCAGTTAAATTAACTGGCTTTCCTATTTCACAACCCCATTGATATTTAAATGTTTTGCTTTTCTTTTTTTTTCCCTTTTTGGTAAACTAAACATTCATTAGAAAAGGAAAATAATTATAAAAGGTTCATTGGCCTATATGCTTAAGGCTCATAATTCATTAAACAAAAGTCCATGATGGGGGAATCCATGTACGTTTTCCCTAGATCATATGTGATACGGATCAATTTGCGAACTAAAGTTATGTTATGTTTGTGTTTTCTTAATTAATTGTAAGGATATGAATAAGATATTTAGGATATGACACACCTAAGTCTCTTGAACTATTTCTAACCTATTATGCATACAAAGATAAAAAAGAAGCCACCACAACTTATTAAAGTTGATAAGACAAAAGTTTGTGTAAATATATAAGTGTTAGAATTTCATTCATCATCTTTGTCTCTTGTGTTTGTACATGATTACAAAAAAATTGAACTAGTATGACTTTTTTACATTACATGACTCTTAGAGACTAAAAAGATTACAAAAGTACAACAAATAACTCAAAAATTACAAATAATTGAACTTGACCACTTCTTATTGAATGAATAGTTACTATTTGAACCGAACCGATGCAACTTGAATTCTTCTTGTGTCTCCTCGATTTATGCCTTGCCCTAAGAATTATAAAGGCTTTAATTATTCTTGTCATTGTTAATATTTCATCCTTTCAAGTGGATTGTTATGAAACAATTCGTATCAAATTGCTTCATAAACCAAAAGGTGCAAATTCAAATAGAAGAGCCACAATCATTTGCAGACCCAATATAAATTCATGAGCGGTTAAAGGGAAGACTTTTCTTGAATAATGATGACTCATTTAAAACTCATAACACTTCAATGATTTTGGAAAAATATGACATTGACATGAAACATCTATTCACAAATCAAACCATCACTAGCATTCACAAAAATAACTAACTTTTACCCAAGATAATGCTTAAAGAACAAACCAACACAATAAGTAAATCGATTAACCATGATTTACTCTTGCACGCCCTAAGCATGCAGTTGGTCAATGTTGGATCAGTGTTCCCGTATGTTGAGTGTTGACCAATGGGTTTGATCATTGACCCATTTTCCCACTTAAATAATTTATTAATTAAGTCTTCCTCCAAAGATTGTGTATTGACTTTATTGATAAGGTATTCAAAGCCATTTTCTTCATATTTTTCAAATGTGTGTGCTTCATTTTGCTCTTGAATAATATAACTTTGACCTACTTCAAAATAAATAAAACATGAAACTAAAAAAAAAAAAAAAAAAAGCTTTGAAATCAAAACATGAAGGCATGTTACGCCACACACTCGTGTATAAAGGGGTATCCTCCATTAGTCAAATAATCAGGTCTTGAAACAAGTCGAAATACGGCCGCGTATGGCACTGGCTTAAGCACGACGTACCAAAGGCAGTGTCCTCAACAACCACACAACTAGACTTTGAAAGCTAAAATACGACCATAGGACTAAGTCATCATCCTTAGCACAATGGTAGGCCAAGTCATGCCATCCCCTAGCCTCTCTGTCTTCATAATGTATGCATGGATACGGCCATGACTTCATGCACGGTTTATGACACGAGCGTGGTGAAGGCAGTGTGTACATCTATGACTTCCTTGATTTGCTTAGTTTCAACCATTATCTTTTCCATGGGTATGATCTTCAAAATTGAAATATTTTCCTTCATAATTTTCTTTTCCTTTCCTTTCCTTCATACTTAAACTGTTACGCCCCGAATGGTACCCTAAACGTGGTAGTCTGCCGGACACAATATTAAAGTCTAGGAATGACCACCTCAGTCACTTAAAGGCTTCTATACTATGTACAAGGCATCTAACACATAGAGAAGACACATCGAAGTGATACATTTTATATTGATACAACTTGAGTAACAATATAAAGGAAATACAATTCACTATACTTCAATTACAATTCATCCACAGATTTCACTACACAAACTATTATAAGACAATTCACAAAACCTAGCTAATATCTTCAAATATCCTTACTTCCTACCGGAATCTTGAAGTCATATTCGGCTCCAAGCATCTCGGTCCCCAAGTAGCATTCTCCTATCAACCTGTTTATTCAAACATCTATTGTGGTATAAGTTACACTAGCTTAGTGAGAGTTCTCTTAATTTCGTACCATAACAAGAAAACTATAAATCATCCATATACTATGCATGAACAAACACATGAGCAGACAATTATATATGGGTAACTAGAACCCATACACAGAACAAATTTATACCCTCCATATCTTGGGTTAGGAATGGTATTAAAAGTCTACACGACCTTCTGCTAGTCCCCAAGGCTCCCAGGCTCATAGCACTCGACTCGACTAGGCTCATACATGGGATGCATCCCCAGTGCAACTTAGTTCCCTATGAATAAACTCTGATACGGGGTCTCATTCTCCAAATAAGTCCTTGGACCATACCAATCGACCTGCGTAGGAGTAGCACGCTACTAAATACAACGGGTCCGATGCGATGCATGACTAATTTATTTTTGCTTAGGTCAAATTATTTATACATTCTTTAGAGTGACCAATCAATATCATACACATAAACATAAATAATATGAACAGTGCAGTTATCCAATCGAATCATGGTTTCGATATGCTTTAGTATTCTTTGGCATACATAAATCAAAGTCTCATCGATTATCCCATCCCCATTTATAGCTACAAGCATAAATAAGGTAACAAAATAAGAGGAAAACTCACATGTCCATTCGACTCCGGTATTTTAATAAAAGTAATCCGGTGATAGGGAATCGACGATTTCGAGATCACCTAAAAAGGAAAAAAATACCTTAATAAGTATTTCATCACTTAACTAATCCAAACTATTTAACAAAACTAGAAAATTCGTAATTCTCGTCCTATGCGGGAATTCCAACTTAAAACGCCCATAACTTGGTCATTTTAACTTGGAATTTAGCAAATTATATACTGATTTCTATCTACTTCGAAAGATCTATCTAATTGTAATATTATATTTAAGTTTTGAAAACTTTTAAGCTTCGAAAAGATCTGATCAGTTCAGATCAGTAGCGAAAACCACTTTAGAAAATTGATTTTGTGAAAGTTCATAGAGTTTCTACTATCAAAAACAAATATGCATGCAATATGAACAAGTTACTATCATAAATGATATGACATGGAATAAAATTTGATATAATTAATGAGGAACCGAATTAGTTTAGACTGTTAGAGAACCTACTCCACACCCCATCAGGCTATATAATGCTAACTATATTCATTACACAATGAATACTATTATAAGATGACTAGTGTAGGCTTCATAATAACATAAATGGTATAACTATCCAAAATACCACTCTAGCAAAGTGTGATTATCGGAATTGATTTCTAATGTAGTACTAATGCTCAAAAAACTATTTGCTCCTTTAAAAAAAAAAAAAAAAACTAACTCAGTAGCTTACTCACTCACTCTCAAGTGGTTTCACGGGGTTTCCTATTGAAACTAATGATGGAATAATTTAGAAAAATTGGGGATTTTAATCGTTTTATTTTTCACGAACCATCACTTTTAAAGAATTCAAATCGAGACGATCCTTATAAATTAAGGCCTTGCGCATGGATACGGAAATCGGGAGAATCCTAGAGATCGCAACTGAGCTCGAAGTTGAAGCTGAACGCCTCCTTATAGCCCGGCAGGATGTAATGCCTTCTTTTACCATTAATGTGTCTCTTTTATGCAAGGTTCTATTGTTTTTCATGACAATTGTTGCGAGTGATGTGATTCTATTGCATGGGTTAAAATCATATTAATTAGTTCCAACACTCAAAGTTCTTAAGAACAGTATCTTTTTGTTTGTTTGAAAATGAAAATTTATTCGTCCTATTTAGGCGATATTTACTGGTTTTAGTGATGAAGTTTTGATGACAGATTGTATACACCTAGAACATATTATATAGACCTAGAACATTAAGTAACCTAGGACAAATACTCAAACCTAGAACATAATAGAGGAACCTAGGATATTCGTTAATCTAGGACAAATGCGAATACCTAGAACATATTAAAAGAACCTAGGCTATTCCTTCACCTAGAGCAAAATATAGAACTCAGTATATTTTGAACACATGCTACTAAAGTTTCTCTAAGGTATTAAAAAATGTTCTTGGTCATGAGTCTCAGGTCCTAGGTTACTACATATTTTTTAGGTAAGAGTGGAAGCTCCAAGTTATAGTATACCTAGAACAAATGCGAATACTTATAACATATTAAAAAACTTAGGACATTCCTTCACCTAGAACAAAATACAGAACCCAGTATATTTCGAACATATGCTACTAGAGTTTGTCTTGTGTATTAGCAAATATTCTAGGTCACGAGTCCTAGGTACTAGGTCCCAGGTTACTACATATCTCCCAGGTAAGAGTAGAAGTTTCAAGTCATAGTACACCTAGAATAAATGCAAATACCTAGAACATATTAAAAGAACTTATGACATTCTTCACCTAGCACAAAAATAAAGAACCTAGTACATTTCCAATATGCTTTACAACAGTTTGTCTTAGGTATTAGCAAATGTTCTAGGTGACGAGTCCTAAGTACTAGGTACTAGGCTACTACATATCTCCCAAGTAAGAGTGGAAATTTCACGTCATAGTACACCTAGAACAAATGCGAATACCTAGAACATATGGAGACCTGGAACATATGGAAACTTAAAACTTTTGAAAGGATCTGGGACAAACATGTTGGCGTAGGATATTCTTGAACTTAGAACATTAGAAGACCTGATACCTAGAATAAATGGACCTACCTAGAACATTTATAAGGATCTAGTAGAGGTGGGCAAGTGGGTTAAACGGGCCAACCCGGCCCGGCCCACTTTGGCCGTGGGTTAAACGGGCCAAAAAAATTTGGCCCGTTTAACCCACGGGCCAAAATTGCCTAACCCTAACCCAACCCACTTTAGCCGGTGGGTTAAACGGGCCAGCCCACTTTTGACCCTTTTAACCCACTTACATATTTTGTGAGTTAAATGGGTCAAATTGACCCATTTAACTTATTTATACTAATTAAATAAGATATATATAATAAAAAAGAGAGTTTTATAAGGTTATATATATTAATGATTAATTTCATTATTATTTTAATTACTTTTTATATAAAAATAAATTTTCTAAAATAACTTATTAGATAATATATTCATTTAAAACAATAATAATATATTTTATAAATTTGTATGGTGCATGTGCATTAATTTATCATTCTTTGTTATAATTAACACATAAATTTAATCTCAAGTATAAAAATCTCAAGAATAACCTTCATTAATACATATTTACCCTATAATTATTTATTTTAATTTTATAAAAGTGGGTTGGTGGGTCAACCCACTTAACCGCGGGCTAGCCCACTTTGGCCCGCGGGTTAAGTGGGTTGGGTAAAATTAACCCACTTTTAAACGGGCTAAAAAAAGCTGACCTTAACCCACTTTTAAAGTGGGTTAAACGGGCTGGCCGCGGGCCATAACCCATTTGTCCAGCTCTAGGATCTAGAACATGTGGCAATCTAGAACTTTTGAAAGGACCTAGGATAAATATGTCGACCTGGGACATTCTAATACCTAGAAAAAAATGGACCAACCTAGAACATTTATGACGACCTAGAACATGTGGCAATCTAGAACTTTTGAGGACTTAGAAAAAATATGTCGACTTGAGACATTCTTGAACCTGTAAATGGGAAAACCCAATACCTAGAACAAATGACCAACCAAGAATATTTACAAGGACTTAGAACATATGGCATCCTAGAACTATAGAAAGGATCTGGGATAAATATGTCAACCTAGGACATTTTGGAACCTAGAACAAATTGACCAACTAGAAATGTATAAGATGACTTGGAACATATGACAACCTATAATTTTTTAAAAGATAAGACAAATATATCAATTTGTAACTAAACTAACGATTTTTATTTTTTTTCTTTCATCTAATGGCCGCAGATGACACATGTACACAAATCTTTTTTAAACGACTTAACGTAAGTATGACCCTTTCTTGCCAACAAGAACAGGAGCAGGCAATCATGAAACAAAGATGCACGAGTGGCACACCTTAGCGTGCTAGATAAGATAAGATTGTAGGACTCTTAGAATTCTACGTCTTGGTTTTTGTGAATTGTGATTGTCTGACGGCATTGTCCTACACTTGGCGACTTGACTTGACCTTGGCATTTGTATTTTTTATTTTTTCCAAGGATATTCGTGAAGACCTATAAATAAGCATTTTATATTTTAATATCATATCTCATTCTACTTTTATATGGTGATACAAATTTGCATCACATGTATATAATATATATTTTTCGTATCCTATAATAGCCATTAAGTATCTTCCGATGATTCATTTGAAAAGGTGAATCATTTTTATAGAGGGTGTTAATTTTTTTTTCATTTGTAAAATAAATATGTTAAAAAATTGTCGGGAAATAGAACTTTGTCAATGATAGCACAGGGCTTTAAATTATATATAATTATTATTTATTTAGATTCGGCTCTTTAAGTTGAATAATGGGGTTTGAAAAGCTTGTTTCTTATTTGGATGATCAAGAGAGTTTTGATATGGTGGGATTGAAGCAAGACCCATCAAACTAATCTGTCCATCATCTAATATTTTTTAATATGGCTCATGTACTAAAAAATAATTCATTTTGGTTGTTGATTATCAATGTGATATAAGAAATGATGTTGATGGCTAAATTCTATACATAGTCTCTTATCGTTTGAGTGAGAGAAATTTGATAGAAATATTGAGGTGCTATTGAAATTCTATCTCAAGAGACCAAAAAACTTTTTCAATAAGACTAATAGATTTAATACTTAATAACTCATCCACGCATTTGAGATGATAGAAATTGCTTACTCCTCGTCTTTAACCCATGTCTCTCTTAATCAATATTAACGTGTCATTCTATTCCACCTCTCTTTAGTCACATGTGGTAAAATACTTTTATCCAAATCCATACATGTATAATGACAAATTTTTATTTTCAAAAAAGAGAGAAGCTTTTGTAAATTCTTATTTCCAAAACAAGATGTTGATATGAGCAGATGGAGGGGTCGCAAATATTTGAATGTAAATTAATTTGGGCCTATTATTATAATAGTCACGTCACAAAAATTAATGGTCTTATGTATTAATTGAGTAAATGGTATATGATAATCTATGCCCTTACAATTTAAAATTGAGGAACCTTTTAGATCCGCAAATAGAATCTATAAAATCACTTGGAACCAATAAAATCACAAGTTCAGAAAACTATAAGCCTAAACTCATATTTTTTTAAAGATTTACACATGATATGTTTTATATCTTTTTTAGCTAACTATCATTATAAAAAATCAAAGACAAATAAAATGGTTTGAGTTGACCTATAATTTTAAGAGTAATATCTATTCTTTCAGGGGAAAAAAATCTTGGAGGAGATTGGGAATGTCATTACATTTAAATATTTTTCTTTTCCTAAACAAATCAACAAAGAAATTAAGACCTGAGCCGGTTTTGATGACTTATTTAATCATTAATATTTATGTCGAACTGATATTACATCATTAAAATATTTAATATATTATTTATTATATATATTTTAATGATTAGATGAATAGCAGAAGATACAGAGAACAGTAAAAGTTGCACTAATAATACGTACTAAATATCGTCATATGCAGTTGAATCTCCCCTTATAAATAGCCTCTGTCAAGAAGCCATAAAGTGTCCATAAATGAATCAATCTCTTCGATGTATTACCAAGAGAGATGGGGAGACACTACGACTGTTATACTGAGAGGGTCAGCCTTTCCTTCATAAGTTCACGTTGGATTAACTTATCTAACTTCCTTTTTCTCTTGTAATTACTAATCATGGTACAAGTTTTGAGATATTAATTTATCATAAAATCAACAAATTAAAGCATATTAATGTTGTAAAAAATATTTATTTAAATTACTAATAATGCAAAAGCAATGGTTTAATGAATGCTTAGATACTCATTAAAATATCACATACATAAAAAAAAAAATTATAAAACTTTTGATGATAGTTATCTATATTTATAAGATATTTCTTTTATTGCAAATATGAAAGTATGGTAAGCAATATCATAAAATGATATGTATAAGTAAAGGAAAAAAAATCTCACCAAATGATTTGTAAATATATATATGTATATATATAAATTAATCTCTTCACATGCACACACATAAATAAAATTTCAAGAAGGAAGGCAAGGAAGGCCCTTTTCTCCGGATAGGTTCATGATATTTAATATATACTAGCAGAAAGTGCACTTGTATTGCGTATGCCAAAAAAAAAAAAAAAGAACAGGAACGGTTTTGTATATGAATGAAGTGGGAGAGGAGAGAGAATGAAGATAACATCAAGGATGATTTATTATAGGAGGAGAAAGAGGTGTAACCATCTAAATAAATATAAAAAATAACTATCCTCCTTTAGTTTTTTATTTTTTGACGCTAAAGAAGTGAGTTTACTTAATAATAATAGATAATAGATATTGAATAAATTATTAGTGATTGGATTTCCTTTGTTATCCTAACCAATTAGATACAGTCGAGAATTACAACTTTGAGTAGGTACAAGAAAAACAAATAAAAAAAGAATGAATCTTACCATAGTCATTATATATCTTTCAATTTACAAGTGGCATAATGTAACTTATGGTATAATATAAGTTTCATAACCTTACTTTTTGAACCCTTGTCGCAATTCATTTCGTATTTTCTAAAGTCTTTACCATCGAGAATTGAACTTATGACAAGGAAACTGTAATAAAGCACCCTTAACAATTACATCACCAAACATCAAATGTTTCAATATCATCCCAATTTTAAAGTATCAAGCATTTTGCCTCATTGTATACACAACTTTGAAGGGAGGGGGGCTTAGGACCCTCTCAAGCCTCCTTGTAAGTCTGTCTTTGATTAAGGCTACTTTTATATTTCCTTCATTAAAATGAATAAAACCGAAAAGAAATAGCAATTATTTGATTTTGTTTTGTTTTGTGACTTTAGGTAATAAGTCTGGTTGGTTGGAATGGATTAAAGGTGGAAAGAAACACCAGTTCTATTTGTATTGTTTTGTTTTATCATTGGAGGTATTTTTGAAAAAAAGAAAGTTGCATTTTGTGAGGTACAATAATTATTTTAATAAAAAAATAATAAGGATTTCTAATTTATTTATATTATATATAATAGACTTTTTTTGATATACTTTTTTATAAACCAAGCAAGAGAATAAGTATTTCGTTGTAAATTGTAATAAAGACAGAATGATAATTTTATTCAAATAAACCAAGCATAATATTAGGTATAAATGAGTCAAACCTGTTCACAAGTTACTATAATCGACTTGTTGTTTAATCAAGCTTAAAACAACAACATTTGAGTCGATGTTGAGCTCAAATTACTGGAATAATTTGTCAAGTTAAATTTAGGTATTAAATATCTTAACTGACAAACTTAATTGACTCAAGTGGAATTTATGTATTAGTCAACTTTGAATCTAATTTACATATTGATATTATTTTAACTAAAAGAAAAGACATGTTAAAAAAAAAAGATAATCACTCCATCATAGTCTTGTAGTTGACTTGAATAACAAAACAAAATTTTCTTCAAAATTTTTTTTTTTTATATATATTTTGAGGCAAGTGCCTTAAATAACTAATTTGCCCCGCTAATTAATAAAAGTAGGTAGCCATCTTCATAAGTCAACATTACATGTGTGCACAGAAATCTAAAGGTATATAAGCTTTAGTTGCCCACCTTAAGTTTTGGAGATGGTCGGGCACCATCTTATGAGGGTTGTAGGACCACTGGTGACTTCTCTTTGTCTTTGGATGGTTGACCATTGACTAGTTTTTTCACCTTTTTTTTTAAATTTTTAATAGTTTTTATCATATTGTTTAACTAAACATATTCACCAAGATCACCAAAAAGTTGTAAAACATAAATAAGCAAAGTGAAAAAAATGTTGAGATCTTGAGATGAGTAGAACAAAGTGAATAGAGCATGAAACTACCATGTTGACATAGATTTTGGAATTCAGGAGGTAAAATCTCCACTATTATATCCGTGAACCACTATGAAACTAGACCTATTAAACTTAAAAGATACAAAGATCTCTATAGAACTCATAAATTCATCTATTGCATTTTTATGGATTGAAATTTCGAGGTAAAATTTTGATATCTTGAACTATTAATTTATTTCCATAACAGCTCAAAAGAGTAAACTCTATACAAGATTTTATAGACATTTCTGCGCACACTTTTTCCCATAAAGAGTTTTTTATTTTTTTCAACATTTGTCAACTTCATATTTATACTTCTATATGTATAATGTATGCCAATGACATGACTGATTGCCCAACCGTCTACGATAATTTATGTATTTATCTTGAATTATCTATATGTTTATTTGTTCTCCCTTTTGGTGATACTTAGAGCTTAGTGGTAGAAATATAATATTGTTTTTCATTCATTCATTTATTAATTTAATATTTTTAAGTTGAAGTAAATACCTAGATCTCTGACTTTCAATGTCCGTTTGAAACCTGTTCAATTGAGTAGATATTATATGATAAATAGTGTAATATCGTTATTCGCTCCTTCCTAGTGAAAACATACATACCCCAAAGAGAAAATACACATAAGTTAAGCATAATTACCCTTAATCTTCAAGACTATTACACCATTAAGGCTTCGTGTTCAAGTGGGATGAATGAGGATTTTTGCAAATCCGTGTTGCATGGAGGCCCTTAATAGTGCATGAAAAGCTTATAATTTATTTCTACTATACTTTTCATTTTAATTTACTAAAGCTTTGGGTTAGTAATTTTTTTCCCCTTTTTACTTGTCTAGCACAAAGAAGATCCTCAAAATGTATAGAGCTTCGTTCTGTTTACACCTAACCCAGATTCATACATAGCAATTGGGTTTTCAAGCAATGGACGAATGGTGGGATCGGTGCAATTGTTTGGTGGATAACTAGTAGTGAAATTTATGCCAAAGAATACTCTCTGAAGGAACTTCAACATCCCAAGTAAACCTCGTGAAGGAACTTTACCGCTTGGAATAACACTCTGAATCCGATTGGTTCTATTTGTTTTTCCAATTGAATACAAACCAACCGGACTCGCAGATCATCTATGCGGTCGGACCGTCCGGTGTCGCTCCTTCCAAGGACGATCTCCAATTGAAAAAGCATAGGGACATCATATCGGCCACTATAAATTATGCTTCAGGTCAGCTCATAAACAGTCTCCTTGTCTGCTTTGATTTTTCCATTCTCAATCAATTATTCTTTTGCTGAAAATTGTCAATAATTCATAAACTTTAATTTCGATATGATTAAGTTCCTTAATTTATTAATATTGTAAATAATTTTTAAAACTTTCATAAAACTTGTAAAACCCTTGAGAAAATGCAATTAATCCTTAAAGTTTTAATCTTAGTAAGAAACATCCAGTGCTAATACTTTTCTTTTAAAGTATAAAACATACATTAAAATTCAGGGTTTTTTTTTCATTTTTTTTTTTGGTCAAATGGGATATCTATCATTGAATAGGTTATATAGGTGAATTACACTAGAAGGTTCTAATGTTTGGGGATAAATTCATTTTGAGTCTTAATATTTCAAAAAATTAAAAGAGGTCTCAATGTTTGGAGGAAGTTCATTTAAGGTCCAACGTTTGAAACGTATCAATAGGAGAAAAATCTTCTGAGTTTTGATTAATTATTATCTCTGTTGACACGTATTCTTAGGACTCAAATTGATCAATTTCTTCAAATATTGACCTTAAATGAACTTACTCCCAAATGTTGGGATCTCTTTTCAATTTTTTGAAACGTTAGGACCCAAAATAAACTTACCGGAGGATGTTTTAGTGTAGTTTACCTAGGCTATATATGTTTCAACTTTCACTGCAGCAAGCACAGTTTATACAGGTCTCTCGGTAAATTCCTCGGGTATTTGCTAAGGGTGAAAAAAGCTCTTCAGACTTTAGAAGATTAGATTAAACATTCCCCAAAATATACTCCAAATCTTATTCTCTAATGGCAATATAGCATGGACATTCCATAGGAAACCACCCAAACAAATCCCACTATCAGACGTAAAAATGCCCACAACCCCTGCAAAAGATGTATCATATTTAAGGGAACCATCACAATTCATCAGTCTCCGTCATTTTTCAAGCAACCTAATGATTGGTTCAAGGCCTAAAAAGCTTTGCTTCCGTTGATCCCTTTGTGTTGTCCAGAATTAAGACGCAACAGCATGGCATAGATGCAACCACTGAGGATTTGGGTCATCATTATCAAATGGTCGACAGTTGTTTTCCTTGCAAATACCCCAAACATAGAAGAGCAAGTGACGCTTCGAAAATTCCCATTTCTAGGCCAATAAGCACAGTTATCCGTTTATCCAATAATCATATTCGACATCATTGTTAACTATTGATGAGAATGAAGTGGTTTGAGAATGCCTTGTGTGTTCTATGCGCAATTTACTTTCTATAAGTAGGGTCTATCAAATTTTCTTTGACCTCATATCTTCCAGCTTAACACTAGTAGATAAGCTTTATTTCGGCGTTTTAAGTCTCATATCCCAACACCACATAAGTTTCCAGGACAAGTTACCTTATACCATTTACTTTGCATAAGTTGGGTCTATCAAATTTTCTTTGACCTCATATCTTCCAGTTTAACACTTGTAGATAAGCTTTATTTCGGCGTTTTAAGTCCCATAACCCAACACCACATAAGTTTCTAGAACAAGTTACCTTATACCATGACTCACCATGAAATCTAAATATATTTGAGTCATGTTCCCAAAAAAACCCCATGCAAAAGCGTGCAAAAATGTTGCTTGAAGCGTGCTAAGCACTGTCCTTAAGGATAATTCGCCCAGCATAGTAAAACATAAAAGATTATGGATGTATCCTTCAAGATTCTATAAGCTTTCTAACAAAAGCTACAAAAAAGAAGTAGCGGAAAATAATAAGAGAAAAACCTAATAGATCATAAAAATGAAGAAGAAGAAAAAAGCAGTAGTGAGTGGCGCTATTTTTTTTTTTTCTTTAGGATAATAATGATAATAACAATATATGGATAATGATATACAAAGAGATGAGGTGCAACAGGGTAACCCATTTTGAACTAGTCAAAATTTGCTAGTTTTAAATACCATCTGAATTAATTAAAAAATAATGCTAATATAAAAAGTTTTTATGTGTGCGCGAGTCCATTCCTTTTCCATTTACTCTATACAAGCTCATATGAAGGAGTAAGTTAATAACTAAGGACAAGGAACTTGCTATCAGGAATGTGGACTAAAGTCCTTTTGAAGCACTATTGGTATTACATATACAATCCCCCACACCTTTCAAAAGGACAAAAACAAAGAGATAAAAAAATGCTAGGTTTCCTCGTATGAGTATTATGCATTGAATCTAGTGTCTTTAAAACTACAAACTAGATTGAGGAAAATGAGACATAACTTACAAAATAAATGGTGAAGCTTAATGTTTTTATGAACCAAGAATTTTACTATAAGATAAAGTGCTCATTAATCACATGATTCTCCAAAAAAAAAAAAAAATCTAACATTTGTTGTGGTTTTGTGTTAATAGGCCATGCGTGTCCTTGGTTATTCATAAGTGCTCTAGAGATTTTGCCACTAATCTTATAAAAATGGACCCTCTTCACACTCATATAGTCATTCCATCAAGAGAATACTACAGAATACACCACCTTTGAAGGATATGGAATTTGATTAAGAGCTTTACTCAACTTCACTTTCTTTGTAGTTCAACACTACATACACCGTAGGAGGCACAGTATTTAATAGTGCTACACAAATCAACTAATAACTTATTATCACCTATATGAACCTATTTCATGGATCTCTAATCATATAAGTTAGGTTACCATCATTGTTGATACCTCAACTTGGCTTTAGTCCCATACCCCTCGATGTTTTACTCATTAATTTTCGTTCTAAAGCTTTAGTGAGGGATCAGCCAAATTCACTTCTAACTTCACATAATCTATTGAAATAATTCCATCTTTTAGTAATTGCTTCACTACATCATGTCTCGATCAAATATGTATATTCTTTCTATTAAAGGTCTTAAACCTAATGGAATAATATTTGCCATGAAATTTCTTAACCACTTAGCCTCATTACCAGCCAATTCCAGAGCAATAAACTCTAACTCCATAGTAGACTTAGCTATGATAGTTTGTTTGGTTGATTTTCATGCAATTGTACCATCACCAAGAGTAAATGCATAACCATTAGTAGATTTTGTTTCATCTAATTCGGAGATCCAATTATCATCATTGTATCCTTCTAATACAGTGAGAAATCCACTATATTGAATATTATACTTTATAGTACTTTTAAGATATTTCACCAGCCTGACTAATACAGTCCAATGATCATGACTAGAATTGTGGGTATACCTATTCAATCTACACACAACATATGCTATGTCCGGTCTTGAAAAATTCATTAAATGCATCAGACTTCTAATTATCTGTGAATACTTAGACTAAGCAACGATATGACCTGTATTTTTCCTTAATCAGCATCATAAGGGGTACTTATATGATTGAAATCAAAGTGTACAAACTCCTTAAGAAGTTTCTCAACGTAATGTTCTTGTGATGGCATGATAGTATCATACCTTATGATTTCAACAGCCAAAATAACACTTGTTTTACCCATGCCTTTCATATATTATATATATATATAATTTCTTTTATGTACTACATCAAGACTAGTACCAAAGATAAGCATACTATCTACATATAGGCATATAATCACACAATCATTATCAATAAGTTTTGTATAGACACATTTATCAACTTCAACAGTAAAGAAACCATCTCTTAATAAAACTTGGTCAAATTTCTCATGTCATTGTTTTAGAGCTGTTTTAAACCACATAAAATTTAAGAAGTTTACAAACTTTTTTTTCTTGTCTCGAAATAACATAACTTTCAGGTTGTACCATATAAATTTCTTCTTCCAAATCGTCATTTAGAAAGGTTGTTTTCACATCCATTTGATGAATAAAAAGTTTATAAATTGAAGCCAAAGCTATCAAAACTTAAATAGAAGAAATTATAGTTACAAGGGCAAAAGTATCAAAATAGTCAACATTTTGCTTTTGAGTAAAACCTTTAGCAACTAATTTAGATTTAAACTTATCAATTGAACCATCAAGATTTAATTTCCTTTTAAAAATCCATTTACAACCAATAGGTTTAGCTCCACAAGGTAAATCTACCAATTTCCATGTTTTATTTTGTAAAATAGAATCGATTTAACTTTAATGGCTTCTTTCCAAAAAGGCGCATCAAAAGAGAAAATTGCATCTAAAAAGATTAATGGATCATTTTCAATAAGATAGGTGTAAAAATCATTTCCAAAAAAATTTTCTTTCCCTAGTCTTTTACTTTTTCCCAAATCTTCATTTTTAAAAACATTTTTAAAAGTAGTTCTAGAAGCTGGTGTATGGGGAATATTTTGAGATTTTAAAGGAAATACATGTTCAAGAATTATGCATTTTTTTTCTCTTAATAATGGTATTACACTCTAGCACATCACTTTTAAAAACAAGAGATCTATATGTAACACTATATTCAGTACATCTAATAAACATGCAATATGAAGTTTTAGAACTTAGTTTTCTTTTCTTAAGATCAAGAAGCATAACTTTAGCAAGATACCCTCACACTTTCAAATATTTTAAATTAGGAAAATAAACTTTCCAAAGTTCATAAGGTGTTTTTTTCTTTTTTCTTATAAGGTATCCTATTTTGCAAGTAGCATGTAGTTAATATGGTTTCACCCTAAGGATTTTTAGGTGCATTAGAACTTACAAGCATACAATGAATCATTCCTTTTAAGGTCTTATTTTTCCTTTTAGCTACTCTATTTGATTTTGGGGAGTAAGGTGAAGTTATTTCATAAATATTCCTTCCTTTTCACAATATTCATTAAGTCAAACATACTCACCACCTTTGTTTGATCTAACTCTTTTAATTTTATTATTTAATTGATTCTCTACCTCAACATTGTATATTAAAAACATGTCAAAAGCTTCATCTTCATTCATAAGCAAATAAACACTAGTATATCAAGAAAAATAATCTATAAAGGTTACATAATATCTTTTACCTCATCTAATCATAGTTTGCTTCAAATCACTTATAATAATTTGAATTAAACTTAATAATAAAAATTCTTGAAAAACATATGCACATGTTCTATTAATTTGTTTTGTTTCAGCACAAACTTCACATTTACACATGCTTAAATAATTGATATTAGAAATTAAGCCAACAGATTGCATTTTCTTAATATATGGTAAACTAACATGTCCTAGTCTACCACACCATAAATCACAAGAATCAATTAAGTAAGCAGAAGAACTAGCATTTTCATTTATAATTTCAAAAACATTGTGATACGCCCCACACACCAACAATGATATGATCCAACTAGTTTATAGCCTATATTTAATTTGCAAGTAAATAAAAGATATGGATGGCATTATTAATGGATATGATGCATTGATAACAATCCATCCTATACTCACTCTCTTGACATGACGCAAAAGATTGATCGAGTGGTTGTCCGCCACAATCAAGGATTGATAAGAACTAAGGTTTTGTTCTCAAAGAAAACAAGACAAGAGAATAATATAATGTTCATTAGTTGTTTAGGGTTTCTTCATAATTGGGTATTTATAGCAAACCCTTACATAACGGCAAACTTGCAAATAACATGACATAAGAAAAAGAACCATAAAACAATCAAAGAAGGACATGTGTGCATCACAAAGGAAGTCGAATTCGAAGGCTCGACTGCTAGTTGTAGCTTAAATTGTGACCATGGTAGTGGCAATTGTTTAGGATGTAGGGAAACTTAGTTTCCCCTAGCTGGTTGTGGTTCGAGTCACGGTATGAATCGCAACTGCGCTTGTGCCCACGGTTTCGGCTATGGGAAACTTAGTTTCCCCCGGTTGGCCGTGGGTTTTTCGCAGTCTCAGGAGTGCCTGCGCCTATGGTTGTGGTTCCCTCCACGCTTGATATCTACTTCCCTTCATCTTTGGTTGCATGATCTTGGTGTGTTTTATTGCCTTCAATTGTAATCATGCTCATGCTTAAACCCTTTGTATGATCCTAATCATTTTCAAGGAATTGCATCTCCTCATCTGTATCGGTTTTGTTAAAGGCTCGCTAGAGTAGTCCTTATATTCCTTTTGCTCATGCTCTACTAATAGGGCCTGCTTAAGTTGATTATTGAGTACAAATAAACTATACTACAATAGCCCTTGCCAACAAAAACGTTATCTTTTTCATTACAACTTTTCATACTCAATGAAATTTTCACACCTACTCTTCCCGACAATGCTACGGAAATCAAATTAGTTCAAATATTAGAATATGCTGCACCTCATTTAGAGCTAATGTCTTGCCAGATGTGAGCTTTGGAAGAACCTTTCCTTTCTCAAGAACTTAGGTAGTTCAAGAATCACAAGATAAACAGATTCTTCTCCTTCCTTAACTTGTATATAGGTCATGAATGCATCTTTGTTTGCACAAATATGCGTAGTAGCACTAGAATCTATGACCCGTTTTTTACATTGACCACTATTTTCAAAGAATGACAGCGGCAATAATATTATCTACTTGAACCAAATTTACTTTTGGTTTAGCAAGATTGACATTTCTTCCCATCCTCTTTCTCATTAAGTGCATGATGGTCAGGTTTGCCATACAAAGCAATTAAGTCTCTTCTTAAGCATGAGATTTGACCTGGGCTTGTAATTAGGTTCTTTTCTTTCCTTTTGTATGCCTATGAGGCTTGTGTTCCATCAAATTTACCTTGCTTGCAATCTCTTTCCTTGGTAACTTAGGATTCCTTTCGATTGGTGTCTTCAATGATGATGTAAGTGATCAGTCATCAAGTGGAAGTTGTTCACGCTTGTATTGAGTTACTATTGGTAGTCGCTCCATGATTGAAATAGCTTTTCTATGAGCTAGCTAGCCACAAACTCATTTTGTAGAATGATATTTTAAGACTTGAGATCTTCTATTAGCTTGTGGTACTCATTAATCTACACCTTTATATGTTTGTCCTCAACTATCTCTCATTTGTAATTTTTTTCCAATGACAAATTTTATATCCCTGCATCTTCAATAGTGTACTTAGTGGTCATAAAGTCCCAAATCTCCTTTGTTGCTCTATAAGAGTAATAAACATTGAACAACTCATTAGATAAAGTACTTAGAATAGTATGCCTACATGCCTTATTTGCACAAGTCCAAAGCTCCATTCATTTGGAGGATAAATCCATAGGTTTAGCATCGGTAAGAGCATAAGCAACACAATATATATCCAGAACCAAGAAGATACATCCTGTCATCTCTGAAAGTTATCTATGTTAAAGATATCTATTTTTGATATGTCCATAAATGGTTTTGGATAAGGAACCACTGCAAAATGGGAACAATGCCATTTAGCAACCTTATGAACAACAATAGCAACAATCCAAGGTGCAGGAGCAGTATCAACAGATAGATCCGTCGCCTTAAGTATCCTTAAGATTGTTGTATGAAAAACATTTATAAATGCTTGATACGTACTATGCACTAATCTTAAGGATCATTTACTCAGCACAGTAAAACATAAAGGATTATGGGTGCATCGCTCAAGATTCAAGAAGCCTTTAATCAAAAGTTAAGGAGTATGAATAATAGAAAATAATAAGAGAAAAACCCAACAAAATTAGAAAACACGAAGAAGAAGAAGAAGAAGAAAAGCAGTAGTAAGTTGCTTTTTTTTTTTTTTTTTTTTTTTTTAAGGATGATAGCAACAATAATAGCAACAATATATGATAATGATATATAGAGAGATGAGTTGTGAAGGGTAGGAAAAAACTTGCATAACAATTAGATAAGAATATGTAATGAGACGATAAGATTTTTAAAAATGGCTAAATAATAGGCACTAGAGCAATAGAATTACAAAACATGGTAACTAATTTTGAACTAGTCAAAATTCGCTACTTTCAAATATCATCTAAATTAATTACCAAAATAATGCATGATATAAAAAAGTTTCCTTAAACCAAGCTAATATAATTATCACATGCACAGGTGGCGAATCCAGAAATTTACACTAGCCCAATCTAATATTGTGCATGCGAGCCTATACCTTTCCATTAACTCTTTACAAGCCCATATGAAGAAGTAAATTAATAAGTAAGGACAAGGAACTTATTCTATGGAACGTGGGACAAAGTCCTTTTGAAATTCTACAACTACTATACAACACAAATTTCTCAATTTCTTGAGTTACCCAATGGCAGCATGGTTCCTTACATATAGTAATTTAGCATTCTTCTAAAACTGATTTGATAAGAGTATGCCTACCTCATGCTTTGTTAATTGGATTTCTAGCCTGTTAGTTTTACTTGGATTTTTTCCAAAATGAATCCAATGTTATTTCTTTCTATGTTACCTTTACAGTTAATAGGGAACCCAAGATGTGTTCCAAGACTATCATTTTCAAATGGAAGATTAGAAAAGAAAGCAATTTTAGATTTCTTTCCATTTACTTTCAGGATAGCTCTTCGAGCATTATCAATGTTCGCCTCCCTAATAGAAGTAAGTCATCAGCAAAACATAAATGGGATATAGCTACCTCACTTCCACAAAATTTAATCGACTTCTAATAATTTAGTTATACCAAGCTTTCAATCTATATATCAACCGAGCATTTCCATAGTAAGAATAAATAGATGAGATGACAATGGATGACCTTGTTACAATACCCTAGAAGAGAAGATGTGTTAGAATAAATAGATAAGATGACAATGGATGACCTTATTGCAATACCCTAGAAGAGAAGATGTGTCAGTTCGGTGTCCATTATTGCAAAAGACGCAATGGATAGGCAAGAGGCAATCAACTTTTTCCACTAGTGAGGAAAATTTAAAAGATCAAGTGGCTAAGCAATCATCCAACCACCATGTCCCATTTTCAAAGAAAATGATTTCATAAGTTTTTGCAAAAGAACAACATCATCACTCGCACATCGACTTGGATAAAACTAGAATGTAGAGTTAATCATATCATCCATATATGTGATGCCACAAATGATTGACTAATATTTTAGTGATAATCTTATACACGGTGGACCAAGGCTTATCGACTGAAAATCCTTGAGTGAAGCTCCAATCTTCGTAGGATAAGAACTAAGGAAATTCTATTCAAAGCATGATCCATCTCTTGTGAATTAAATAAAGATTGAAGGCTTTCACGGATGGAGGAATCCAATATATTCCGACACTTTAGTAAAAACCCGCATTTATAGCCATCTATAGCCAGGATTTCATAGCACAAATACTAAAAACTGCACTTTAGTAATATTTGGCCCGCGTATCATTATTAAAAATGAATGAAAGGATCATGAGAATGGATGGTCATGACTAGTTTGCACGCACTACGTGTTATATATACGTAGTGTGTAACTTTTAATAGTTCTTTAACACGTGTATATGTAGATGGTAGTTATTTTGAAAACCACTAAATATATTGTTCATGTATTAGTATATGATTGAGAGTTACACATAACGTGTACATCCACGAGGTATTTATACCATCCAATATTTTTCCGGTTTGATGCTGAAGAATAGAAGATCATTTTCCTTAAAGCAATATTGCCGCACTATATTTTTGGAACTCGCCTTTGGAAGTAACCAAAGCTTTAGACTCACATTACAATTACTTTGAAGTTAATTCCTTCATCAAATAGATCATGTAAATTATAGGCTCCAATACCATGTAATGTAGCATAGAACAAGATTCTTCTTTTTCTTTTTTTAAATAAATAGCCTACGATTTACTTAGAGTACCTGTGACCTAGCCTGAACTGTTACCGCTAAGTTAGAACCGTTGGACCAACCTAGCCGTATAGTTTGTGACTCAAATTTCCTAAAAACAAGTTATTGGTCTTGACCTACTCAATCTACTGCTAACACAATTAAAAAAAAAAAAAAAGAAAGAGAAAAAACAAAAGAAAATTGAAAAAAAAAAATAAATGCAAATGAAAAAAAAATTTGAACTACTTTGATGCTAAGAATGAAAATTTATTTACTTTTCACAACATTTAATACGTTAATGTTATTAAGAATACAATTAAAAAAATGCTTGAAAACATGTATGATACAATTAATCTAGATTTCTAATCAAAGTGAACTCTCGATTCTCAACAATGTAGGATTTGTTTGAATCTTGAGTATTTCTTACTTTCACATTACTGACTTTACAACTAAAAGTGGATGGCTTATATATAAATAAATCCCAATGCAAACAATTTTTTTAACAAATGGGCTAAAGAAAAAGTTAAATTTTATTTAAGTTTTTTTTTTTTAAATCAATTCCTCTTAGTTTTTAATTTTATCTGTATTTCTTTTTTTTTTTTTTTGCTAATTTGTGATTTTATCTTCTAAAAAAAATATCATTACATTTTTCAATTTGAATTTTAAAAATAAAATGGTCGGTTCAAGCTGTAAACTAAAGAGTGGCCCAAACCTGTGACCTGGTGGACCCAAGTTGGTTTAGGCCTATGCCGAGGTCTACATTTAGTTCATCGTATGGGATTAGAGAGGAACCGAATTGTAATTGAACTAGAATTTTGTAAAGGTACATTGGCTATTAAATGGCTATCATAATGTTTAGTTGATGTAGAAAAAATAAGGAATTATATTGGAGTAACAACAAGATATCTATTATAAAATCAAAATACTATTGCATTTATATGATTCTAGTGCAATTTTCTAGTATTTATGAAAAAATTATTTAATATACTACTGAATATCAATTCATAAGATGAAAATATGAATTGCTATTCATTATTTTGCATATAATACATTCATATTTGAAGTATCTCTTATATTTCTACTCATGTTTTACATTCATATACTATATTTATTCTATTTCAACACGTATAGATAATATAATAGTCTATATAAAATTTGAATTTATTACTGGACAAACATAATTACATGTAGCTGGTTAGTGTACAATATTCCATTCATTATAGATATCGGGTAAATTCAACCTCCAGAAGTATTTTTTTTTTTTTATTCGCCGTCACCTCCAGAAGTAGTTTAGATAGGTTATTTTGCATACATTTTTCAATTTAAAAATACCGTGTTTAAAAAAAAATTCCGCATTTTTTTGTACACCCTAGAATCAAATAGTAAAAAGCAATTCTTATTTTATTATTTCATAAGTAAATATCTATTCTATTTGGGTTTATGTTAATTCGAGGTACGCAAATACTTAAATTACTCACAAAACTATTGGAGTAGAATCAGATATTTATTGCAATTTAACTAAAAAAATAATTGAGATGAGTTAAAATTTTAAAGTCTTAAACTAAGTTTTGAGCTTAGTTCTAATACTATCTCAACTCATAAATTCTTATATGCATATTTTATTTGTATATGATCTGTTCAATTTATTTACGAGGAAAAATGTTTGATTTTGATTTATATCTGTTTGAAAAATATTTGTTTAAACAAGATAAAAATAAAATGCCAAAACAAACTGAAAAAAGAAAAAAGTAGAAACATACATACCCATGCATATTTTTAGGCCTATTACTTGATAATTATGCATCTATTAAGTTTTATAAAATGATTGTTGTCCTTGAAAGTTTTAAATTTGTTTGTATAAATTCAACCGATTCAAAGAAAGTTACATACGATGACAATTAAATAAATCACTCACTCAGACGAAACCTGCTGATTTCCTTTGTAAAGTATTTTCCGTGGAGAAGCTAGTGGCAGGAAATGCAAGGATTTCGTTAGCACTTGAAAGAAAATTAAGGAAAATGACCTCCAACAATTTCGTTAATGAACATGCTGAGTTGGGGGATTTTAATGATGATCGGCGCTATAATCGCTCTTTATTTTAAGGAATGGGATATTTTGTGGTATTACTTGCATGTTGGCATTCAAGTGGGTGCATTTGTATTTAAATTTTATCTAATAAGTAATTATTTGTAAAAAGCGTAATAAGATATCCGAAGTTTAGTTTTAAACAATTTAGTGTTTGAATTAAGTTTTCGTGTATATTTTTCCTACTTAAAGATACTTGATTGAACTTTTTATAAAAATTTAAGTACCATTTTCGACACTAATCCCTTTATTTTATGCGCTAATTAATTATTGGCTAATTGCAATGGATTGTTAATTAGATAAGATAACTCACGTTATTGTAAGGAATGGAATAATGAACATGCTGGGGTTGTCGGCACTATTTGTCGATTCGCATTGGAGAACAAAGTTGGTGCCAATGTTTCCTCTCACAAAAATTGGGGGATCGCCATTCTTGTCATGGGCTGCCTCCAGGTATGTCCTTGGATTTGAATACTCTAAATTTTAGTTTTCTTTAATTTATAAAGTAATATTTGAAATCGGACAGATTCATAAAAAAATTTATATAATATCACTATAATATTATCTTTAATATGGTAATCAACTATTATTACGTATGATAACATTTTAAAATGATAAATACATCATAAGTACATGTGTCTTTAATTTTTAGTATCTAAACTTTTGTTTATGCCATCTAGTATCCAAACTTCCAAATTTATTATATTTTAGTGAAAATATAGATATTAAATTGCAAAGGATAAAAGTTTAGAAATTTACCAACACTAATAATTTTTTTTATCTTGCATTTTAAAATTTTAAATTAATAAAAGAAAATGGAAATAACTCATTTTAAATATCGAGAGCAATATTTACTACATTACAAGAAAACTGGGCTATAAAAATAAAATTTTTGTCTCTAAAAGTAAATTTCTATTACAAAAATATTATCACTGATTATTTTTGTAGAAATATAAATTCTTTTACTAATTTTTTGTCACAAAATTTCTATCCATAAAGGGTAATTTTTTTTATAGTGCTAAAGCCAAAAAATGTAAAACCAAGTCACTATAATAATTTAGAGTTTCATTACATTCCCAACATTTTCCAATTATAATTTTTGGAAAATTGCAAATATATCTTCTTATATCAATATCATATATGCTTCATCTTCTTGATTTTTTTAAATCGAAAATTTAGACCGTTAATTCATTAAAATCACACCTATAAACTCTTACATAGCCCTTTTATTCATGATATAATAACAAAAAATATTTAGATTAGCAAAATTACATAAAATGAGAGAGAAAGAGGGAGAGGTAGAAGAGAAAATATTCTCTTTTAATTTTTTCAGATATACTTTGTTTTTTCATCGAGTACCGTGATTAAAAACCTTTTTTTTTTTTAATTTAAAGATCTATTAAGTAGACGTCACCACAATATAATATGGTTCGAGAACTAGAATCATGGAAGTCAGGTTGGTTCCTGATAGTTTCCATGACTTTGGTCTAGCTCTGGTTTCATAGTCTAATTTGGTTCCAGAACTAGGCTCATAGGAGTCGGGTTAGATCCTGATAGTTTTCACGATTTTGGTCTAGTTCTGGTTTCCAAATTAACAACCGGACCAGTAAATCTTTTCTTTTTAAAAAAATTAATAAAAAATAATCCACACATATATTGTGATCATTATATATTACGAAATGGACATAATTACTTATCCGTGTTGACAGTTTATAGAGTACAGACTCTTTTTCTCTCTCTAATTTCCATCATCACATTTGCTATGACATGTCCCTCTTTGTTGTTGTTGTTGTTGTTTTTTTTTTTTTTTTTTTTTTTTTTTCCTGGTAACAACCGGCTGGACCCATTTGTTCATCCGAATCTTCAACCAATTCTAGACCGGAATCCTCTGGTTTTGGATGGGGGATAAGCTGGACCCTCCAATTGCCCCTCCGGTTTGGTTCTGACTTAAAAACTGACCCGCGTGGTACATCGAGAGCTAAAGCAAAACTTCTTTGAAAAAAAAAAAAAAAAAAACAAAGCGTGGAGTAAGAAACAAAGTTGAATACAGAAAGCTACATAAACTAGGGTTCAAACACATCTTATGCATCATATATAATTTGTTTTCATCTTATCATCCTCAGTCAAGAATCCTCGGGAGCATTCAATCACAGTCCAACTCCATTATAGTGGATTTGGATAACAAAAGCACATCCACTAATTAGTATAATACCTTCGTAAGAATTACAGTACCGTAATAACATTTAGAACATTCGATAATTCTACAGTTCTATGATAATACGATGATGATCCTTTTGTTTGCTTTTCCTTTTTCTGTATGCCTTTTGGGTTCGGCCGGACAGGGGATCAAAATTGCGTATCTACTGGAATTTCTACCATCATAACGTGGGAAGGATATTAATAATTCTTGCCATTGCAAACACCTTTATCGGGATTCATTTAGGTGAAAAGGGCTACAGATGGAATGCAAGCTATGCTGTTGTCATTGTCGCCTTGCTTATTGCTTCTGCTCTTTTAGAGCTAAGAATGTATAGGAAAAGCAAGTGATGTGTGCTTTGCTTCCATTGTAATTGTAGTTACGATTTATTCACTGCATTTTAATAGATGAAACATATTTGAATTACGGAAAGGAAAAAGAACATTTTGAATTCATATAATGTTTATGTCACGCCCCGAATTTGGTTCAAGGCGTGCCAGCCGCCACGTATAACACTTACGCATTATACGTTAAGGCTGACCTAATCTATAGTTTATCGTGATCGTTGCTAAACAGATTTTAGATTTTGAAATCGTGGAATTGGATTTTGAAAATAACTAGAGTTGCAGCGGAAAAGAAATACATTTCTGTAAAATGATTTTCGAATAGGCTACTTTCTTGAGTAGATCATTACATATAATAAAGTAAATTTCTCAAAACAATTTTCAAATAGGCTATTCTTGTGAGTAGACAAACGTTTATAAATAAGTATCGTACCATCAGGTATCTCAAAGTATACAATGTTTAGTATCTCAGAAAAATACAATCATGGGCTCATAGATATGCCCTCATCAAATCATAAGCTTGAAAAGATGATCAATAACTTTTACCAATAGCATAAACAGTTTAATGCTCCTAGGTACTCAACTTGTTAACAAGCTCCTTTAGAATCGTCCCATACCCGATAATCACAAGCATCCAGATCATCACCTGAAAAAGAAGGAATGAGCCGAAGCCCAGTACGACAGCAACACAAGCACACACGATATGGGCACACATGCCTATTCTAAATGCAATGCAACAACCAATAGTTCATATCTTTAAATTAAAGTGCGACAAACAACAATGGAGCACTCACACTCCGGCAACACGCTGGGAACCTGGGGGTCCTGAGTAGCAGCAACTGCTCAGGGGGTTGATATAGGCAGCCGGAATACCTATATCTCCTACCTCTACAAGTAATAGCCTCGTCTGGGGGTCACAGCCGTTACGCATCTCTACCCATCACAGTCCATAATATAGTGTAGCTCAACCGGTCCCATAAACGTGAACCACACTACATTACTTCTCTCCAATCCAGGTAAACGTTATCCCGCTATCGTTCCCCCCATCAGCTACCCACCGTACCACCATGCCCATGGTGGCCTAAGCGCTTAACTACCGTGCTGGCACCGCCTAGCAAGGTTGCCGCCCCTCGGGCCAGGTCTCAAAAACGGCCACGCACAAGCAACAAGCAATTATTAAGATCGTCTTTAAGTATTAGTTCATTTAGCATGCCTACCCTAGCATACAACACATAAGTCACTGCGTACCTGGTGCAAAGTCTGTGCTCCGAACAATCAGAAGATAGATAAGAAGATAAAGCAGAAGGCAGACTCCTAACAAATATGTGCTTCAAAGATTAACTCATATAAGCATTTGATTCAATTATCAACTTATATCAAACATGTATTAACCACTTAGTTTTCTTGCGAATTTACATTTGAAACTTAGTTTTCTTGCGAATTTACATTTGAAACAACGTACTCCTCTTATTATTCGGGGTCTATCATATTTTAGAAATTACGTACTCCTTATCATTTAAGGTTTAACCTAACATATTAATCGAAGCTAATTTCAAGTTAACATGGTCATATAGGTATTCTTCAATTAATAACTAAGTATAAATTGTTGGTTTCTAAAGAATTTACTAAGCTAATATTAGTTAATAAATCCATATTAATTTTATCTAATCAAGTTGAATATAATTAACTAGTCAAGTTTACTAAATAGTAATTAGGTCATTTAAAATGACAAATTCTATAATATGTCTTATAATCAATCTATTAAACTTTTATTAAGAAAAACAACTTATTAAAATATAATTATTCTATTTATGTTATTTATATTTTATTTTTACATCTAAATAGACTAAGGAATCTAAACTAGTTTCCTATTATGTTTGTACTATCTTGTGATGTTATATTTATACTTACTTTATTAAATAAATTCATAAAATAAAAAACAATTAATTATTGATCTTGAAATTCATAATTTAACAAGAAAACACATTATTTACATTTATTTCATATTCATTTGATTAGTATTAATTTACCTTAAATTCCCTCATTTCGTTTCCTATTGAAAACTAGTGTACACCCTAACTTTAATAAATTGGTTTATTATCTTAAACACGGGTTCTTAAGCTCAAATTTTTATATAAACTTCCTAACACATATATTTATATGTTTATAAGGTCATTTGGCCTAAATTAATTGGTTTATTATGGTTTTAATTTTAATTGATTCAAAACTGTTCAGAGCAGGGCATAGGCAGCGACGACCGATTGGTTCGATCGAATTTGTCCTTCAACCCGACCGGTTCTTGTCCGGTTCTTTGCACTATGTTAAAGTAGGCTTCTTGATCTTTCAAACCGTTGTATTTTCAGCCAAAACTAAGGAGAAAAAGTCACCGGTTCGGCCATATGAATTCACGCCACCACTGCTGGTCGAAATACTGTTTTGCCCTATTTTCCTATTTTGTAATTTAATTTTTTTAAAATAGTAAATGTATTTCAAAAATCACGAAAATTTACAGTTTGTATATAGACATGTTAATCTGTCGTTTTTATAAATTTCATTCAAAAATAATTTCATTTGATATTTTAATTATATTTCACAAAAGTATATACAATAATTAATTCTAGCAACTTATATTATCATAAATTAATTCATTAACATGTTTAGCTTATCAAACCCACATTCATAAATCATTTCACATGCTTATATGCATATATTGATCATAATTTCAGTAATTTAATTACATGACATGCCTTTTATATATAATATTAAGCTTATATGTCCATTTGATTCATTTTCCAACATTATAACTTATTAAAACTAAATCAAATACACACATATAATCAATATATTAGACCAATTGTATACCATACATTAGACACATCATACTTATATATTTATATATATGATAATTTTATCAAAACAACATTTATACATATATTTATGGTATTCGGTTTATAAGAAAACATATATCTATATTTACCAAAACCTCATTATTATTAAATCTATGTTGATATCACCATCTAACAATAATTTTAACAACAAAGATACAACAATCATACAAATTCACTAATTAAACTAACATCACTTACTTGAATTGTGAAATAATTAGCTAAAGCTCAACTACCCTACTTCTTAAGTTGATGTAGCTTCTTCAAGCTAATTTCCCTAGCTTTAACCTTTCTTTTAGCCTTCATAATCATCTAGAAATTGGTTGAAATGGAGATTGGATTTGGGAAAGAAATTGAGAGATTGGATGGTAGAGAAATCATGAATTTCATTACCTATTGGATGCTAGATTTAAAGAGGAATTATTATAGAATTCTTATAGAATTTTTATGGGTTTTGGGAGATGTTTTGAGAGGATTTTTGGGGAGTTGTGGGTTGCATAGATGGAAGAAGAAATTAGGGTTTTCTAATAGGTATATTTATATTGTTTTAGGTCTTGTAATTATTTCTAGAGTTAAGGACATTTTGGTACTTTGGCTTAATTAAGTGAAGGCATTTTAGTCTTTTTATGTGCATTAGAATCCTCTAGAGTTAGGAGATATTTTCTTGTGTAGATATTTAAGGGGTATTTTAGTCTTTTCCTAAGTGAAGAAACTTCAAGAATTGGCTAAGGTCAATTTAGTCTTTTCACACACTTAATATTTTCTTGTGTTCACATTGTAGATATTTAAGGGACAATTTGGTCAATTCATAGATGAAGAAACCTTCTTGAAGTAGCTAAGGTTATTTTGGTCTTTTCATAAGGTTAGATTTTTTTCTAGACATTGAGATTTCATATCGTGTGTGAGGGTGCATGATAAGAACATGGTCTAATGGGCTTTGATGTATGGGCTTTTGGTCCTAGGTTTATGGGCTTGATCTTTGAATAATTGGGCTTAGGGCTTTAGAAGAAGAATTAGGCCTATAGGTTATGGGCTTTAGGGATTTAGAAATGGATTTTAAGAAGTAAGAAAGAGAATTAACTAATCGGCATTAGAAATTAATTTTAGGAAATCTAATTAAAGGAAAATTAATAGCTTACTTGAATTTAGTATTTGAAGAACTTATGAATTGAGATTTGAGTGAAAATATTTAGTTTTAAATTTCTAAGATTTAAGGAGTTGGAATTTAGGCTAAAATATCTAAATTGGATATTCAGGGTTTTAGATGATTAAACTTGACTAATAAAGTTTAATTGATGATTGAAAATGATTAATTAATTCGAATTTGTTGAAATAGGTAATCGATGTTGCTTAATGGGTTAAATTATGTATTTATGACATTAGAGTCTTTGTTTTCAATTAAATTCATTTATTACTCCTAATTATGTTAAATTATCAAAATTTTCACTTACGCGATTAGGGTTTCTAGTCAAAATAGGTCAAATTAGGTAGTATGCTGAAAAGACTTAGAAAAATCTAAATTTTATGATTATGTATTCAGAATTTTTATTCGAATTCTAGTTTGGTAGATATTGATCAGTTTCTATTTTTATCGCGTATTTTTCAATCCTAGCAATTCATCTTTAAACTATCGTTTACTATCTAATAGATCCTAAAAATTAATTGGGTCATACTACACTTGATATTTATAACCTTAGGTATATGATTAGTGAGTTATTGACTCAAGTCTAATCTAAATTTAGATTAAGGTTTAATTCAAATTAGGAATTTCGGTAATTCAACTTGAGAAATCTATATCAAGGAATTAAATAGCTTGGTATGTTGGAGATAGGAAATTATAGTAATTTTATAAGTTGAAAAGAGTATTTGTGGTATTGGAATTCCTAATTTCAATTAAATCCATTTACAAATTAAATTATCTAATTATATTCTATAGTTTATGAAAATCAATTGACTGAACTATCTAAATTCAATTAATAAGTTAAATGTAAAATAAGATCCAAAATTACCTATATTTTCATAGTATTTAATTGTCACATTTTAATTTAGGTTGGTAAAATTCGGGGTATTTCATTCTCCCCCCCCTTAATATGAGTTTCGTCCTCGAAACTCACGTCACTACTAAATGAGTTTCAAGTATTGCTACCTATATAATCTATTAATCTATACTACTATGCTTCTGCTGCGTTACTCTATATCAAACTTGTTCAGCCTATGACTATATTTCCTAGTGATAAAACTTTACATTATTTACTTATCCTTCACTTCTTTATTACTTGTTTTATAAGTCATTTATTTTTACAACTTAGCAATGTCAATATTTCATATAGTTTTATGCATATAAAACAGTAGGGACTAGAGTGGCGATTCTGAACCTTCAACTCACTTGACTTGACAAACTCAACTTGACTTGACTCAGACTTAACATGACTCGAACTCGACACGACTCAAACTTGACATTGACGACCAATGACTCAACATGACCCGACATTTAGATGACACATTACAACATGACATTCGACTGTCAAACAAAATGACTCGACAAACGAAGGTTGTAGATTCGCCATTCTATCCTATCTGCTTATATGTAGACTAATGTCCATATAAAACTTAGCAAAATATATCAAATGACAAAATAAATCACAAGGAACAATATATCACATGGCATAATAGATTATAAAGATTGATATATCATAGGACAAAAATATTATAAGACACATAACATGCAAAATCATACAATATTCCGGTTTAATCCATTTTTCAAATATCAATGGAAAAGTAAATTTAGGCCAATTTGATTAATTTAGTGTGCTTAATCAATTTTACTAGGTTTTCAATTTAGTCAAGCAAAACAAAACAAGCACAACATTCAAAGCAAAAACCCAAGTTTTCCCCCGCACTCAACTCACCAATTCTAATACGCATCCTACCATATTATGTTTTAGCAAACGATCGGGATAAACATTTGCTCTGATACCATTTCAGTTTAAGCCCTCTTTTATCAATATTATTCTCAGAAATCTCTACATGTCAACGTGATCTGCCACGGAATTAAGGGTTTTGCTGGTGCAATCGGATTGTGTAATGTTTCGCTTGAATATTATAAAATAGTTTTTGTAAATTTATTTCATTGAATAGGGGAAGAATTGATATACATTTCATCCTCGTTGTATTCCTAAAAATATGATTACTATATTATTATTTACCCTTTTCTTTTATCTAGATGATTATTATTATTATACTATTAATACTGCTTGCATATTGCCATTATTCAGGACGAAAATATCCATTAGCTTTTCACATTAGTCTTCGAACGCTCTAGCTTTACGGCCACAGCCATTGCCACGACAGGACCAATAGCTACACCCTCCACCTACACCGACTAAACCCATGAGCCACACACTCGAGGACGATGTACTACTTACTCCGATCACCAAATCCTAAATACACGAGCCACATTGGTTGCTTATGAGGTGAGTCGCATTTGGACCCTCAGTGATTTGGATCACTTGTCGTTTGGGTCATGTACTCATGTTCTCTCCGGTATATGGCTCGTCTTGGAGATTAGTGAAGCCAATATGTTGAATCGGTTATCAATACGGGTTGGTAGTTTGGATGTATTAGTGGATGGTGCTTATATCCTATTAGTTATGTAGAAGTAGAATAGAATGAAACAAGGGGACAAAAATGACTTACATTTGCAATCGACTAAAAAACTAATGGTATGTTTGATTTATTAGAATAGAATAACAATTCTTTTGTTTTATGATTAAAGATATTTTTGAAAAAAAAAAATATTTTTTTTTCATAAAGTATAGCTATTCCTCTAATAAATGGAAGGAATAGAGATTTTTTATTTATTTTATATCATATGTAGAAGACATTCTTCATGTAAAATTTTTACAAACCAGACAAAAGAATACTTATTGTGCAATAATAAAGATGGAATACCTGTTGAGAGAATATGTGTAAAACAGTGAGTTGAAAGTAAGAACTTGTATCTTATTCAGCAACTGATGTGGCTATATATATAGCTTCACAATCATAATGAAAAAGAAAAACAACCCACGTTTAACATCCCTAATAACGTGGTACATAACTAGGAAAGCAAATAACAAACTCCTGAAAAATAGGGATTTATTGAAACAGAGACTAACAAATTAGAAAACCAATCTAACGGCTAGTTTAATTAACAATATCAACATCCCCCCTTAAATTGAATACCAATTTAATTCAGTTTGCAATTGGAGCAGCACATACTCCCAATAGATTTCTAAACTTCACGAACAAATCAAGTTTTAATGGCTTGGTCATTATGTCTATAGCTTGTTCTTGTGTTTGACAATGAACCAACTTCACAACTCCATCTCTTGTCAGCTCCCGAAGAAAACGAAATCTGACATCTATATGCTTGCTTCGACCATGTAAAACAAGATTCTTTGAAAGCTCAATAGCTGAACTGCTGTCACAAAAAATGGTTGTGCCACCCTTTTGTTCATGATTGAAAAATTTTAAGATCCTTCTTAACCAAACAACTTGACAAGCACATGAAGCTGCAGCAACAAACTCGGCTTCTGTAGTAGATAAAGTGACTATCGGTTGTTTTCTTGATGACTATGAAACAGCTCCTGAATTTAATAGAAAAATATAACCCGAAGTGCTCCTTCTATCATCCAAGTCTCCAACATAGTCACTATCTGTATAAGCAACCAGCTCCTCATCTTTTCCCCTTTTATAGAATATTCCAAAATCAAGAGTTCCTTTTAAATATCTCAACACCCTTTTGGCAGCCTGAAGATGAATCTCTGTAGGACTCGCCATATACCTGCTTAAAAGACTCACTACAAACATAATATCAGGTCAGGTAGCTGTCAAATACATTAAGCTACCAATTATTTGTTTGTAGCATCTGCTGTCAACCTTAACTCCATTTTCATCTCTCATGAGTTTGCAACCTGAAACAATTGGATTATGAACCGAATTGCATGTTTCCATATGAAATCTTTTTAACACCTCCTGCACAAATCTCCTCTAATAAATAAAAATACTTTTTTGGCTTTGAAACACTTCTATACCAAGAAAATATCTTATTTTGCCAAGATCTATCATATCAAATTCATGCATCATCGAGTCTTTAAATGCAGCAAACATATGCTCATCATTGCCCGTAAAAATCAAGTTGACACCCATGCTTCTTGCTACTAATACAAGACTTCGCTGGTACTAACATGTCACATTTCTTATGAGTATCGTATAAGTACCAATAAAATTTTGACATATAAATAGCTTTTTCACAACTTATCTACTATCACCACAACTTGTCATTATTTTACTAGTATTTCTATGACACTCATCCAAACACATGACATACTAGCTAGTACTTCTATACTTAACCTCACATTCTAAAGATAATCTAATTCTATACCTAAATGGTTTTATATCCATTTTAACTAAAATCCTTATATAGTTAGAAATTTATAGAATTGTTTGAGTTAACTTATGATTTCAATGATAATGGCTATTTTGTTAAGAGAGATTAGGAAGGCAATTATATCTAGGATGAAACCGTCTAATTCATCATCCGACTATCAACATGATTATAGGAATTAATGTGTTTTTTTAATGATGTAATCACGGTTGGATATAAAATTTTAATTATTTGGAACTGGATCCATGATGAAAGAAACAAGATAATAGAATTTTCTTTACATTTAAATAATTCTTTTCCCCAAGAGATTAACAAGGAAATTATAACCTGGCCTTAAAGTTTAAATACATAATGACAAATCATTTCTGTCCGTGACCAAAATAAAATTCTTCGTCACGATCATGACCCACTAATAACATGTACAAAAATATTGTCAAATGCACTTGAATCCCCCTTTAAAAATAGACTTTGTCAAGAAGCCATAAAGTATCCTGTTTACCAAGAGGGAGAGAGAGTTTGTGTGTTGGAGAGAGACGAAAGCAATTTCTGTCACCATTATTGTCCTCATCAATCTCTTCAATAATGTATTATGTAACGTTAATTCAGAGTCGGATTCTTGCTCTTCCATTTGACATCAATCCTTTGAAATTCATTCCTACTTGGGAGCCCCAAAGTTTTATTCTCCGAGTAAGCAACTCATCTTTAATTTCTGTTCATTACTCTTTTACTTTATTTTAAAGGTATAATGGAGAATAACACTATTAAAGTAGTACTATTGTTGCATAGGAGCTTCTATGGTCCCGTCGATGAGATCATTTAGTCAACAAACTAATTGTTAAAATAAATATAATAATTAGAATATTAACTATATTAGTGATTCGATCACGGTTGGATATGATGTGAGCTATTGGATAGTAACAAGATCGATCCCGTTAAAATTAATAATAAGACCATAGAATTTTCCGTTACATAGGTATCATTGATATGGCATATTTATATCAAACTATATTAGTACTACCTAGAAATTGACCACCTTTTATCAATTTATTATCTCAATTTTTATCTATTTATTTACACAACAACCATTTAACAAGTCAAGTTCGAGTTGTAAGTATCCCACTCAACCAGCTCACAAGTATAATTGGACTTGAATAGAATTTATATGTGAATCGGGGTTTAATCCAATTTATATATGTATCATATTATTTTGATTTTTTTTTTTTTTGAAAAATAATCATTCTAGTTGTAGTTAAATACTACAACCCAATTTTGACGCGACAGCTTTTTCTTCAATTCTTAACTTTTTTATATTTTAGAGATGAGCAATTATAAGTAACATATAAGGTCGTATTTATAGATATAAGTTCTCAAATTTTAGGAACACAACTTATCTTGTGGTAACCTAGAAGATTTAATAAACATTTTTATATCCACTTTTGCACATAATATGTATTTTATTACATTTGTCGATTTTATACTTATGCTCCTACATGCACACCATTGTACCCATGATATGGCTGATTGTTTAACCTTCCATCATAAATTTTTTTTTTTTTTTTTTTGGAGCTATCTATATGCTTATGTCTTCTTCTTTCCTGTAAAACTTAGAGCTTAGAGGTGGAAACATAATATTGTTTTTTATTCATTCATTATTATAATGTAATAATTTTAATAAGATAAACATGAATATAATAATCATGTGACTTTCAATATCCATTTGAAACCTATCTAATCAAGTAGATATTTATAGGACAAATGATACAACAGGGTTATCCATTCAACTAAAAACATAAACAACCGAAGGAAAACATACATATGTAGAGTTACAATGCATCCTAAACCCTACGATTATGACATGACTAAGTCTTTGCATTCACGACTAATAAAGTAGAATTTTTGCGAATCTGGTGTTATATAGAGGCCCTCAAGGACAGATGCATAATTAGATGTATTTGTGTGTGTGTTTTGCGGCGGGGGGGGGGGGGGGGGGGGGGGGGGGGGGTGGTGTGGTGGTGGGGTGGGGTTTGGGTTTGTCGGCGCATAATCAACATTATCAAAGCCACTTCCATGTTATTATTATATAAAAAAAAGTACAAAATCATCGAAGTCTAACTCGTCGCTCTTTCATGTCATAAAATTCATCTATGATGGACTTTGTATCGATCTTTTCAGTAATACTCCTCTCTATATAAATCAAAAGACAATCCGAACATGGAAGTGTTTTTTTTTTTAATGTTATGCGCTGCACTTTTTTTGGATAGAAATAAAAAAAGAATCTAAAACAATAATATATATATATTATATATATTTCCACATTTAATGCAATATGAACTTATCGAATAGATAATAGATATCTTTCCCGTTAAAAAAAAATCAAAAACAACCAAATTGCTTTTCTGATATAAGTGCGATTAATGCCCTTTGACTAAGTCAAATCTACCAAGGGACAGACATAACTTTTGATTTACGGTGAGATATGGATAGACTGGGGGAGGATAGGAGGGCGGCCTTTTATTTTTAATGCATGAAGCCTTTATCATTTGTGTTAAAGATAGACACAATATTTTACTTTTAACAGTTATATTCTAGGTTGGGGGAGCCAGGCCCCTATGAGGCCCCCGTAGGCCCATCCCTGCTTAATAATACATGAAAAACTTATTATTCATTTTTACTATATTTTTCTTTTATATCTATGGAAGTTTTTTATTATAATATTAATTTTCTTTCCCTTCTTTTTTATTGACTTGCAAGGTACAAAGAAGATCCTCAAAATGTATGGAGCTTAGTTCTGTCTACACCTAACCCTAATTCATACGTGGCGATTGGGTTTCAGGCAATGGACAAATGGTGGGATCAAGTGCAACTGTTGGGAGGACATTAAGCAGTGGAATACACATCGATGGATACTCTCTAGAAGGAACTTCACCATCCCAAGTCAAGCCTCGTGAAGGAACTTTACCGCTTGCGGATAACACCTATATCTATTCTGAATCCGATCGGTTCTATTTGTTTTTCCAAGTGAATACAAAGCAACCGGAGTCCCGGATCATCTATGCTGTCGGACTGTCCGGTATTACTCCTTCCAATGATCTCCAGTTGAAAAAGCACAGAGACACGACGTCAACCACGGTAAATCATGCTTCGGGTCAGTGCATATATAACCAGTCTTCTTTGTTTATTTTCCCCATTCCATATCAATTATTCTAAGCTGAAAATGGTTATAATTCCGAAACTTTAATCTTGGTATGATGTGATCTTTTCAACTTGGATAAACTAGTAAAACTCCTCGGAGCATGCAATAAATCCTGAAACCTTTTATCTTAGTAAAGAAACACTTCATTGAAGTTATCAAAGTCTACATTGATATTTTTTAAACTTTGACTTTCATATATTTATATTTTTTTGAGGTAATGTCATAATGGGTATCTGAACTTTGATCAAATGTGTAATTAGTTACTTGAACTTTTAATTTAATCAATTTGGTACTTGAACTTTGAAATTATCAAACCTAAAAATTTTTGAATTGATTAATTTAGTACCTCAACGAACTTAATGGAGGTGCCCTTTGTGTGCACAAAAGTTTTTTCAAGTATCAAATTGATCAATTTCAAAGTTCAGGTACCAAATTGATTAAATTAAAAGTTTAGGTAGCTAATTGCACATTTAATTAAAATTTAGGCGTCAATTGTGACATTAGCCCTTTTTTAAATCATAAAATTAAAGTTCTTCTATCAAAATTTAAGGGATTATATTTTATATATAAAAACTGAAAATTCATTATATCAAAATTTTAGGTTTTTAACAATTTCTCCTTTATATTAATCTACACTAGAATAAGTTATATATGTTTCACTATAGCAAGCACAGGTTACAAGGGTCCGAGGTAAATTTTGCGGGTATTTGCTAAGGATGGAAAAAGCATGTTAAACTTTAAAAGTTTTCGGTCCTTCCTTTTTTTTCTTTTCTTTTTTTTTGTCAATTTAACATCTTATCGGGTGTATTAAGGTATCTATTAACATTTTTTTAGGGGTGAATATCATATTTAATATATGGTGTGTATTGATTTCAGCAGTTAACTATCTAAAATTAATATTCACTATTCATAATTTGTTTTTGAGGTCATTTATATTATTTGAATAAAGTAGTTGATTACAAAATCGAAAAAAAAAATCAGGTATTGACCAAATTAACACTTTTAAAATTAAGATAATTAATTATACAGATAATTTATATACCTTGGTGACAATTACCCTTTGTTATCTATATGACAAATAACGCACATATGGATAAGTACTTACGCATGACAGAAAATTTGCGTAAAAAAGTACAATACATGCAGCAATATGAGAGCTTTGTTATGCATAAGTGAGGAATAGCCTCAGAGACAGAGATAAAGGTTAAGGCCTTCGTTATGAGATCTTATATTACCATTAAAATGAGGTTAATTTCTCCAATTACATCATCTTTCATATTAGAAGACATTTTAATCATCATGTTTTCATTTTATTAAAAATTTAAGGAGGAAGAGGGTATGTAGTTCTAAATTATTTCTGTTGACTCCAATTTAGTCATACTAATACATCGAAAAACATTTAAGTGATGCCTCCATTCATTTTCTAACACCAAAAGAGATGGTATATGCATGATGGTCATCTTTTCTAAAGATTTGCTTTGGCGTCTTAGTTGCTTAGAATTAAACAAAAATTCTTTATAACTTGTTCACTTTGCCGTATCCAATAATGGAAAATTAAATTTCAATTCAATAGGAATATAATAGAATAATAGCTATTATAATATTTATTTATTATTAAAAATAAAATAAGTATAATTATTGAAGTAAAAGATAAAATATCTATAATTTCTATTATTTTTATTATAAAAAAAGGGTAATTGTTTATATAAATTCAACCAATCCTTAAAGTTTGACCGTTGTTTATATAAATTCGACCAATTCAAAGGATAATCGTATATATGATGACAATTAAATAAATCACCCGCTCAGACCAAACCCTATAATTTATTCTAAAGTATTTTCTGTGGAGAAGGCTTGTGGCAGGTGGATATGCAAAGGATTTCGTTAAATATGATAGGTTGGGGAATTTTAATGATGATCTCTCGTTATTTTAAGGAATGGGACCCTTTGTGGTACTACTTGCATGTCGCCGTTCAAATCGGTACTACTTTAATGCCATAAGAAAGCAGAACATTCATTATGCGCATTACGTTTGTTACTTATACTATGCTTAACAAGAAACAAAGACTCAACATACATAACATCAAGATTAAAATGATACAAATTAACTAAAGTACCAAATCCATAACAATACATATGTTTATACAGTGAAAATACATTGTTTTTTTATCTTAAAGGTAAATCTTAGCTCATCTAACTTTGCAACAAAAACTAAATTCCTAGCACATTCGGGAACATAGAGATACTTTTCAAGATCTAGACGACATTCGGTATCTAAGATCAATTTATACATCCTGATTCCCTCTATCCATGCCTTCATTTTGTTTCCCATATAAAGGAAATTTTCAGTTCCATTTATGGGTTGGATTGAAAGGAAACCCTGCATAACACGTGAAACATAAAGTGGTTCCATAGACTAACCATCAAGTGTTATTAGGCTAAGATTTAATGCAAAATATACCGATACATAGTACATACCTTTCTTTTCAAACCAAGCATTTCTTTTATGATAGTCTTTCTTGAAGTGGCCTGTCTTCTTGCAAAAATAGCACCTCTTTTCTTTTTGTATTTGACCTCCACTACCTTCATTGAGGCTTTATTCTTCTTTTATTCTTCTTACTCGGTTTAGACTTGTTGCTACTAGCTTCATTATGTACAGTAAGATGATAAGAGGATTCCTTCATCTTCTTTAACCTCCCTTCTTCTTAAACCAACATGGCCTTTATTTCCTAAAGGTTCCATTTTTCCTTAAAGGTATTGTAATTCACCTGGAATCAACTAAACTCGGCAAGAAGTAAGTTGATGATTAATTGAACCAAAAAGGATTCACTCACATCCATGCCCACTGATTTTAGTTTTGCTTCTAAATTAGCCATGCCATCATATGATCATGAATAGGTTGTGACCAATCAAACTTCTTGGTCATCAACTCACTCATTGGGCTCCTACAATGGATTTGTTAGCTATATTTGATTAAGAGTACTCCTTAATTTTCATCATAAATTGCCTTGCATTTTCCATTTTAAGCATTGATGGCTTGATATTTATCAGCTATCTTCATTCGCATCAAGTTCAAACTCATCCTTTTAGACCATTCCCAAGCCATATAAAAGGACTTGTCAGACTCTATAATAATCTCAAAATGGCTGCAAGCTTTTCATCTGAAATAATTGCTAAAGTCCAAATTCATAACACCTAGTTAAAACTGAATCTGTTCAAACCAATCTGCATAGTTTAGCTATTGAACTTGATCATTCCATTGCCCAAAGCGAATAAATTGCTAGATGCTGCAAAGATATAAACGATCGATCATTAAATATGACACACCAAAGATAAAATCGAACTAGATGATCTAATCAATTGATATCACGCATGATGATAAGAAACAACAAAGAATAATCATGAATCGAAAACTCAATCTCATTCAAGAAGGAAATTTATCATAATGACATTACAAAGATTGCCAAGGGTAAAACAAACAATAAAAACTACTAAATATATCACTAATAACCCTTATATACTCCTATAAGTTGATTAAGGGAAAATATGAAAAATAATGAGATAGCAAATAATATAGGAAACGAGATTCTAATCAGTGTAGAAAGCAGGGATGGAGATTACCCTGCTGATCATAGTTGTGACATGGGTCGTGATCCCCTTGGATCAACTTTCTTTCTCCATCTCTAAGTAATCACGGGCGTGATATAGCAGATAATGGTCAGCATCACGGGCAAGACCACACCCGCTATCTCCTCAGGTCCTTGATTCATACGTTGATGATGTGTTCATAGCCTCTAATACAACCATATTCTCAATCATGGCCTATATCACGGGCGTAATAGCAGATGTGATCTCCATCGATGCACAACGTCTAAGTTCATATTCAATCGCAAGCTTGATCATGGGCATCTTCTCCATCATAGTCTAGATCATGGGTGTGATGATGAGTGTGATCTCCTATAACAATGAATGCTAATACTTAAGCACATCAAATCAAATCCTACTCTAAAGTGTATCATATATCTTCTAAGAAAGCCCAATTCATCATCATTTGGATCATTTGTAAGGATTCTTTTAGCCAAGTTCAACAAGCCCTTAGCTCTAGCTCATGTTATTGGCCTAAGTGACCCACTATTCCTATCATTAATGCTTTGAGAAAACTTAAACGGATTCAGAAAGATAATAAACCTTGGTTATGTATTTAAGTTCCCAGTTAGGTGATACTCGAATGCATAACTTTAACCAATAATGATACTAAATTAAATTTTCTTAGATAGATTAATTAATCATACTTAAGTCAATATGCATATTATTTTTGGATATACAATCATATTCACTTTTTTTTGACCAAATCATATTCACTTAGTATATTGATAAATCTCTTTAAAGTCATTAATTATAGGCAACGATCCATTTTGGATGATCTCCTAACATTATAGCTAATGATTCCAATTGTTCAGTTCAAACTTTTATGTCATTTATTAGCATCACATAAACATGAACAATTGAGAATATGCAATTAAATGTCTAAATATCCTCAAATCAGGTCATTTGTGACTAATAAGCTTTCTATTTAATAAACATTTAATTAGACATACTATTCTTGATGTTACTTCATACATACAAAGTAATCCTTTGAAATGTAGGAAATCATAAGTTATAATTTGTATACTGCATGTCCTTTAGGAATGTTAGGCCGATGTGATTATCATAAACAAATCTGTCCGTGCCTTCTACTCTATGAGCAATTTACCGTAATATATGTGTATATTAAAATACTACATGATTTCGAAAACCCATCCATAATGTTGTCATCATAGAGTACTATGATGCAGGTCCAACACCGAATCCATTAGATCTCCATCTCCACTTATGAATCGAAATACATCGTAGATACCACCGAGCATCCGAGAAATATTAAAACTTCAGTCTCGCCTTGCTTGGCGGCATCAATATTATCCGATCCATCAGGGCAATTTTGATGGACAAAAGGTTCAGGCATATCTCATTATCAGAATACATTATGGTATTTCTTGAAATAATGGTTTAAGGGAGTTTTATATACAGTAGTATCCATTATTTAAAAATTCAAATAAATACTTCGTCGTTAAATAAAGCTTTCCTATCAAAACCGACATACATTGCCTAAGCAGTATCATAAAGAATTGTTTAATCCATAAACTCATCATCATTCATGGCATGATTGATCTCAGGGTATCTTTAATAAATGCCAAAACAACAGTAACACAACAGAAAGTTAAACTGAAATTGACTCTCATTCGCAGAAATCATACATATTTATATATGTATATATTTATAAATCAAACAAATCTAACTTTAATTTTTAGAGAAAAGCTTTTTTGGTTCCTAAACTTTGATCAAGTGGACAATTAGATACCTAAACTTTCAAAAAAACCAATTTCATACCTAGCCAAACTTTTCATAACGAAAAGTTTGGCTAGATATGAAATTGATCTTCTTGGAAGTTTAGGTACCTAATTATCCACTGGATCAAAGTTCAGGTACCAAAAAGAACTTTATCTCTTAATTTTAATAGCAAAAGGGTTATTATTCATACTCTGATACCAATTATAATGTAATTTAATATTTCCATAACAGGATATTTAAATCTTATAGAAATAGCTAATTTTTGTTTCATTGTATAAGATGATTTACAAACATACCATCTTCCATGATGCTTGATTTGTCCACATAGAAGAAAAAAAAATCCGAGTTGTTCTTGATGATTTCTTCCCACTCTGCCTAACTGTTATATTTATTTGATGATGAAGAAAAGTGAGAACGTTTAAAAAGATACGATACGTCACTCTATAATTATCTCCCTTTTAAGATGAAGAGAGGAGGGATTTTAAACCCCTTGACTCTAAGTACCATTATGTTCAATGACCATTATATTAGACTCTATTATATTAGAATCATATAATAAGTTACATAGGCCAATAAAAGTTAAAATTTTAACAATTGTACTATTAAGTCCATCCATATCACCCTTCGCCTGTGGTTCAATTTATGTTTAATGGCTCGAATCTATAAGTATTTGCTCATGGCTCAGTTACGTAGGGGTCTATGGATCTTTGGTTTAGTCATGTTCATCGTTTCACGGTGAAATCATAGGCACTAGCTCAGTGACTTAGGTTCGTGAAAATTCAATCGTGGTTCATGTTCTTTCCGATGATGACTCATCCCTAGGGAGTGGTGGAGCTAATAGGTTCAATCCATTGTCAATAGTGGTTGGTGATGAAGATGTGCTACCGGGTGATGTTGATATCACATTCCTATGGTATGCATGAATGGTTTGGAATAAAAAAGAATGAAATCAGAAATCATAGATCTAATGTAATGATTGGAATGATTCAAGAAATCCTTACCCAATTCATGTATTATAATGACATTTGTAAAAAATTACTTTTGATTAATAGATTAACAAATATACTTTATGTTAAAAGGTTTATTTTGGTAGATTTTTAGTAATATAGATGGAATGGAATTGATCGATATCATTCCTTAAAGGTGCAATCAAAATCCTTCTCAAATCCAAAATTGAGGATTCTAATTTCTTAAAATGCTTCTAAGTATAAAATAATGTTAACTCACAATACAAAATTACCAATTTATTCTAAATCCATTTTCTATGTGCCAAACACATTATTAGAACTTCGGGTTATTAATAGTGGCTAAAAACAAATACTTGAAAAGATTTGGATATTCTTATCTTAGTTCTATTCCATGTTTATGCAATGTTACATTTTTGTTTAACCAAATCAATTCATAATCTATTACTTGTCCATTCAATTCAATTCTTTGATAGTTTGGTGAAGGCGATGATGGGTTTGCTTGCACAAAATATTAAAAAATTACGAGCAACATGGTATATTTCTGTTTAGGAAAGAAACAAATGAAATCCTACCTTAGGGTTATCTTACTCTCAGTCTTGTCATTTAATTGAAGAATAAAATTTAAAAGAAAAATTGTTAAGATTAGACCTTAGTTCATGTAGTATTAGAAAGGCCACAACTTGAAAATATAGTGAAGAACTTAATGCACAAATTTTGATGAGGGAAACCTAAAAACTAGAGTAAAAATCATATATAAGACTGAAAAGATCCATTAAAGTAAGAAAATTTTATGACTGGTGCTTTCTTTGACATTCGGTATGTTTTTCAACAATTAATGTCTATATTTAACCATGAATGAATTATTAAAATACTTCTTTATTTTATTTTTATAATTAATTTAATGATCAAATGAAAACTTAGATGGTCCTAAGATGTGACATGAAAGTTCCATTTAAAGTAATATAAAAACAAGGTTATTACCATCACATATCACAACTACATAGCAAAGTACTTAACTTTTCTTATGACTATTAAATGCAGTACTAAAAAAACCCCATATTGAATCTCATTATGATTTAGGAGTTAAGAGCATATGATGCACAGAAGAAGTAAAATTTTATAAAATAGTTGTTGTTAGTTGAAAATTGGTAGACTTTCAAGCAATTAGACTTGATGGTGAGCCTATATAGAAGGGCATGCAAACAAAGCATGGTCTAAGACCATCAGGGATTGTCTAATGCAACTATTTTAACACCCAAGTTAGTATTTGCTTGAGGTGAGGGATGAAAACATTAGAGTAAAGGAATTAGCACTTTGACATAGTAACAACTATACATACACTTGTCTCTTGCCTCCAGAAGCTTCCAAATAAGGTATTTATAGGAGAAGGACTCCCTACAGTTGCTAGCATCGAGGACACCGTGGAGTAGTGGGAAGTTGAGAACTATCACTACAGTCAAGCATTAAGCCATGAAGTCACGTCCCAAATTTATTGAGAGTGAGATGGTGGAGATTAGGGAGTATGTGCCGGGTGATTTGAGTTTGTTAAGCCAAATGCGCAACTTAAATGATCAACTTGTTGAGTCAATGGATTACTCTCGGTCTCCTATTCATATGGAGAGTCGAAAAAAACTGAACTTAGGCCTGATGGGTTGGCTTAAGCTTTATAAGAATCAGAGTAGGTCTGAGGTGCCCGGGTGCTAAAATTGACCATTATCAATAATCTAGACACATCTAACACAATGTATATTTAACTATATGCATATTGCAATTCAATGAAGACTTACCTCCAACAATTTTTAGTCACTTCCAATTATATGGGCTCTTTGAAGTTGGCCCATGGAGTTCTACAATACGCTTTGTATGTTAGAAATAAACAAGCATCTAATAAAACATAGATGATTCAAAGAAATGTTTGACAATACATATTTTCTTTTATTATTTTACTTCAGTTGAGTAACATTGGTTAGTGTATCATTATCTATCATTTCAACTTGGGTTTTATTCCATATTTAATAGTTTAAATATTTAGCACAAATTTCTTTTTGTTTCATTTTCATAGAAGAATATTTTCCCTCACCTTATTCTTTTTCTTACAATTCTTATTGGTTTGTCGATTTTTAAGTACTGAAGGCTAATTTTTATAGAAAATATAAATTTATTTATGTATAAACTGACATATGATTGAACATACATGGAAACTTAAGAAACTTAATATTATTGATGTTTATTCCCCTTAAGACCTCTTTATATCTTATTTCATATAATTGTAGCATTTTTCATCAATCATTTATTTAAGCATTTTATCCTAATGGAATTAGTTATGTCAAGAAATTTAGACTCATGTTCATTTACATATGATTCCTTCATATGTTTCCCTTTATATCTTATATTTAATTCGAATTTTTCCCGTAAATTTATAATTACTAAAAATTCTTAGTTAACAATTGCATTTACCCTAGTGGCTTGTTATGTGTTATTATTTTAATTAGGCTCGTCTCACATACAACTCGATCCCAGTCATTTTCGCTTAACCACCAAATTACAACGTCCTCTAGAATTAGATCACCCATGAAGAATCCAAGGGTTTGGTCTGACATTTACCCAAAATGCAACTTGGGTCCACCTCGAGTTTAGGTCCAATAATTCCCACAGTACTCTTCATATGTTGTAGGTCAACATCGCTATTGTACACGCTTTAAATATAAATAATTAAACTATATATATATATATATATATAGAGAGAGAGAGAGAGAGAGAGTAGTAATAGGGGAAAAAAGGCCAAAAGAAAAAAACAAAAACTTAAGAAATAAAAGAAAAGTGTTTTCTAGGGGATAGAAATTGTTTTCTTGGGGCGAAAATTAATTTTCATACGACAAAATATTTTTTTTAGAGATAAAATATGTACATGCAATTTAATAGAAATTGAATTTTGAATACTCTTTTTTGTTAAAAACTAATTATTTTAGGCCCAATCCACCTCCACCATATTCAAAAGCATTAAAAGGATACTAATAGTAAAGTGTGGCTTTAAATGATGCTTCTATTTGAATTAAAGTTGATTGTTTCATGAAAAATTTTTTAGAGCAAGTGGATCCACAAACAAAGTGAGCTCTTATTTTGACATACATATAGTAGACTAGACATCATCGGAACCGACCAGACCCATCATCAGCAGTTTCTAAACAGGAAACCGACTCGAGAAAAGCAGGTCTGAACCAATAAAGGACCCGTCGATTCTGGCAGGTCCTTACGGTTTCATCCTTAAAATCCGTATGACCCAGTGGTTTTGGAACCATCGGTTCAAAAATTGGTTGAGAATCAACGGTTCTCGCGGTTTATGCCATAAAAATTATAATTAAAAAAAAGAAAGAAAAAGAAAGGAAAGAAAATTATAATTATAAAACAAATATTTAAAACTACTTTCGCATGAATAATAAAAAATTTATCTCCTATTCATAATATTTAATGTGTTATTATTAACAACACAAATAATAAATATATATGAAATTATATATTATTAATTTTATGTAGACTTTTAACCAAAGTAAACTTTCTTTCTTAACAATGTGTGACTTGTTTTTTTGTTGTTGGGACTTAGTTGTATTTTGAATATTTTATAATGTTACATTGTTAATATAACAACTAAAAAGGTGCAAGTGATTATATATAAATAAATACATAATTGTAGAATTTCTTTAACTAAGCTATGAACAATTATCGTAAGTTAAAAATTTATTTTGCATTTTTTCTTAGTTAAATTAAGTAAATTATTTAATTGGTTTTTTATTTTTTTTTATTTTCACGGGTCCGGTTCTAGACCCAAACCGAACTGTGATGACGTCTATAGTAGACTCTGTCATTACATAGGATGTAAAACTAATCAACCTAAAATTAATTTAAGCCTAAAACTCAAAGTTTTGAAACATAAATTTAAATATAAATGTCACATTTGGCATCTAAACTTCCCCAATTTTTGTAATCAACTATCTGGAGTTTAAAAATATCAATATATTACCTACAAACTTTTCAAGTTCCTTGATAATATTTAGATAAGGTAATCAATTGCAAAAATGAGTAAAAGCTAATTGTAAATTTTAGAAAAATTCAAATAGTTAATTACAAAAATGATAAAATTTAGATATTGAGTTGACATTTTTAAACTTTTGATAGTTAAATGCACAAAAAAAAAAAAAAAAAAAAATTTGGATACCAAATATGACATTACTGTGAATATAAAACGCATGCAAGAGTTGTTGGAGAGAAAAACCGTGAATCAATCTTTTGCAATTCGTATGCACATGGCAATAAAAAAGGTAACGGGATCAATTGTATTTCAGCTTTGAAGAGAGCAAGTGCACTGCATGTACACATGGCGCGTGCCTATTAAATCTTCTTCTTTCCTTGTTCTTTATTCATTCACATTAACAAGTAGGTATTTTGGCATCTAAATCCTTTTTTTTTTTTTTTTTTGTTCTTATGTTATGATGTATTTTAATTCAAAATTGAAGGTAGATAATGCTTGGATTTGCAATAAAATAATCTTATGTTAATATATATACCTGAATCAAGCTAAAATTGGATTAAAACATAGAGATAGAAAGTTTAAATCTAGTAACCTATTTTGAACAATATTGAATTGTTATCCTTAATTTCATTAATCAATCTTTAAATAGGACAATTCGTAACATATAATTACAAACAACGAATCTTGAATCAAAGCAATATTCAATTTTAGCTCTACAACCCGAATAAATTGAAAACCTAATATTTTCACTAAAATTAATTTTTCAAGCATCATAAAATGAAATCAAAGTTATAAATCATAATAACACCCTCAAATCACAAATCCCTCAAATTAATTACACAAGAAGAACATATCAAAACCAATTTCAATATGAGTCAATTCATATTAGGCCCTCGAAGTATTCCTTGGCCTAAAGTGCATGATAAAATCCGCCACCCTGTGGCACACTTATGTTGCTTGAGAGCATCATATAGGAAGTCAAGTGCTCTCACTCGCGAGGTAGTTTGACAATCCACTTTGCACTACTGTCTTCATTTATTGTCCAATGATGCCATTTGCCTTAAATATGCATTTTGAATTCCCTCCTTACTCTTTTTATTTATTTTATTTTATTTTTATTTTTGCTTTGTGGGTCTATTTGTTTCGTCACATTTCTGTCGTTTTGGCTTCATCTTTTTATCGTTTTCAAACAGAAAAAAAAAAAAGAATATAAATGAAAAACAGATATTTTTACTCATAAACCTATTAAGCAGACTAGATATTCATATAAAACAAATGATACATATATGATATAGATATCAATGAAAAACAAACCATCCAAATAAGCTTGCCTAATTCTACTAACTAGATCATCTTCTATGCCTATTCCACTATATATGACAAACACAACTCATGATCTCCCTATCTAGAGTAGCTATCGGCTGAATAATCAACATGCAGCAATGACTAGTAACCATCAAACAATGACTTGTTAGTCATTACTTAGATATAACTCACTGAATTTGAGATGTGTTCAAATTTGACGTGAATCCTATAATTTGTGCATATATAATCGATTAATAATTTTTTCATACTAAAGATCACATTATTGTTTTATAAACCTAGATTTGATCAATCAAAACCTCAAATCCATTAGATTCCCTACATAATAAATTAGATCAAACTAATTTTCATTTGGATTGATTGGTTTTTTCTCCTGTTTTATTTGATCAATCTAATTTTCATTAGATTAATAGGTTTCCTTGTTTCTTGTAATTTCAACCAACCTAATCCTAAATTTTTAGTTGGTTAAATTTCCTAACTGGTTAGTTGTGTTTTAATATAGTAGGTTGCTTACTAAGAAATTTGATTTAGGGTACATGTGTTAAATTTTTAACCCCAAAATCCTCACTTAGTTGCTCTTAATCCAATGTTTTATCCACTTTAGGATTATCTCATATCAATTAATTGTTTTAACTTCTTACTGTGTGTAATTTTCATAATATATCCTTGATTCATCTTATGATTGTAAATTCTCCTTAGTTCATTAATGATCTCGTTAATTTGATATTAACCATTCTAAATGTTTGTTAGTGTAGTTATCTAATTATGACATTATAAGTCTATTATTCATTTAAATTCAACCTCTTAACCTTTTCCTACAATTCTATCCCTCCCTCCCTCCCTCCATATGTCTCCGTTAACCCCTTTCTTAAAAGACCCTACTAGTGGACCAAGGACTCCTTTTAAACATTTTCATTTGCTTTGTCACTTAGCTCTTAAATCCATCACTACTAATATCTATAGTAGGCTACATCCAACAAAAGTTGTTATGTGTATGCAACATGCATTTTGTGCTAAATCTAATTTTAGAAGAGTGATGTGGAAACACACATAGAATAACTAAAAGTGAGAAGGTAAAGAGGAGAAGCAAACGATCTTAAGGAGCGTAAATACACTAATGATAGATATAGGAGTCATAAAGTATTAACCCTATAGTTCTTGAAAAAAATGCAGTGTTCTTTCCTTTAAGAACTATTTAACCTTTTGTAAAACTATTTTGGCAGCACAACAACATTCGTCCCAAATTATAACCTTCGCCCATGAGCCTTCTTAAGAAAGGTTAAGAAGATATAAGTCAATATGGTCCAACAGTCCCAATTCTAAGTCCACCATGGTAAATTTCCTTTAATTATCATAAATTCATTAACTTGACTTTTGAAACTTTATCATTTAACCCAAAAAGTCAATCTTAAATCATTATTAAACTTAAAGATTATCATTCAATTTTAACCCTCTAGAATATCAATGTCTGCAAAACGACCATTTTGATCTTAAATATATTTTTATTTTCACCATCGCCCTCCAACATCATAGCTCTACCACTACAAGTCCACTTCTCTATAAATAAGATTAAATTGAAAATTGTGTAGGTCAAATGATATAAGTCTATTTGTAGTTTTTAAGAATAAATAGGTATTTCTATGTATTTGTTATTTTTTCTATTTCCTTTCTACTTGAGTGAATTTTATTCTTTAGAAGAAACCATATTCCCAATGAAAAACTTTTTACATTTGAAAAGATGTGCCCAATTATCCAAATAATTTTCATACCTCCAAATATGTGTTAATCAATCCCCTTTTATCAATCCATTTAATTAATATAATATTATCCCCATTGAATGAAGTTATATTACTCAAATTCCATTTATATCACATTTGGTACAGCATTGAATAGAATATGAAATGAATTAAAATGAAAAACATTGGAATGGATTGCATTCCATAATGGCACATTCGTTCCTATCAACAAAAACAAGGAAATGAAATGGAATATAAATATAGTGTATTTGTCAAAAATGACATTAGCAATAAATTTATATGATAAATATATGGTATGACAAAAGAGCAAATAAACTAAATATAATTAATAATGTATAAATTATCCTAGAAGGTATTAACATTTTAGGTAAATTCATTTAATGTATCAACATTTCAAGTGGTTAAAAAAAAATTAACGTTTTGCAAAGTGAATAAAATGGGGCATCAATATTTTATAAATTTCATTTAAGGAATGTTTGAGTTAATTTTCAATTAAGTTTCTTTAGTTTTCGTTAATGGTCAAATATTAATACTTTATCTGACTTACTTTGTGAAATATTGGAACCTCTTTTTCACCACTCTTTGATATCTTAAATGAATTAATCTCCAAACATTGATTATTCTTTTTATTCACTTGAAACATTGATGTCTTAAATAAACTTATCTACAAATAATGAAACCTTTCTATGTAATTGACCTAATTAATAATGGTGGAATGAAATGATAATTCCACATTCTCAAAGGTCGAATCAAACTCTCTTTTGGGAATCATAATTCTAACTTCTAAAAGCACTAATACGATTCGATTCCAAATCCATTCGAATGTACCAAAATGACATTAGAGACTTTGGTTTCTTTACCTCTCCAAATCAAATCAATCAACGAATCTCCTATTCATGGGATTTACATCTCTTTACTATGGTTTTCTTGAACACTTAATATAAAATGATTATATATTGTTACTAGTTTAATAACTAACTAATAAAAAAATGGAATTTTCCAGATCCTTAGGATTACTCATTCATTAGAAAATTATATGATCTTGTCATTTTTTTAATAAGATTGGTTTTGTTGGTTAATTAACAACTAATATTTATATCCAATTATGATCAAATAATTAAAATACTTAATATATCTATTTACTTATTTATTTTAATGATCAAATAATTAACCAAACGATCTTATTGGCAAGACCATAAAAGTTCCTTTATTCACTTTACCCAATAGAATAAAGATGTAATGTAATTACTATCACTCGAGAATAGAATACAGTCATAATATGATTTTCATTTATTGATTTTTATTTTAATAATAGTATTTTAGGAAAAAAATTAATTTTAGTATGGAATTGTTATTTATAGTTTGAGCAAGAATGATCTTGTAGTATATCTATAATATAGATTCTTACAAAATTGTTATTATAGACAACTAAACATCGTAATAACTCTTTATAGAAAAAAAGATGGGTGTTCTTTTGATTGCACCTTCTATTGAGGGTACATCAAATGAAATTGTGGGACTGCAATGGTACCATATACGATTCGATAATCTTATTTAGCATATTCTCGATGGAGAAAGTAGCCAAATTTGAGTGATTCAAAAATCACCCACCTCTCTCTCTCCTTTTTATAAGGAATAAAACTATAATAAAATTGCTAGCATGTAACAACCGCATTGGTCAACCAATCATTACAGGGAGAATAAAGTAGTAAATATTTCTTACCTTTTTGAGGTTTTCCTATTTAACAATAATACGTTATGTCAGAGGGAAATATTCATCATCACCACATATATATACATATATATATATATATATATTTTGGGATGGTCCACGTTAGCTGATGAGAACAGCCTCAAAAGTTTTTATTTATTTATTTTTTCTATTAGAGTTGTATTATCTTTTTTGTATGTACGATATCACAATTCACAACTTATATCAACTTGAATTATGATATTTGAGACCACCTAAATGAATGGAAAGAAAACGCAAAAATTCGGTATTTGTAAGGTAAATAGTCTAGAAAACATCAAAGTAGAATTAATTTGATTTTCGGGGATATTGAAAATAGCATAAAGTACATAATTCAAATTCTGTCATATTTTTTAATAAATAAATTAACAATTTTATGTATTTTAGTATTCATGCTTTAATTCTTTTATATTTTATTTGCCAAACACCCAGCTGGGGGAGTATAAAGAAACAAAATAAAATAAAGATGAGCCAGCACAAAACATATTTGAGTAGGTTGGAAGTCATCAAATAAATATCTTTTTCATGATTCATTGGGAAAGATTGATCTTCTTCCATAGTTATTACTTCACCCGATATAATTACTCCATTTGAAGATTTTTTATTTCCCAAAGAAACCTTCAAGAAAATAAATAAAAATAAACAAATAAATAAAAGCTGACCTACTCTTTCTTTTTTCAAAAACCAAAACCACTTCTGTCCATGAACAAAATTACATGTTAGTTACAAGCATGACTCTCCCTAAAATACTATCACTCATTATCCTATGTCAACCACTTTTGATACCTTATACGCATCCCATTTGTTTGCCCACCATAGACTTTGTCAAGAAGCCATAAACCCCCTTTTAAGAAAACAGTGAGATAGAGAAAGGAAGACAGAGAGAGGGAGGTGGGGGAAAGAGAAGAAATGAATAAGGCAATTTCCATCCCCATTATTGTCTTCATCAATCTCTTGAGTATATCATCATATATTGTGTATTCACAATCAGATTCTTGTAATTCAAATGTAAACCTTAATTTTATTGCATTTGACACAACTTATGACTTGTATTTCTGCTTGGGACTCCCAAAATTTCATCCTTCGAGTAAGTGTTTCATATCCTACCCAACCCTTTTCGATTATTTACCACATGTGAATTGTTTAGTGATGGTCATATTTGGTTACAAATTTTATCATATCTAAGATAGAAGCTTTTCTATTATGTCTAATGAATTTATGTGATATGGGTATAATTTGAATATTTTTAACTTTGTATAGTATAAACGAACATCTCCAAGCATATGGAGCTTTGTTCTGTCTGGACCTACCCCAAGTTCATACATAGCAATTGGATTTTCAAGTAAAGGGCAAATGGTGGGATCAAGTGCTATTGTTGGGTGGTTATCATCTAATGGAGGGATGATAAAGCAGTATTCTCTACAAGGAACTTCATCAGCTCTAGTCAAGCCTGATGAAGGAAGTCTATCAGTAGCGTCTGATACATCCTTGATCACTACTGAGTCTAATAGTGTTTATTTGGCTTTCCAATTGAATACAAGTCAACCCCGATCCAGGATCCTCTATGCGGTTGGACCGGCTGGTTTCACCCCGGTTTCACCTAATTACAACTTGATCCAGCATAGCAGCAAGATCTCAACTTCTATAAATTATGCTTCTGGTTAGTGCATTAACTTGTCCCTTCCTTTTCCCATTTCTCTATATTTCCTTTATATTTGACAAGCATAAAATCAAATTTATATATTTTTTGTTTAAGTATGGTGTCTATAACATTAAAAAAAAAAAAAAAAAGCCATCCTAAATTTTATTTCCCCCAAAGACTTTGCTGGTTAGAAAAAGCTAATTTCTTAAGATACTTTAATAATTTAAAGTATTTTATTACTCAATAGATGTATTTTATTAATATTTTAGAATTTTTTTCCTGCACGACTTAATTAGTACGATTATTCTTTCTTATTACTTTTTATGTTCAAGTAGACCTTTTGATCATAAGAAGGTTTATATATTTGGTAGATCTTGCACATGGCAATTAATTATTTAATATAGCTATTTTCATATCTTTTAATTTATTGTCGCCTTATTAATCTATGTGGTGGTTATGCACAAAAAATGTCTACTTTGGAATTTCAAAAGGGTTCGACTTTCGAGGGTAAGTTACATAATAGTTTGATGTTGAGGTGTCACCTACTGCTTGCCGTATTTACTGGGTTTCAGAAATATTTTATAACCTACGGATTATGCGGTCTCAATAAAATTTAGATTTTAATTATTTTGATATTATATTATTATTATTTTTAAATAAATACTTATAAAAAAATAGATATTAATAAAAAATTAATAATTTATGATATAAATAAATTATAGCTATAAATTAAATATAGATACGATATAAATAAGATTCCAATTGAATAAACAGAAGTAGTATATATACTATGGGTAGCTGAATGTATACTTCAGCCCGCGTTGTTTTGGGACATGGGTCCGGTGCTTTATAGTGGTGGCATGATGAAGCGTGCCCCATTGTTAGTATCAATTACGTGTAGGGAAATTGGTGAGGAAGATTAGATAAAAGGTGGATTCCATTAATCTTTATAATTGTTAAGTTTCATATTTAGTTCAAATTTTTATTTATCAAATTATTTTTTTTATTCTAATGTTTATGTTTATAAATTTTATTTAATGTAAGGTTGCTACTTCAACCTTCACACAACAACGATAGTATATATGATAAGTAAATATTTTATTTAATATGATATTTAGTAATTTTTAATTTTAACTTAAAATTTGACAAGCTAAAATTTAGTTTGATATTCATTCGTTAGTATCAAACTTTAGATGCAATTTTTTTTTTTTTTTAAAAGGAAAGAAAAAGAGAGTTCATGTAGTATTTTTTATATTACCCTCTCAAAATATTTGTTAAGGTCTAAAATGGATTAGGCTTTTGTCGGATAGAAATTAAAAAAAAAAATAAAAAGGTTTTTAAATTATTAGAAAAGAAACATTTTAAAGATTTGCCATCACACACAAGATTAAGATTATAAGTAATTTGGATGATGCCAGCGTGTGTGTACTGTAATCAAAATAATATTCGCATGACTGATGAGCAATCATTTGTACATATGCCTATCCAAATATGCCAATTGTTGGTCATCGATGAGTTGAACTAGTCTGTGGGAGATCGAGTCATCCCACGTAATAAGTGATGTTATACTAATTAGGATCTCCCTAATTTGCAGATATTTACTTAATAATATGATATATATATATATAAATATATTACTAAGTCAAAAATATATAAATCGTGAAAGCTGGGCTTGAATTTTAAAAATATCAAAAGATATATCTCGGTCGTAATATATATATATATATATATATACGGATTTCCTATACATGCAACTTCAATATGAGTATCGTATAAACATTACGAGTTCAAGATTAATTAATCAATTTTGAACTTTCTTGTTGTTGATGGATCTAGCTTGAAGGCCGTCGTTTCTTTCTGAATTACAAATAGGTTTAGAAGTAATAATAATAATAATAACTGTCAAAGTTAGATGAATAACCAAGATTTTCATAATCTTTTTCTGTGAAAACTGCTAATCTTTTTTCTGAGCTTCTTATGCCACAACTTCTATGCTGGGGAAGCGGCTAATACTTTTATTCCATGAATGATATGGAACAGGACAAAGCAACACCGAAAGCACACATGCAAAATTAAGGAAGCTCATGGAATACTTAACATGCTAAGCTGGGGCATTTTAATGATAATTGGTATCATAGTAGCTCGTCATTGTAAGGAATGGGATCCCATGTGGTTTTACTTGCATGCTACCATTCAATCCAGTGCCTTCCTACTTGGTATTGTGGGCATTATCTGTGGATTCATATTGGAGGACAAAGTTAATGCCAATGTTACCACCCACAAAAGCTTGGGAATCTTCATTCTTGTGCTTGGTTGCCTCCAGGTTCGTATGTCTCTATATCATAAAGCTAATTGCTCCAATCTCTTTAGATTGCACTTAATTTTTCTTTGTAGGGTTTTTATTTGTTTGACTTGGATGATGGAGGATTTAGTATGTGGAATCTGACTATACAGTGATCCTGCTCAACTCATTGCCATAAACTGAAATCATTTATAACTATATCTTAGACCATGTTTTCTTTAAGATAAATAATTTGTTAATGACATGATGTTATTTAGCAGGAAAACCATCAATTTATCGTTTTCATTAATTTGTTAATGAAAACTTGCTATCTTATCAATGTCAAGGCACATATATTATAAAAACACCATTAATTTATGGTTTCTATCATCCTATTTTCTTAGTGATAATAACAATCAAGAACTCTTAGTGGTTTTAATAAATACTTTTTATTTATGATAAAAGGTGTACTTATAATTAGTGATGTTTTCGTGTGAACGAATTTTAAAAAATTATAGTTGATGATGCTTTTGTTTGGTTCCTCAATCATGTGTAGGTAATGGCCTTGTTGGCACGACCAGAAAAGGGATCGAAATTTCGAAGGTATTGGAATTGGTATCATTATACCGTGGGAAGGGTAGTCATAATATTTGCCCAAACAAATACTTTCTATGGAATTCATTTAGGTGAAAATAATATAGGATGGAATGTAGGTTATGGTGTTGTCCTTGCTGCCTTGTTTATTACTTCTGTTGTTCTAGAAATAAGATTGTTTAGGAGAAACTGTTGATGTACTTTTACTTAATTCGACAACTTTTAGAAATATTGTGTTATTGTATTCCTTTTTGTTTTTTTTATCATTTGGGTTTTGAAGAACAGGGATATATTTATAGTGTTTTATTTCAGCTTTGTTTAAACCTGTTTTTTTCCCCCTTCTGAAAGTGATATCATTGAATTTGGAAGCAATAAATGGCTGAGGAACGGCATGCTCAATCATTGGATAGAGGACTAGTTGAGGGAATTGGATGACACGACCTTAAAGCTACAACTTGTCCGCAATACTTTAATTAGCAACTCAATCAATGTGTTCCTATTTCTCTTTTGACTAAAGAACACTCTATCAAGCATAAAAGCAAAACTTGGCTAATGAGTTGTCCTTCAAAAACTCGTTGACAACGTTAAGGACTAACTGCCATTGGTGTTATCATCTTAAAAACCCTTTTGCAATTCATTCTATCATAATTTTTTTCCATTTTCTTTCATAAACAATCATTAAAATTATAATAGGATTGGAAGAGTCGGACCCAATATATCTTTAGGAGATTAGATATAATATCAATAGATTATAGAGCCATTAGTAAAAAAATTTATCTTACACGTTAGCTTGCATATTTGATTAAATGGAATTCGAGGAACATGGTTTCCTTTTTTCAAATATGAAATCCATATCAAACAAGCCTCAACACACATTAAAAATAGTCATCGGTGCTAAAAACTAAGCTCTTCCTAGGCTGATATCGTTCATACTATGAAAAAGTAAGGATTTGATAAAACAAAGAGCCATGACAGAAGTACCAAATACACACTAATTAATCCCAGACTATCTGTTTATCTTGGTTGATCTTAGCATTTATTGAACCTAAGAAATTTTTACTGTTGTACGTTTTTATGATATACAAAATACGAGGATTTAAAAGATAGGCTAATGATATATTTATATATATATTTTTTATTATTTTTTTTTTTTTTTGGTGGGGGAAGGGGACGTGGGGGGTGTCTACATAAGATGGACCTCAACGCATGAGAATGAAGTATTGAGAAAACGAAACCTATTCTTAGTTGTAGTTTATATCCTTATGGGAAACTTCTATGATCTAAATTATCTTAGAAATTTTTCAAGAATTTCTTTAATAAGGACTAAGGACATGAAAAAATTTATGTACCGACAATCCCATGAATACATTTCATATAATTATTCTCCAAAAAATAGTAATAAAAGTACAAGATGCTCTCTCTATGGGAAAAGTCCTCACCTTGACCCAACTAGTCTGCAAAAGAAAGTGATGTCGCTGGTTCCTTGGATACGGATTGTGACAATTTCTCCACAACAACCATCCGCTTTCAAATATGTACCACGGAACACCCAAAAGCAACAGCCGTATTTAATGGAGAATATAAAGATGAAAATAAGGAAAAAAAACCACGATGTAAACACACTCCAAACTATATAAAGGATTATTACCTTAAGAGTATACCATGGAGAAGATAAAGATGTCGTCAACAGTAAAATCTTCCTCCTGCTCAATCTACACGTGAGTTGTGGTGGATTTCACTGTTTCGATGTTCAGTAGAGAGAAGAGATTTTCGTCTGTCAAAAGCTTTTTCGTGACCTAGATTTCATGGGGTTTATTGTTTATTGAGTTCCATGGATGAAATTTTAGGGTTTTGTTTAATCGATGGTGAGGGCATTCTGTGAAGAGTTTGTGTTTTGTTTGGTGTTTTAAGCGGTCATGTGACTTGCACAGGCTGCAGTAACGTTGGTTTTTAACAAGATATAACGGTTCCTTTCACAAGTCATGTCTTTGCAAAAAAAAAAAAAAAATTCACAAGTCAGTTCTTTGTAAAAACGAAAAAGTACAGATCAGTTATTTGTAATTTTCCCTTTTAACTTTTATATAATTATCTATTAATCATTACAATGAAATTAGAAGATGACATGCATTCATTACTATTATTATCCAATATCGAATTATTCGTGTCCAAAATTCAAGCATAAAAAAAAGATGGCTAAGCCACATCACATGGCATTTCCTTTCCCTTCTAATCCCCCTCTCTCCCTCTCTCTATATATATGTATATGTTTCTGTAGATAAATTATTTCTCTTTTATATGAAAATTTGATATCTCTTGTGAAATTATTGATTAATCCAAAGTCAAGTCAAATTATCAAAAAATGCCATTAAAGAAAAACAAAGAGTTGTTATTAAATAAAGAAAATGAAAACCAAACTAAACCAATTGATCTATACTAGTTATAAATATATATACAAGCATAGAGGAACAAAAAAAACCAATCAATAACAAACACATGGCATCATACAACGACTGACACAAGGCAAATATTAGGTCTGTGTGGCTAACTTTTTCCGGTAGATATAGAAACTTTTTTCGACCTTTTTTTTAACAAATTGTTTATCAAGAAATTGATACAGATAAAAAAAAGATGGCAGTTCTCATGAAAAAATCAAATAGATCAAATATAGAGAAAATATAAATATAAATACAAATCGGATATATTTACACGTATCGTTTTGATATAAATATAGATAAAAAAACAGACTAACCAAACAGACCCATTAACGATTTATATTCTCCATAGCAAACCCCTTCCCACCACCCCCCTCCCCCCTGGGGTCAGCCTTCCCAAGTTAGAGTTTTGTGTAGTCTCAACTTGCTTCAACACATTTGGAGCTAATCAACTAAAGTCAAAATAGTAAATATGTCTACTACCAAAGATGAAAGGGTGAATTTGGTTGAAGAAAGCCACTAGAAACGTGGCGACAAAGGAAATGGGTGTCTATGTCAATATGCTTAGCTCTTCCTTAGAGACATGGATGAGCAACCTGAAGAGCGAGGCCATTGTCACATGGCAGAGGAATAGGCAATGAGATAGAAACTTGTAGATCTTGCAAAATTTAAGTCATCCATTGAAGCTCTTTAGTAGTAGAACTCATACTCCCATGCTCAGCCTTTGTAGTGGATTTACTGAAAGTATTCTGTTTCTTGGATGTCCACTAGGCTATCACCAAGGAGAATCAAAATCCAATAATAGACTTGCAATCGAAAGTAAAGGATCTGTAAGCCCTTGTTTTCTTAACAATCTGAATTCAGTTTTTGAAATTGGAACCAGAAACCAAAACCCTAAAAGAATACCCTAGAACAATAGAAATGAGTTAACTCCAAAATATAGCCCTAAATAATCTATCAAAATATAAAATGTCAGAATTTAGAACAATTCATTCGTTTCGGACCCGATCGGGATTTGCTCTCGAAAACCGATCCCCGGGACTCGGAAATAGAAATATAATATATAGGACACGTTAGAACCAAAATTTAATATGGAACTCAAAAATATAATTATAATAATTTTTCGGATTATAAAAATTACAGTTATAGCCTTTTATTGTATTTTCATTACTACCAATAATTTAATTGTCTAATCAACTTTTTGATTTTTTTATACTATTCATCAAGTACAACAACCCATACCCTATTCTTACATCCTTACAACCTATTCTTACATTCTCACATCATCTTCTTTACATTTTCTTTTCTAATACAACTTTTACTACTTAAATTACTTATTAAATTTGAATTTTATTACACGAAACAAATCAACACACACCTCTCTCTCTTCTAGACCCCCAAGCCAGCGTGAAACATATGCCCTCAATTTGTTTTATTTTTCTTCTATTATTTATTCACACAAAACCTTAATTTCATTTTCTATACAAACCCTTTTAAGCCTTACACTTTACACTTTCCTTCTTTTTCACAAAATCAAACTTTTGAAAAGTTTTTCTCTCCTGCCTCTTCCCTTGTGTGCTGTGAGCCCCTTCCCTCTCTATCACACACACAGATTTTTTTTTTTATTCAAGTTTCTTGCTTCACACATCTAAATAGGTAATAGATCTTAACCCTACCACACTAAAACATGTAATGGCAAGATCATACATGTGTGGTTCCACTAAAATTCCCATGAGCTTTAAGCTAGGAATGTAGAAACACTTAAGCATGAGATCCTTACTATCACGATGTTGTGGATCTTGAAATCTAAGTTATCTTGCTATTATTATGCTATATTATTGCTATATATTGCTCTTATAGAAATTTTGTGCATATATTTATATTTTTGCTCTCATCTACATATTGTTTAGACGGCATTTGCATCCATGACATGAGTAGTATAGTAGATTTACTTGTTTAGAATACTTAAATGCCATAGTTACTTGTCTTACTTACATAAAAGATTCACAATATGATAGTCTTAGTAAAGGTGATGCCAAAACTCAAGATCTATTTGTTTCTATCAAGAAGTAATTTTTTTAAATTCAGATCTTGAGAAACAACTATTTAGAAAACCTGTTTTCCAACTCCAAAATGAAAATCTTATACGAAAAATGAAGGGCTTAGGTGATAGGTATCATAAAGGAGTAATTTTTATAAGATGAGCTTAGTTTTACTAAGAGAAATTTTCAAAACAAGGAAAGGATTACAAAAGTTAAGTTAGAGCTATATCCCAATACCAATAAAGATTTTGAAATTCATAATGAAATACCCCAACTCTTCACCTAAAATAGAAATTGGGTTTAGATAGATTTAAATGACTAAAATGAATTATAGGATTTAATTAGACAAGTTGATATAATTTAATTAGCTATTAATTGAGATTTGAGTTTCAAATTCCCTAAACATGTCATCAAAGTGTTTAGAGAATTCCTAAATCATTGATTCTTAGCCTAAACACTAATTCCTAAATCTCAGTAAAATTTGAGTTCATTTGCTTGAATAAAAATATGAGTTCTTAAACCCGAACTCAAATTAAATATCTTTTATCTAAAATAAATTCTCAAATTAAGTTCTTATTTTAAGTCCTTAATTTCTAACCTATCGGTTCTAAAATTATCTTTTAAATACTTCTAGAACTATAGATATTGATCTGATAGTTCTAAACATATATCCTATTTCTATTTTTCTCCAAATTTAACCTTATCCTTTCCCTTCCTTTTCTTTCTTTTTTTGGCTGCCCTTTCTTCCCATTCATTTTTCGTTTTCTTTCTTCCTCTTCTCTCTTCTTCTTCCCTTTCTTTTTGCTTTCTCTAAAACTCAAATTCAAGTAGATAAATTAAGGATAGGAAACAAGATAGAAAGAAGAGATCAAGTAGAATTAGCTTCAACAAGAAGAAGAAGAAGGAATTGCATGAGTAGGCCCAAAAAGCTAAGTTTTCGTTTTCTATTTCTCTTTGTTTTTACTTGTTATTTACATTTCTAATTGATGAATTGATGTTGAATTGAGTTGAGAAGTGTTGTTTGAGTTTGTATTTGTAAAGTTTATGGTTGATGGAGTTGGTTTATTGAGGAAGAAGATGAATAGTGAAATTGGGGTTTGAAGTTGTTTATGATGATTATAGTAATGTTTGATGGATTGAAGTGGGAGTTTGTGTTTATTAGGTTGTAGTAAGATCAAATAACAAGTTTTAAGAAGTTTGAAATGAATTTGGAGGAGTTTGAAACAATTGGAACAAATGGTTTTTGCAAAATGAAAACAGGGGAAAATTTGACAGCAGCGTAATGCATGTACGCCGGCATTCAACGCTGCCGGTGTACGTTGGAAAATTTGCCGGTGTTGAAGATGCACTCGGGGACCAGAATCGTCGACCTCTAACGCTGGCAAATTTTCAATTTACGCCGCCGGCGTTGAACACCGGCGTTCGTTTTGCAACTTTTCCCAGTTTTGTAGCCTCTTCGTATTTTAGCCATAACTTTTTCATCCGATCTCCAATTGAGGTGATTCAAGTTGCGTTGGAAAGATAAGAAAGAGATATACAACTTTCATTTTTTGATTTTTTGCAAAATAGAAACGTATCAGTGCTTAAATTTTAATTCTTTCCAACTAATACATTTTTCAAGCTAAGCTAAAAACTTGTTATAGATTGTTTTATGTGTATTTACTTGAACAAATGGATCTTTTTGACATAAAATGAGATAGATAAGTAATATTTGATGTGTAATGATGATTTAGTGATATAATTAAACATGACTTAGATAGATTTATAGATTTAATGAATAATTGAGTTAAATATGCGAGTTTTACATAAAATGAATCTAGTCACTTAATCTAAGTTCAACTTGACTAAATGAACTTGAATGAGTTAAAATAAATTAGCTTGAGTTAGTTTAATTACTTTGGCTTAGTAATTAGATTAAATGATTAATTCTAATGAGTTTGACTTAATGAACTCAATTAAACTAAAATGAACTAGATTTCTTAAGCTTGATCCACTTGGCTTGGCTTTTGAAGTAAATGGCTAAGGTTAATCCATTTGACTTGGTAAATGACTTAAATGACTAATTCTAATCAATTTGGCTAATGTTAAGCTAAAATGGGTTAGTGACAAATAATTGGATTAAATGAATGTGTTAGGGTGATCTTTGAATAACATGAGAATATGTTGTTTTGAATGTTTAATTGTTTTGGGTTTATATGTTTTTGAATATAAATGTTTTGTTGATGCTTTGTGGATAAGAAACCATAATCAAAGTGAAAAGAAATACTTTGACAGACAAAGGAGAACCGTCCATACTTTAGCGGGGCGATTCATCGCAGCCATAGTGGGGTTCCACATTACTGTCTGATCAAATAGGATTTAATAAAATGAGTTAGAGATTAGTGAATAATTGATATAAGTTCTTGTATGAATTTGATGAAGTGGATGATTAGTTTAGTTTAGTTTCTTATACGAACTCTTTCCATAACAGAAGTGGATATCTGATTTATCTTCTGGATTATCTTCTGAAATTTCCTTCTGAGGCTATGTTTGGATTCCATATTCAAGGTACGCAGTAACGTGTTTGTTCTTTGCTTAGGATAGGCATATCTTTAATAAATTTTAATATAGAAAAACTTAAACCTTTGTTTGAATTTGGTGTCTCTTACGCTATTTAAATCCGTATCTGGCCTAGATGACAGATCGGTATCCGGTTCGGGGAGTAGCACCTTGCTCAGATTGGGGGCACGGTAGATTAGGCGCTTAGGCCATCCCTGTCTTTTGATAAGACTTTCCTAAGTGGTACGGCGGGTAACTGATGGGGAAAATGGTATCGGCGTAACGTTTGCTTAAGCTTAGAATGAAATAATATGATTTAGTTCAAATGTTTATGGGAACAGTTGGACTAAGTGATGTTATGGACTAAGATAAGTGAAGTTGTGTAACGGCTGTTAACCCTAGATGAAGTTATTTTCTCTTTTATGGATATATCATCTAGGAGATATAAGTATCCGAACTGCTTATATCAACCCCCTGAGCGTCGTGATCGTTACTCAGGACCCCTAAATATCCTTGATGCCCGGAGTTTGAATACTCCCATGTTGATTTGTTTACGTTTAAGAAAGATAATAACTTGTGATTGTCGCATTTGCATTTAGTTAAGCTCGTGTGTCACTCCGTCTGTGATTGTGTTGCTGTGTACTGGGCTCCGGCTCATTATTGTTGTTGTTATTCTTTTTACAGGTATTGTTATTGTTGATGATGAGATGATGATTTGATGATGATGTGGAGGCTGTTGGTATTGTTGTTCTTATTATTGTTGTTGATGTTGATGTTGATGAGGATGATGATGGTGATGATGATTGATGTGATGATGTTGTCCCGGGTTTGGGCGATTTTGAAGATTTGGGAGATGAGTGAAATGTAATAGGACCGAGACATATTTGTATTTTGTTTCTTCTTCTGTTTTGTTTTATAAGAGGATTGGATATATTTATAAATTGTATTTTCTTTTAAGGGCTTGTTAATGCCCAATTGATTGTAAATGATTATCTACCCCTAAGAGTGGATCATAAAGTGTTTTTATAAAGTTAGTTTCTTAGAAAACTGGTTTGCTCTATAGGGAGTAGAAGTTTATAAGTTGTTTTATAAAATTTGATTTTCCGCTGCCGAATCCAGTTATTTAGAAATCTAACTAAATGATTTCACAATCTAAAATCGGATAGCAATGTTCAACATAAACACCTTCTTTTAAGACAACCTTACGTATAATTCGTAAGAGTTATACGTGGTTGGGGACTTGGCATGCTTAATTTGAGAATTGAGCATGTCGGGTCTTTACACATAACTAAGGTGAGATGCCAAGAAAACACCTATTTTCCAACCTTAAAATAAGAGTTTTATTAAAGAAATGGAAGCCTTAGGGAATAGGTTTGATTAGGAATTAATTTTAGAAAGATTAAATAATTTTTTTCTCAAAAAATAATCTCAAAAACAATTTCCCAAAATTCAGATATAAAAATGATCCCCATTTAAACACCTATTTCCAAATATCAAAATGAGGATTTTAATAGAAAAATAGAAGCCTTAGGGAATAGTTATAGTAAAGACTTGATTTTGTAAGCGTGAATATATTTTATCAAAATATAAATCTAGAACAAAGGAAAGTTTTCCAAACATGAATCAAACAATATTTTCATTTTCAAAAATTGTGCAAAATTCGTCACTAGACAAAACCCATATTTAAACATCTATTTTCCAACCTTTAAATGAATAATTTTATTAAGATAATGAAGATATTAGAAATATAGATTATCAAGGTCTTATCCTAGTAAAATCATAAATAATTTTCAAAGAGATAAAGCTAGTTTTCTCAAACAAGTGTTCTTAACATTGTTGCAAAATAAAAGTTTTCCAAAAATTCTTTTTAAACCAAGAAAACATTAAGGACATACATATAGATAGCTCATATCAAGTCATTCATGATAATAACTTTTAGATAATGCATGCACATATAATATACTTGGTAGGAATAATGCAAATTTCATAAAACAATTTTGGAAATGCAAGTTTTAGCTACTAATCAGATATGATCCAAGTATTTCGAGACCTAACCATTTTCAAAACTTAAGAATAACATCATAAATAGATAGCTCTTTCGCAGTAGATACAAATCGATAGCTTATTTGCGAAATTCCGAGTTAAAATGACCAAGTTATTGCAATTTAAGTTGAAATTTTCGTCTACCACAAAAATTAAGAACTCAAGAGTTTCATTTAATAAGTTGGAATTAGTTATGATATGAAACACTCATTTAGATATTTCTTTCATTTATGTGACTTTGAATCGGGAGAAAAATTTTGTTTCTGGATCACTACCATCAGAGACCGATGTCCATGGCCGAGTGAGTTCACTATTCTTAAATTACATGTTCTTGATTGTACTTGTAATAATAGTGGCATTAGAATTAGGAAAAGATAAAATTAGAATGTGCATGTGAGTTCTATTTAGTTGAATGGATGATAAGGATATCAAAATGGGAAGTGCTATGAGTATTTGTATGATTTAGTATAGTATTGGAGTGTCTGAAATATCTATAATCACCTATAACTCACTTAAATAATGTGTCATGATCTTATAATTAAATAGACAATGCATACCATATGTTGAGTCATATTACATTTTTTATTATACCTTTGTGGGAAGAAAGCATAATAGCTGGGCAACGAGAGGTCTGAAAAGTCGAATGTTGGCATGAATGGCCTAAATTAAATTGGAAGTGGTGTAGGCACTTGTATCAACTACAAAATTTATGAGTGGGTGGATACCTGAATCAACCACTATATAAATGAGAAAAATTGAAATCTGTGGTCGTATGGGCCTGAAACACCTAACCCCAAATGGAGGGTGTAGATCCATTCAACATAGGACTCCTGGAAAGTCTTATGTATTGAGTGCTCACGTGCTTATGCATTTCATATGATTGTCTAATATAACTTGCTTGCCCTATTGTTTGATTAAGTATTAAATTTTGGAAGTGAAACTCACTAAGCTAGCGTAGCTATACCCCCATAGTTTCTTTTTAATGTAGTTTTCGTACATATGGCTACATCCTCGAACTTGGCCAAATCAGGTAGTGCAAAGTTAGGAGTTTCCCTTAGAAGTTACGATTAGCTTTGTATAGTCTTTCATAGTAAACCTTAAACGATCAGGTTTTACTTAAAAGATATTACCTAGACTTTTGTCTAGCAGGGGAATGCCCCTTAGTATTTTGTAACCGATCATGAGATATCTGTGGTTTATGTTTTTATGCTTACCTTATCAAATTGAACTATCTATCTCCAACTACATATGTATTCTATTGTCGTAAGAGAACGCCTTGCATTCTAATACGAGACTTTTGAATAACTGTGATAGTGATTCTTAAGTCTTGTTTAGTATGCGGCAGACTGTTACGTTTAGGGTACCCTTTAGGGCGTGACAGGATCCCTAACCAGCATCATAGAAAGCACACAGTTGCAAGGAATTTTCCCAAGAAAAAATAAACCCAAGTAAGTTATGCCCTTAAGAAGACTGAGAAGATGCAAGGCAATAACATAATGTACTTCACATGGTTGGGACAAAAACTGACCGAGCTTAATTACTGTAAAGGAAATGTCCGGTCAAGTGAGAGTCAACTACAATAATCAACTAATAAGTCTCTTGTATGAGGAAGCATCTATAAAAAGGCCATCTAACTTTTGACAAGTTGAACATCCAAAGGTAAAGATAAAGCTATTGGTTTACAACTAGAGAGACCAACTTCTATTATCAAATCAAAAGGATAGAAAGACCTACAGCGGTATGACAGAGCTCTAACCTATAAAGAAAAAAAAAAGAAAAAGAAAAACAAGCAAGTCCAAGATCTTTGATGGTAAAGGTAGCATCAAGATCAATTTTAAGCTAAGTAATGACATCCTCCTCATTTCTAGTGATTAATATCATAACATGTCGTCTACATGTAGAAGAACAATAAACAATGTGTGATCACTAACTGACTGAGAAAATCCTTTACAAACCAAAACCTAGGAAATTGTACGGTTGCATTGTCTAGAAGTTTGGTTAAGGCCATATAAGGAATGCTTAAGATGACATACTTAACTGTTTTTAGCTTATTCCCTGATGGAGGCAACATACATATCTCTCCATCCAAATGACCATGGGAAAAAACATTATTAATGTCAATTTGAAAAATAGGTAAACATCTAACAGTAGTAACGACCAGTAAAATGCGAACAGTTGCTAATTTAGCGATTAGACCAAAGTATTATCGTAATCAATACCAACCACTTGTGTAGAACCTTTATCTACTAGTCTTGCTTTATAGTATTCAATTGTACCATCGAGTTTGAATTTAATATTATAAACCCATTTGTAACCTATAGGCTTCTTACTTAAGGGAAGCATTACTAAATCGTAAGTATCATTCAACTTAAGAGCTTCAAGCTCCTTACTCATGACATCTACTAAATCTTTACTCTTAGATGCCTATTCATAGCAATACAGTTCTTGAATTGACATAACATGTGCCAAGGAACAAAGGAAATCTAAAGATGTAGGGTTAGTTTGTGAAGGAAAAGGGAATATAAAATGGATGAAAATAGAGTGACAACATAACTACTATGCACATAATGTATATAGTCGTTTAACCATGAATGGGGATGGCGTACTATAGAAGATTTGAGTAAAATAAAGTGATTAAGTAATAGTGACGATGGAAGAATTATGAATATGAACAATATCATCAACAACACTACAAGAAAAGGACAAATGAGAAGGTACACTGGACAAATCTAAAGTGAAAGAGGTGGAACCATCATATGTAAAACAAGGCGAGCCTACCCGTTATGACCAGACTTTTTTTGGCCCATGGGCTAAATGGGTCGAGCTAATTTCACTCGCTTTTATTTTGGCCATGACCTATTTTTTTAAGCGGGTAAATAGGCTGGCCCATGGGCTATGGCTCATATGCCCAGCTCTAGTACCAATAATATGACAATGTTTTCACTCTACTCTTCCAATGTTCTAGGAGTATATGACATAAAACATTGGTGTAAAATACTTAAATAATGAAACAAATGTTGACAAGTATGTGATAAAAACTCTGCTCCATTATCAGTTCTAATAATTCTAGGTCTAACAAAGAATTGTGTTTGAATCATCTTGAAGAATCAATCAATACAAGTCAAAACTTATGACTTAAAGTCCAAGCACAAATGAATGATCATCAAGTATGGTGAGAGAATAATGCATACCACAAATTTAAAAAAAGGTCCGAGATGTCAACAAGAAGTAATTCAAAAAAGAGGGGTGAATGACTTGTACTCCATTCAAATGCAAATGATGTGATTGGTTCTGTTTATGTAGCTTTTCTCCGCAGATACAAACACTTTTTTGAAGTTTTTTCCTAACAAATTATTTATCAAGAAATAGATACTAATAAAAAATAGTTGGCAATTCTCATGAAAAGATCGATTAGATCAAATATAGATAAAAAAAAAAGATATAAATCAGACATATTTATACATATCATTTCCATACAGATAAAGATAAAATTGAGGAATAGACAATCCAAACAGACCCTTAAGTTTGAGAACAAGAATCACCCACAAAGTTTTTTACTTCGATTGTTTTACATGGTCCGAATTACTCAATTTCAACATAAAAGGAATGGTCAAGCCTCTCATTATATAACTTCAACAATGTACCATTATTATAAGACATAGATATGTTTACATTGGAAGAAAAGGAAATTAACTCTCCTAGTGTGTGCATTTGCCTACCTAGGTCAACTTGCAAAATAAGTAATCCATGCATAGCTTTAGCAAATGCTACAACTGATTTAGTTTGAGGGTCTTGAAATATAAAGGAGGTTATATCAACATGGGCAATCAATTTTCTATCGGGCAACAGTTTATGCACTAACATAAGATTATGTTTAAAATCTAGCACATGTAGTACATGATGCAACACAAAGAAATGGTTTATATGAACAGTGCCTACTTTAGTAACAAGTTTGACTCATCCATCAAGTAGTTGAATTGAAATAGGTTATGACAATGTGTATGGGTTAACAAGAAAGGTTTTGAAGGGTATCATATGATCTGTGGCACTTGTGTCTACAATTGAAGTAGTCATATTACTATTATAGCATTAAAAGGCAAAGACTCAGTAGATGTACCAGCAAAATGTATTGTTGCTCGCAACATATATCCATCATCATGTTGTTTAAGGTTTAAAGCCTTTAGAACTTCCCGACACATGGTAGAAACTAAATCAGAATCAAATCCTTTGCTAATAGTTTCTTTCCTTATAGAACCAAAATCCAATGGTGTAACTAACTGTTGCACATTTATGTTATCAACAAAACAATGAGTCATTTGTCTATGCTCTCTCTTATTGACTCTTTTGCCTCTATATCAATTAGGGTACCCAATTAGTTGAAAACAATTCTCCATGGAATGATCTTTTGGTCTACAATGTTTACAATACCGTCTATTCTATATTTTAGAAACTCTTTTCTCAACATTAGTCCATCTGATACCTAGCTTCTTTACAAGGAAAGCTAAGGTATCCACATCAGTAGAGCTATTCATATTAATCATCTTTTGCCTCTCAACAAGTTCTACAAGATAATATGCCTTGTTAACAACTGGAAGAGGATTGATTGGCAAAACGTAATTCCTAACAGTCTGCAAATCTAAGAGAGGGCCGGTAGGGGCCTAGCCCCCTCCAAACTCTAAAAAAGTTGATTTTTTTTTAAATATTTTATATAAGAAAAACACATATGTATTATATGTATATTATAAAAAGCAAATAACAATAATATAAAACTAGTAATAGTGTAGTGATTAAGTGTTTGATTTTACATCCATGAGGTAATGGTTTAAATCCCATTAGTATACTTTTCTTCTTCTTCTTCTTTTTTCAATATTCATTTATTGCATTATCTTTTTCTCTCACCTATTCTTTTCTTTTTTAAATTTTTTCTTTCACAATAACTAATAGAATTAAATTCATTTATCATAAAATTATATTTAACTAAAAAAATCCGTGTAAACAACTATTTTTCATTCATACACTACAACTAATATTTATATTATTTATATTACAAATGTTAAGATTTCATCACATAAAGTATTTCTAAATAATACTGATTGTACCATCTATTAGTTTGTACACTACAACCAGTAATTATATTACTCATATTATAAATATTATTTATCACATAAAGTAATTCTAAACAATACTAGTTATATCTTCTGTTAACTCTATTTTTAATTGATAATTAATTTTGAAGAAATATTTGTATAATATGTTACCAAATTCACTAAATTTATTTATTGAAGATTTTTTTCATACTTATGAAATTAGAAAATATTACAGTGAAATCATTAATAAAACTTTTATACACACATAAAATGCAATATACTTATCACAGCAAGCAAATACATATAAATAACTCTAATATTAACCTAACTAAGATCCGTGCCCCCCCACCTCACAGTATCATCTTAAGTCCGCCTCTGCCTGATACCCTTCGTTTAATCCAATAAGAATCCGAATCAATCCATTCTACATCCTATACTCTTGAATTCTGTCCTTCAAGCGACATGTACAGTACTTGGTCCTCCTACACTCACACGAGAAAAATATGAATGTATGGCCTGTAACTCATCCCAATTCTGCTTCAATGTATTATAATAGATTTCCACAAGTTGATTCATTTGCCTTATATTCCTTAACTCACATTGCAATTGGAAGGTCAAAGGGCCATTTCCTTGTCCAAACTACTCAATAATCTCACTCCACAACTCATAAATAGATCAAACATAAAGACAAATCTAAGAAAGCTCATGTTGCATTGAAATTGAGATGAACTTTGACTAGGATGGAAAATAGAGCCATCTGTAAACTATAATTTCAACTTTACTACTAATTAAATTTTAATTGACCCACTCAATGTCAAATAATTTGATCTATTGGAAAGTGTATTTCCTATAACCATATAAGGGTTAGGGTTATCAAACAAAGAGAGATGCAATGGATATTGAGGACTCAATTCTATTGATTGCAAATTTGCGATTCACATCCACAGTACTATCCATTTTAATGATTAGTAGAAGTTCAACAAGGAGAACACGGAAGAATCTTACCAAAATAGCTTTAATACCATGTGAACTTATTGATTAACCCAAGTTAAAAAGTCAAAGAACGCCATTGAAATAAAACAAAGAGTCGTTATTGAGTAGAGTAGATTAAAACCAAACTCCATTAATTGATTTGTACAGGAAGTATATATATACAAAGGGAAAAGACTTCTAACCAACTAACTATAGAAACCTAATCAATAACAGACACTTGGCACTATCTAGTAACTAACATGGAGCAAATATCAACAAATATTCTCCACATCCATAACTTCTTTTTCTTTTATATTAAAAAAAAATCTATATAATTTTTCATTTTATATCTTAAGTCTATTATCACATCATATTTTGGCATAAGCAAACAAATTATATATTGGTTTCCATCTCAAATTTTAATTTTACCATCTTATTATATTTATATTTTAGTATACACATTACAAATTTATTACCTAATTGTTATTGATGAATATCGTAATAAATTGTTGTAAATTATATTGTTTCCCTACAAAAATCCCACAATACATATGTTAAATGAGGCAAAAAGCCCTTTTTGGTACCTATATTTTGACAAGATAGTAATTAGGTACTTGAACTTTTAAAAAATCACATTCGTGTCTAATTAAATTTTTTATACCTCTTTTATAGGTTGCAGACCTTTAAAAATATATAATTTTATATTTAATTAAACTTTTCATACCCTTTTTATTATATCCATTCTTTTATCATTTTTCAAAGTAGTTGACACGTGTTAAACAACGATTGAATGGATATTGTTTAGAAGTACGAAAAGTTGAATTTGGTATAAAATTGAATATTTTAAAAGTTCATATATCTAATTATCTATTTGATTGAAATTCAATTACTAAAAAAAGCTTTTCCTATTAAATGATTATTTGTGGAAAAAAATTATTGTTAAATCCAACAAAATCTGTGTATATTATTTTGCTTGTATTTTAAGGGGTAACCAAATCACAAGACCAAAATTAATCTCAAGCCATTTTCTTCATAGCTTTCCTTTCTCCCGCCCGCTCAATTTCTCTCCTTATTCAGTTATCCTTTCTTCTTTCTAATTCCCCCCAAAATGTTGAGAACGCGGTTAGTATGGTTTGGATTAGGGTTTGCATCATCATCAGCTGCAATCTCCCAGTTAATCTGGAAAGACCTGTGGGTCGACCGCTACGCCCTTTCTTCCGATGTACGCTACGTCATTATTTTCCATTCGTAAACCCTAGAAATTCTAATTGATCACATATCATGTTGCTTTCTCTGGATTATTATGTGATTGATGTACCCTTTCTGCAGGTGAAGCAGAAATTTGATTCCTTGGAAGCCAGAGTCTCCGATCTCGAGTCCATGCCTTCTTCGGACTTTAATCCTTCTGCGCAGGTGCTTATTTTTTGCACGTGAATGAGCTACTTATTATGCATAATGATCAGATTGTGAGCTTATACGATTGGATTCCGTACTATCTTTGAGGATCGATGTCATAATGCATGTGTAAATGAAAGTTGGAGGTGGGTCTCTTGGCTGCTGTGTCAGCGTGTTTGGATATGTTTAGAGTCGAAATGGATTGAAATGGACTCATTTTCGGTAAACCATGTGAAGAGGGGAAATAGATATAGCGCAAGGGAATTGATATTTCCATTTTGAATTCCATCTATGACAATGTTTACGGAATAAATAGGAGTAATTTAATCAAATGCGCACTATGGTTACTTTTGTAGGAATAAATTAAATTTTTTTTTTTCACTTTGTTTCTTCTCATTCCAATTCGTTTTTCCCTATTTCTTCCTCTCAAAATTTGCCAAACTAGAGCAAGTTATGGCCTGGTTTCTGAACTGTCAACTTATGAAAGAATTTGGTCTATTTGTGTGACAAGTGGAAAGTTTGGGGTGGATGAAACATGGTTTTCTTAATAACTTGAATCGGTTTACTCTTAACTCTGTTTTCTTTCCTAATCAAACCTTTCGTGACTTATGATTGAATCTTGAGGTATATTTTAATGGCCATGCCAGTTGTTTAGAGAGAAATATGCTGTCAATTTTCACAAGATGTCCTTAAGTAGGCTGATCATCATGTGATGAATGAAGCATTGTTATAACTCGAGGTTCCCACTGCCCATGGTTCTCTTCTTGGTTGCGATAACAAAAGGTGGTATTATCCTTGGTTATAGGAACACTTGTCATGGTGAATGCCTTGTATGACTCAAGTAATTACCTGTATGATGGTTGACTACCCTCTCCTATAAGGGACATATGATTCTGCTGTTGGCTAAGGATTTTCTGGTACTACCTTGGTTATTACATGGAGGGTTTTCTACAAGTATGCAGTTTGTGTTCTTACCTCACTTTTAATTGGATGTTAGTAGAATTTGGTTTTTTCAATTCTCGTCTGCATTTCAATTGTCTCCTTTGGGTCAACACATCTATTGCTGCAGTCTACATTACACCAGTGTGTGTAGCAGGCATCCAACTTCCAACATTTATATACTACAGTATGGTGAGAGAGAAAACTTAAGTAAATAATACTGCTGCAGCTTCAGTGGTTACGCTCTAAGTTTAAGTTGTATGCAGTTCTATAAGATGTCAATTAAGCCATACAAAAAGCACCACTTGGTGGGGGAAAGGATAAAATAACTAGGAGAGAGAGAAAGACAGAGGGAGGGGGAAAAGAAAAAGGAAGAAGAAAGTAGGGGGGAAATTATTTCTCTATCCTTTTCCACCCTTCTTTTTAAAATGTCACATACTTAAACACTTCCAGATGTTGTCTAACGCATTAGAGATTGATTGTTACAGTACCTGTGTACAATTCATGTTCCATTTGAGTGCAAAAGCTTCTTATTTATGGGATTCCTTGATCCCATTAAACTTCTTACGGCAACCTATATAGTGTAAGCTCTATTTATCCAGGGCATGGTTGTTCATTTGCTTGAGATGGTCAATATAATTACTGACACACTCTCCATCAACAAAAGAAAAGTAGTTTATTGACAGCATAATAGCTGAGGCACAGACAGAGGAATGCAGATATGTTTGTTACAAATGTGAAGTTTAACATTTGAAATGTTTATTGAGGGAGCTTAAGGAAATAAGGTGTTTGGAACGTGAAGACATTTGGAGGAATTTAATGTTCAACATGAAGATTTCTTTTTTTTTTTTTTTTTTTTTTTTTAGGGTTTGGGGGTGGTGCATCAGGAAGTGGAATTGGAAATAATTTTTACGTAATATCTTCCCCCCAAATGCACTTGCATATCCCTCCCTTTGATTTCTTGATCTCCCTTGAAGATGTGAGCAAATGAAACCAAATACAGCTTTGCATAGGTCAAAATTCATGTTGTGCCCAAACTCAATCTAGAGGATCTTAGCCAATAGTGGAATTGAATTGGAGAAAGTAGGGGACTGAGTTAGGGTTTTCTACTCTTGTGTAGGGATGATTTATTGCCTTAGCATTTAAACTTGAGTTGATAGCCATCAGCCATCAGGGTTTGTGTTTTTGGTGGAAGTGGTTTCGTATCTGGCTTTTTAAATTTTCACGATTCATGTTATTTTTACTACTCCAGTTAAAACGGAGAAGGAAAAAGTTCCACTATTATGATCTTCAAGAAGAATGAATGCAATCTTCTCATTGTGAAACTTCAGCTTCACCATTATGTAGGCAGTGCGATGTTCAAAGAATGTTTCATTTTGGAGGATTGTTCTTTATCTTGCAACTCTTTTAACTTTCATGCAGGTGGAAGGCTAAAGCTATGACTGCTGGTTCAAGAGGTTTTGGATATGTATTAATTCTGAGCAAGGCTCTGTTTACTTGAGAAGACAGCTTTCAGTGTTTTTAGGGTGGAGAAGTTCATATTTGTGTTGGTTGTTTTTAGCATTTGAGGTCCTTTTGGCAATCATACAGTAACTTCTCTCTCTTGTTGTATTTTGGCGGTTGAAATTGATGGGCGGGTGTAAGCATTAGATTCCCCCCCCCATTGGAAGTTCTGCGGATCCTTGCATTGTATGGTATCTTAGAAACCGAGCCTTGATGAGAGCGACGAGGTTTATCGAGTTGTCAACAATTGAAGTACATATTATTTTGATGGACATGAATAATTTTATCGAGCAAAAAGCTCACCAGAAGTTTTTTAAATTTTTTTTATACGTTTTGTTTATTCGGTCCGAAACTTTTCTTACGGTGCCCAACTGCACATAAGTTCTAAATATTGTTATATCCGTAATCGGGTACTAATCCTTTTTAAAGACGCAGCCGTAATCTTTTCTCATTTTTATAATTATTTAATGCTAATACAGTACTATTTATTAAGTTATCGTAATATGTAATTTTAAAAACTTTTCTCAGGAACGGTTTTTGAGTGCAGGGTGATATAACTATTTAAATAATTAGGATCTTTATATAAATGTAAAACAAAATTACATTTGACAATTTTAATGTTTCCTATATTATTAGGTTGTCATAATTCTTTCTATATGTCGCAGCATTTAATGAGGGAAAGAAAAAAGAATAATAATCACCCAGGCACATAAAGTTTAGTATAGTTATACTTTTATAAAATTAAATAATAGTGCATGTTGTATATTTTTATAAACATGTATCTTTTTATGATTGTTTGGGGTAAATTTGTTGCTTTTATTAGTTAGTGTATTTTAAGCTAATAATTACGCCCAACTGACAATTGTATCTCGTTCCTTTATAAAGTTTTGGAAATGTTTTTAAAGACTCAGGATTGTCTAGAATGTTGATTATGTTTTTTAAAAAGGTCTTAAACCTCGTTTGATAAATTTTAGAAATTTAAAATTTCCGTGACATATTCCTTTTTATTCCAACGTGCCAGCGACAGGACATTCTTTTTTTGGCGAGAACACAGTAGGACGTTCGACATTCATTAAACGTCCCTCGTTCGGATCGATTGTTTTTCGATTGCATCTATATATCTGATCTGGAACAATAAACACCGAACACAGAGAAAATCAACAAACCAAATATCATGATTATTATTTTTAAATTTTAATAGTGTTTATGATTTTTTTTTTTCCATTACAACATGAAGGAGGATTTGAATCGGGTAAATAATATCAATTAAGATGTAATTAAGTTATAAAACCAAGTGCTTATAGTATTTAAACTGTTGATTTCGAAAAAAGAGTGATTGGGTGGACATAAAGCAAATAATTAAGATAGTATTTGCAACGTTTTTTTTTTTTCTTTTTCTTTAATTTTTGGGTAATTTAAAAATATCTGTACCTATTCCGTCAAGGTGCACGTATGACCACTTCTCCTTCTTGATGATAACGATAATGCCATGAGAAATGAGAATAGCGGTAATATATCAACGAAAATAATTAATAATACTCTCAAAGAATAAGTAATTAACAGTAAGTTGTTAATACATAAAAATTGTAAATAAATAAATTCAGTAATAGTCCACCCTATTATTGCAACTTCATTTTTAATATCGGCGGGACGTTCATAAAAAAACTTAATAAGCTCAATTCGCCTATTTTAATAAAATTTTCCAAAATTAATTAAATCTGAGTGGTTATTATCAATAATAAGTGTGAGCGTGTAATTTACGGAATGTGGAACCTACTCCATCATGTGTGGTTGAGCAAGTTCTATATAGATATTGAAAGTTATAAAGTAAGTACCGAATCTCATTATCTCTATATCCTGTATTCATCTAAAATTCGTATCATAAGGTATACACAGTAAAATCTATAGGTATCATGTACTAATCTTTAAAAATCCTCAATCAACAATATTGAGCATAATTTTCCAACACGTTTAGGGGAGGAGTTCTATCTTTATCATATTCGTCCTTTCCTGCTAACCCTCCGTCAAGAATTTATCATTAAACTCCACTAACTCCCCATGGTCACACCTCACACGGTCCCATTTCTTTTTACCGATTATAGTATTGCACAATGATCAAGACACAAATATCCACTTCATTTCATACCAACTGATTTCTCCCTACATCTTATTTATTTAATAGAAGAATCAAATGGAATTAACTATTTACAAAATCTAGTTCCTCTTGTTTTAAACCACCGCTCATGAAATTGTCATAACCGACTACAGCTACTTGGTAGATATGAACAAAAAAATCGGGGACATGAAACCTCAGAGGTTATTCTAAAGGACTGATGCCTTCTTCCTGGTGTCTTCCTTATCAGGATAGATGCTGGGATGGGTGATAGAATTTGAGTTGTGGATCAATGAGTGGCCTTGAGATCCGTCGCCTGACTAGACGGCCAGGGAATAATCGTATTAGCAAGATCTTCATTTATTTTCACAGGAAGTGGAGGCATTTGTTTCATTTCTTCAGGCATGTCTTTCATGCTGCAAAAAAATGCAACATATCTGATGATGTAAATTTCGAGATACGGTTAATTCATCCAGACAAGAATCAATAAATTAAATTATCATTGGATAATGCCATCAATGCTTCTATTAAGGCTATCACAAGAAATGCCCAACAGACACAAGGACTTGCAACATGCTTATAAGACTGTCCAATGTGTATCTGATGAAATAAAAACAAGGACATACTCATTCAAGATCGCAAGGATGTTGTCGCGGGTTCTGCCAAGGAGATTAAAGTTATCATTCACCTACACAGGGAAAAAAAAAATGTAAGATCTCTGAATTTTAAGCACCAAAAAAAGTATGTCATCGTAGCATCCATCTTATCCGCTACACATTCAAGTAGAACTACAACAAGCATATTTGCCGAAACGCATCAAGATTGACATTATTGTAATAATGCACAGCCAGAAAGTGAAGGCAGCTCAAAGAGATTCAAAACTACATTATACACAGACAGCATTCCTGCATTTATCAGTCCAACTACATCCTAATTAAATAATCAGGGGGAAATGCATATAAACCCCTCTACACTTTGACCTTGGTGCAAATACACTCCTGAATTTTCAAATATTGCAAATCTCCTCCAGAACTTCGATAAAAATGCAAATGACTCCCAAAAGATGATAATAACCTCCCTAAACCCTGACTCTACTGTGAAAACACCTCCAACTTATCTAAGTAAACTTAAACACCCTCTAAACTTTGATCTTAGTGTTTTTTAACAATGGAACTAAAAAACCAAATGACATTTATGTTGCCAATTTATCATATTTCTAGGGAGTCGTTTGCAACATGTCAAAATTTAGGGTGTTATTAAAAATTTCTCAAATAATTATGTATCAATGGTTTACCATGTAGCCCTTCCTAGGAGAATGTAGTAGTCCCAACCACGACCTTGACAGTGTACAAGCATTGCATTGAAATATATCCACAAGAAGAGATCCTGTGGTCGTGACATAAAGTTACCTGGAAAGCTGCCAAATTTGCAGATATTTGATTGAACATTTGAGCGTTTTTCTCAAGAAGATCTCCTGTAACACCACCGATGTCTGAAAGCACACAAAACATCAGATTAGGTTTAAAATAGTACGTAAAAGATTTTATTTTAAATAATCAAAGAATCGTGTAACCGAAGGGAAAAATTAGTTTCAGATTAAAAAAAAAATGCCTAAGAAACTTGATTGTCCATAGATATTAATGCCACTGAACCAAATGCCAAAGTATGTTAAAAAAAAAAAAAAAAAAAAAGTGTGCCCAAATGCCAACAGCCAGCCATTGTGTCAATACAAACGCTTATACAATCTGATGCATAGACGGGCAAAAGGACAAAACTTATGATACAGCAGGTTCGTATGAACTATGAAGCTTTGGATCAGAATGATCGAAATGTAGAAAATGCAAGACTTCACACAAAGAGGAGAAGTGATGGGTCACAGACAATGATTAAACCATAGGAAAGCCATCATTTTTCTTGGGGGTGGTGGGGATGATTATTCACCAAAATTACTATGTCATTTAATCCTGCGTAAACATCACATTTTCATGGTTATGCAGGGACAAATGCAATTAAAATAGCTAATCCTTGTTATGACCTGAGCTCCATAGTTACGTGTGTACTAGAGGAGGCCCATACCTAGCTAGGTAATATTATGCTATATGTTGTTGTGTTGTGTGTTTTTTAGCTTTATTGCTTTTTTTTAACCTTTTGTACAGGTTGCATGTTGTATCTTTTACTTCTTTTGCAGGTTAAACTCTTGTTGACTTTCATTGACTTTTTGTTGACTTGTAAGTTGTAACAGTCCATAAGTACACTATGTGAGCTGTCAGTTAGTCTAGATCAGAAAAGATAACTAGCTTGAGAGCTACACTAAGAGAATTATGTTCTTTGACAAACACATGAACCACCTGACAGACCCATACACCACCAGTTAGGTCCGGATTATAATGCTCAAGATCGGCCTTACAGCTTCGCAGCCAATACCTCTTTTGCTTCACCATGAAGTTTTTATGCTTTAATTACTAAACCACTGTCAGTCCCATATTTTGTAGAAAACATCCATGAGGATCAGCACTAACGTGGTGATATTCTAACCTATCACTTTTTTTAACAAGCCTCATTTTCGTAATTTCATGCCAATCCATGCTGTCTTGTTACAGTGCAACATCCCATATTCCCATCAGCTTTAGTTTAAAGTATAAGCATAAATAGCCAGCTCCATGTATTCGAAATGCATAACCGTAGTGTACGGGCAAACTTATAAAATTATTCTTCACCTTGCTATCCATATTTCCAAGCATAAAATTCAATAGTACATTACACTATACATAATGTGCCCTCACCCTTTTTCACTTGCATTCTTGTTTTTGACACTTTCTTCAGGTTAGGTTCATTTTTTGAAACTTCATATGTATGTATTTTGTTACTCTTTGTCAACACTAATTGAAAGACGGTAATTTAATTAAAAAAAAAACATTTTTAAATATATTTAACCAAATACGATAGGGAAAAGTACAGATTTAGTCTACCATATTTAACAATTTTTTTATTTGAGTCCTAAACTTTTTTTTTATTTAATTTGAGTACTCAACAGATTTTATATTTAAAAAAGGAGGGGGTTGAAAAAAGGTTCCATCAATCAACTCCATTAATATTTTTGTCCATCTATGACACGTATTAACTTTTAAGTGGTCTTGAGGTGGAAACTAGGTGAATGGGTTTGCCTAATTCAATCCAGCCTTTTTACTTTTTTTTTTTCCTACTTTATGTTTCTTTTTTGGGCTAATGTCACGAATGCGTCCTCAACTTTACCTAAATATTCAATTAACTACCTTAATTTTCAATTAGTTAATTTACTACCCAATTCAACTTTTTGCGTACATCGTTACTCCCAGATTGACTCCGTTATCTCTGTTCACTAACGAGGCACCACCAATGAAAAAGAATGTGCCACGTGCCACTTGACATGGCAGTTGATTTTTTTTATAAATATTTGCCAGTACAATTTTTATTTTTTTTTATCATTATCATCATAATTAGTTATTTTTAATTATCATAAGAAAAACCCAAATGGGCTTACTTAGGACTCCACAAAGCCCAATCACGTTTAATGTCCACTTCTATATTATCCTAAGCCATATCCAATCCATAGCCTGTCCACTACCCATCTCTAACTTATTTAGTCTTATTTATTCCAACTATAGGTTATATGTTGTTCCATTAAACAAAAAATAAAACATGTGGGACAATTGCTTGTACAGAAAACTAAAAAAAGAACAGATCAGATTCTTCTTCTTCCTCTTAGGACTCTTTATAGCCACTCTCTCTCTAGATTAGCTCTCCACCGCACCTAAGTTCAACATCACAAAATCGGAATACACTAAGACCAATCTTCACCAAGACCCCCTCAAATTACGATAGCACCACATGAGTTCAACACAATGTTGGTTTGATCTGATTCAGCCATTGGGTGCGGGGCGTCGTTGAGTTCGACGTATGAGCAACATTCACATAATATAAAGGGGCTTGGGTATAAAAAAAGAAATTGATCTGACGTGTCTCTCTCTCTTGCTCTTGCTCCCTCCCTCCCTCTTGTACAATTGATTGGCGATATCAGAAAAATTTTTTGGACCATTTTGGATTTAGGTTCTTTGATAATTTCTTGGTAGGGGAAACCAGTATTTCAACATTGGGAGGTCTGACTTCCACCCACCCCCACCCCTTCTCAAACAACCAAAAAAAAAAAAAAAAAAAAAAAAGAGGAAAAAAATATTCTTGTACAGCACAATTTTGACGTACAAATACTAAGACAAAGCTCCCTAATACAACTCAAAAAGTTGGATTTCCATTGAGTTCGCAAAAATTAAAATAATGAAGAAAATTTTCCGAGCTTCATCAAGTTCTCCAAGTTCGATTTAGGATCTTTTTTTTTTTTTTTTTTTTTTTTTTTGGGGTGGGTGGGGGGGGGGGGGGGAGTGGGGGGTTGGTAGATAAATCAATAAATTCATTAATCACCAACAAAAGAATACACCCGCAAAGTAGAACTAAAGCTCAAAATAGCTATACAAGAGAAACTAGGACAACCTATCAAGCTAAAAACAAGCAAACTATAGCATCCTTAAAAAAGGACATTTACATAATTCATGATTTTCCTAGCTAGAAAGGAACTAGTAGAGATATGTCCCCTTAATCGATAAACAAGCAAACTATACAATACACTCTTGCTCAAAAGCTATCTTCCCTTTAGGAGTGCTTAGATTGGGACAGTGACAAAGAAGGGAAGGTCATCAATAACGCCTTGCCAAGAGCTAATGGAGGCAGGACAATCAAGACCTAACATTATCAAAGACCAAGTGCTACTGGAGAACTGGGATTAAAGGAAAAGGTGCTGGTAAGATTCAGGTTGTGAATTGCACAAGAAGCAGGTCACATGAGAGGTAATTCCCCAAAGGTTCAGTTTATCTAAGGTGTATACTTTACCATTGTAGGCCGACCAAAGAATGAAGCAAGGCCTAGACATAGCTTTCCCACACCAAACCAACTTAGACCAAAATGCCATTGGGATCCCTTGTTCATCTCAAAACATAACTGAATGGATCGGTGAAAGTTTTGTGAGATTGCAAGTATAGCTATATTAATGAAGGAGATGGCTATATTAATGGATGCTATGTAATATTTGATTATTAATTTGTCCCACATCGGTAAAACTTTAATAATGAACCTTTTATATAATATCCAACCAAAGAATCTATGTTTGAATTGGTACAAAGATTAAAGACGTGTGTGGGTTTGTTGTTTATATGTTGGTTCAATTAGGCTTTTTAGGCCCAACTGAATTTATTCTTGTAGATACCTTAATTAATTCCAAGTATATAATAACACTAATAACTATCGTAATAATTATATATCAAAATGAAAAGTGTACTGCCGAAATATGTAAAAAAATACAAACAATTGCCCTGTCAATTGACACGTGGCACGTTCTTATTCGTTGGTGGTACCACGTTAGCTAACAAAGATAACAAAGTTAGTCTAGGTAGGAACGGCATACACGAAAAGTTAAATTAAGTAGTAAACTAACTAATTGAAAGTTGAGATAGTTAATTAAATATTTAGTAAAGTAAAGTAGCATTCGTGATATTAACCCTTCTTTTTTCTTAATTTTGCATTTATTATTATTTTTATCATGTTATGTAATTAAACATATCCAATATTAATTTTTTTGTACTATGTAATTTAATAAAATCTAATATTATTTTATTGCATCATGTAATTAAACAAAATCTAATATTATTTCATTGCATTATGTAATTAAATATATGTAATATTATTATTTCACTATATTCATTATTGTGAATCGGTCTAAAGCTAACAAATTTATGGAAAAATTAAACAAATTTGACAGAAATCCTATTTGTAGGAGTTTGAAAATTAAATAACTCAAATTTAAGAAAAGAAGACCAAGGACTTGAATAGAAAAATTGAAAAACATAGCAGACTAAATCTGTAGTTTTATGCAATAATAAAAAATAATTAAAAAAAATACAGAAAATACAATAGAAAGAAGAGAGAGAAAACAAACAAAGCAATCAAGGATTGCCCAGCCACCCCCGAGCCCTGGAACCGGAAAAGTTGGAGGCTGGCCACCACCACATTGTAGGGGTGACGCAACCAATGTAGTTAATGGCCACCCTACCCACCACCCCAAAAGTTAAAATAAGAGTAAGAAAAATATTCAAAGAGACCTTTGCAATCCAACTTTGACCTAACAGGCCCTTTAGCTCATTTCTTCCCCTTTTTTTTTTAAATTATCAAGGGTGGTAGTTGGCCACCCACCTATAGTGGACTCATGGGTTTAATTCACCAATTGATATGGCAGATTCCAATCAACCCCAGGCCCAGCCTTGGCCTAGGGCTTTGGGGATTTTTTTTTTTTTTTTAACTTAGATTTCCATCTATAATTTTGAATTGTAGTTAATTAAATATTCTTTATAATATTATTTTACTAAAATAATTATTATGGATAAATCAGAAGTGATTAAAGGACCGATTAAGCACATATAGTTAAAGTGTTAAATACAATAGCACCAAAAAAAAAAAAGGCAAAAACAGAAGCATGCAATGAGTATTTTAACCCCAAATCAATTATACAGGCTACATAACATACAACAAAAATGACAGTCTACATTTACAGATTCTTACTGCAGCAAAATTATCGTAATCTTTTTTTGCAAACTATTCATTCCAAGCCAACGACAGCATTAGTTGTGATCTATTTCTAAAATTCTCATCTTAAAGAAAATGAATCAGCAATGCCCATATGACACTAGAGAAGCTGATATATGAAAGATACAACAGTAAGAAACCCATAGAGCCTGATTCCAGAGAGTCCCAAATTGGTGGTTCGAATAAGTTCTCAATAGTCTGGCTACCAGATAAGAGATATACAGAGACATTTATGACTTCAGATCTCAACAAGTTGAGAGAAAATACTGAAGCAATTCCCCAAGAAACAGGAAAAGGCACAACAATTCTTAACCAGTTAAAGTAGGCATATCAATTATCACATGCACATCTGTAAAACAATGAAATATAAAAAGGATATAATGCATCGTGACAAGAAACTAATTTTGAATGAAGATATCAAAGGAAGAAAAAAGAAAACAAAATATCAGTTTGAAAACCTTTGAATGAAATGCCGTCGTCCATGTCAGCAATCAAAGGAGGAGCAGAGGATGGACCATTTGATCGAGCTGCTAAATGAGATGATGGCTTTGATAAAGAATCTGTAGCCTTTTCCTGTTGAACAATGAACAGAAATTTAAAGCTCTTTTCCTGTTGAACAAACCAGGCTTTGTGGCCAACTAGACAAACTGAGTAAATCTTCCTAGACAAGGCAATAAAGCAGACCAAAATAGGATAGAACCATAGTCGAACCAAATCTTCCATGACAAGCATTTTAAGACTTACAATATTCTGTTATAGAAAATGTGGGAATATGTATATTTGACGAAACATTGTTTTCACCACTTTGCATTTCAGACTTACAAGATGCCAATTAAAGCATTTCCCAAATTACCAATTACCATCCCTCTGACAAAACACCATGGAATCAACTCATACCATTAAACATATGAGCATCACTGTCAAATGTTGTCCAGGAAACAGCAGAAAAAAGATGTCGAATTACACCATGTTTGATTAGCATGCCTCTTAAAGCTGGATTTATATTTAAAATGTAATTTAAATTTCTTGAAACTTGATTTCAGTATTTTATAAATTTGAGCTCATTAAAAAATGTAAATTTAAATCAATTTTTATGATCGAGAAAACTCTGATCAGGACAATAATAATTACAATTTTTGTTCAGACAAGAGCAAAGCTCCCAGGGAGTACATGCAATTTAAATGTACAATTACCTTTCTGTCCTTGTTTTTTCTTGCTGTACTAGTTTCCTCTTTTCTCCTTTTACGATTGTCCTTTTTCTGAAAAGGAGAGACACAAAGCAGAACAATTAGAATCCATAAAATATCTTGAAAATCTTGACTTTAGTCATTACACTTAACTTGATTCATAGACATCTTGGAAACTCATTACTAATATTATTATTTAGGGCATTCAACATACAGCTGTTGAACCAATCTAGAAAAAAGATAATGATTAAGAAAAAATGTAAACATTGTGGTATATAGTATACAATTTTGTGGAAATATGTGGTATCCTCATAATAGGCTAAAAGTGCACATTCTGATAATTTGACCATAAAAGAAAGGCAAAAAACATTATAACATACATTACTCACATTCATCCATGAATGACGGAGTGCCACATCCCTAACAGTCTTGTCCTTCAACTTCATTGCAATCATTGCATACCGCCTCACAATTGGCTCCGAAGCAAACCTACAACACGTTTACACTCCTAAATCAATGATCTCAAACCTTCATGCTCCAAACAGTCATTAACATGTTTGAAACCATACATAATAAGAAAAGAAACCCCTATTTAATATTCTAATAATTCACAACATGATGGCATAATCAGCTAGATATAATTTTTCATAGCTGTAAAGAGGAACTATCCAACAGAGACTGAAAATTCACAAGCTAATTGCCTGAAAAACATTTGTGAAAGGGAAGGTAAGACGAAGAAGAAAAGCAACAACAAGAAGAAGACCTGATTATTTTCATCAATTAAGAGAATTCACAATTTGATAGTATAACATAACAGGACACAGGCTATATGTATATCTCTAATTGCAAACGGAGACTGTAAAATAAAAGCTATACTCGTGTCTCCAAACTCACCAACTCACTACTATGAATAATTAGAAAAAGGAACTGATTGTTAGGCAGATGCAACAAAATAAATATAAGCTGCAATCAAGATTAATCGCGCTGAAATTCGCAACCAGATGGCCTAATGAAACACAGAAGCATTAATAATTTTTTTTGCCCTTTTTTTTTTTTTTTTGGGGGGGTGGGTGGAAGTATAAGGAAAACAACCATCACCACTGGCAGCAAAATTAAAGCCTTAGTCCCAGTAGGTGGGAACAGCTACATTGATCATATTTTGCCTTTGTATTCTATCATAAACCACCTGCGTCTATGCTATCAACTTTTTGCAATATTGATTCCATAAGTTTGAACCTAATAGTTTAACAACCCAATCACCAAGGGAAAAAATAAAAGAAAATATAATTAAAAAGAATAATTAATTTGACCAGTATCATTACACTCTATTCCCAATATTCACGATAAAATGAACAAACAAACAAATACATTCATAAATCACAAGAAAGAACACAACCACTAATATTATCTTTAATCATATTTCAAATTTACAATTTAGCAATATAGCAAAATCTGAAAATTCTTATAATTGTAAAAGTTATCAACTTGATCAGCATAGCATACCAATACTAATAAAGGAAAGTGGTATTTTGGTCTTCAGATGCCATAAAAATTATAATGATTAGTAATTAATAATACACTAGTATGCTTTTTAACCAACCCCTCGATGTTAAGGTTATCAACTTGATAAGCATGGAAAATTCTAAGGTTGTGTGCTTTTTTTAACAGGCTAGTTCCTTAGGATCATTAAAGGGCTGATATCTATTCCAACCGCAATCGAAGTCTTAATATTTCTTTTACATTAATCCTTCATAACCCATTTAATGGTAGCATTATGGACGGCACAGTCTCATCATGGACCATAGAAGTTCTTGATAAGCATAATCTACCTATACTGATTAACGAAAGTAATATTTCGGTCTCCACATGCTTACAAATCATATCAATTAATAATACACTAGTAAGCGTCTTAACCAACTCCTCCGCTTGGCCTTAGTTACAGGCACCAACTTAACTCCCACAGCTCAACCTGTACTCAACAAGAACTGCTAATATCATTTTCTTTGGCACACACAATGTGAGTGCATTATCCTATTCTCACACCATACTCCCAATAATCATAGAAGCATCCCTAATTCCCTATAATCTAATTAAAGACAGAAGAAAAGAAGATAAATGCTATAACAATCTTCTTTCAACCTTCACAAAACTTACAACCTTAGAACCTACCAAACCCTCTAATTCTAAAAAGAAACCAACTTTATAGATACAATTGCACTCAATTCACAGAATTGGAAATCAAATACCAACAAAACATTCATATAAACCATTAAAATCCTAAATTAGTAAAAAGATCCCTATCCAATCTCAAAGAAACACACTGCTTGTGAAAAGCAGCAATTTGCATGAGGTAATGGGTTCAAAACAGTATTTCTTGAGCTATTTAAACAGCCTAATCCATGATACTTCGTTTATCGTGCGGTAAAAGCCCAACTAAAACCGCACTATCAAATATTTCACAAGATTAAAAACTTAATTACAAGCCACGATATATATTCTTATAATTTGCAAAAAAGTTACGAACTTGACCACGTAATATTCAATAAAAGTCCTAAACTCAACATTCCACATCATCGAAAACCCTAATAATAGCTAGACTCGGGGGAAGAAGGAATTTACTAACTTTGCGAGCAATTCCTCTAGAGTAGATTGCTCCTCGGGAGTCCAATCCAAATTTACACCAGGGTTATGTTTCAAGGCTGTAGTGGATTGTTTTGGCTGCGAATTCTCGTTATTCGTCGTCGCCATAGTCGCCATCGCCGTCGGAGACGGAGTCGTGTTATTGTTCGTAGAGCCGGGGTTGTTGGCCACACCGTTGTCGGTGGAATTTGGAGCGGATTGTTGTGGCGGAGATTCATGGTTCGCTGATGGATTCGCACTTGCAGCCATTTTTATGAAGAAAAGAAAGCAAGATTGGAGGTGTTTAGCGTGCCGTATAATTGGAAAATTAGAGATTGGAGTGAGAAAGTGTGAATTTTGGTTTTAAAAGAAAGACAGAGAGAAGTGACAAAACAGAGAGAGAAAGAGAGAGAGTAAATTTCGGTTTTATTGAAGAGGAAGAAGCAGTTGTGGAAAAAATTGAAATAGATTTTTCAGGCTGGATGGATTTTTTATTTTTCTTATTTTCTTTTTCCGTACGGTAAAATTAGAAAAAAAATAATAACTATTTTTTAGATTAATTATAAAAATATCACCGTGTTTTGAGTAAATTTATAAATATATAAATGGTGTTATCTTTTTGATAGTTAGGTGATTCAAATTTTATTAAAAAGTGTCAATATCATTAATTATTATTAAAGAGAATATGTTAGAGTTTTTTGGTTTAAAAAATTTAATGTAAAAGAATAAAATTAAATAATAAAAATTATTTTTTGAAAATACAAAAATAATGTAAAATTTTTATGATCAATAAAATATTGATAAGTATCATTTTAAAATTATTAAATAATATTGATATTTTTGTATCTTAATTATTAAAAAAATAAAATAAATCATATGTTTATTAATTTTTTAAAACACAAATAATGTTTTTATAATCAACCGTATTATTTGTTCTCTTTTCTATGTCTCTTCTCCCTCTATGCTCTATACTGTCCCCCATCGGTAATGGTACTTTCTGTCATTTTCTATTTATTATATTTATTATAAAAATCATTTTTTTTTCTATTTTCACGCATGCGGTACCGGTGCCGTGCCTCACCTCTAGTATACGTAATTTAGAAAGAAAAAATTACATTCGGTTAGCAATAGTAAATCTTTTAACGAATAAAAAATTAAGAATTTCTTATTATTATTCTACTTTGCATAAAATAGCTATTCCGAGCCTATTTGGCTAACTTTTTTTAGTAGATACAAATATTTTTTTTAATTTTTTTTCTAACAAATTATTTATCAAAAAATATATACAATTAAAAAAAGTTGATAATTCTCATAAAAAAATCAAATAGATCAAATATAAATAAAATATAAATGTAAGTCGAACATATTTATATATATTATTTTAATACAGACACAAATAAAAAATAAACCATCCAAGCAGACCTATTATACTAAAATTTTTTACTAAACAAAAAAGATGAGAACGTCAATTTTATTCCAATAAAAGCAAGATACATATATTAGATAGAACTAGATAGGAAATTATATAGCTATAAAATGACTCCTTTTTCTCTATTTCTCGTCTTTTAAATAATTGGCTCGTTCACTGTGTGAAATAAAACAAAATTGAATTTTAATTCAACAAGAATGTAATAAAGGATATTTTATGATAAAATTGCAAAATAAACTATTAAATAGCGTGATGATATGAATTGTTATTCATCATTTTTAATTTATTATGAATTATTATTTACATTAAGTGAACACTATAATGTCATGTTTGGGACATGAGAATGAATCCGAAATGAAATTGAAATTCTTGATTTCATTTCATTCCTTATGTTTGATTGTAATTTTAAAAATCAGAACTGCAATTCCTTGGAATCAATTACTATGGTTTCAAAGGGGAATTTCATTTTGTATTGAAAAGGCAGAAACATGATTCTATTCCAACTTGATTAATTATATGTAGCTTAATTACCTTTTTATCCTACCAAATATTTATAGATAATACTTATTACTGGGAGTATTTTTTATATTTGTACTTTATAGTCATTCCATTTCGTGAACACTTCTAAACATAAGAATGGATTTATCATTATAAAAATCATTCTATTTCAAATACTTCTATTCCATTCCAAATCATTTCAACATACCAAACTTGATATAATAACGGTTTTAAGGAATGAATAATTATATATATCAAGTGAATGAGTTATTTATTTCAACAGAATTTCAATCTAAAATAGCTTTTAAAATAACTTAATTTTATATATTATTTTTTTGAATAAATTTATCCAATTAAATTTAATTAAGATATCAAAAAAATATTATTTTAATATTATTGATGTATGATTTATGGTAGATATGTCAATAGTGTATGTTTTGATTTGATTAGATTTGGCATGTGCCAAGTTATATGATTGACATCGCATGGGAATGGAGCTTTCATGGTCGGATGATGCCAGTAGACCGTGGAATAACCGTGATGTTTTGAATAAATATCTAGCGGATTATCATATCAAATGCTAGCTACGGTGTGGATAATTGTGGGACGTCGAAATGAAAATAAGATGCAGGTGGATGGGTTCTCAAAGGTATCCATCTTAGAGGTTCTTTTCGATTCGGATCAGGTTTGAACCATGATCTGATTTGTCCGGTTTAAGTTCTCAAAATGAGCAGTTTGGATTCGTGGATCCGCTAGTGCTTGGGATGGGTCTAAACGGGGCTGATCTTTAAAAGAAAAAATTGCGCATTTTTTTTCAATCAGACCTTTTTAGACCTATCGGTAATGGATCTGCCAACCCATGCAGGAGAGATGTCTAGTCTATCCCATTCTTTTTTATTAGAGTCTGTTTGGCTAGCTTTTTTTAGTAGATGTATACACTTTTTTAAAATTTTTTTTAAGAAATAGATATAGATAAATAAAAAGTTAGCAATTATCATGAAAATATCAAATATAGATAATATATAAACACAAATCAGATATATTTATACATATCGCTTTGATACAGATACAGATAAAGATAAAAAAACAGATTATCCAAACAGATCCTAAATTTTATATAATAATAAATACCTAAGCAATTTTATAGTCTTAAAAAATCATTTAAGTTCTAGGTTGAGTTTTTAGATAAATAAAATAATAAAAAAGTCCGATCTATTATAGTTTAAAACTCAAAAATCTTTTTTTTTTTTTCCAATAATAAACTAAACGATAAATGTGGTTCTTACATAGAAACTATAAGAAATCATAGGCAATATTGCAACAATGGAGGAGAAGATTTATTTAAAAGAAAAAACAAAAAACAAAAATGTAGAAGAAGAAGATTTTGTTAATCAGACTGCAAAGCCGGTATCAAATGCCATAACTATCATCATTATAGCATTAAAAAAGTCTATCGTCACATTTGATATGCAGTAATAATTGGAATGGAATTTACTACGATAGATAAAATTGAATGGAATGGAATGAAATTGATCCAAGTGGCATGAGTTTTAAGATGAAAAATCCATTAATACATGTAAAAGTTTTTTATTTTATGTTGATTCATTCTTATATATCAAACATAACATATAATTTTTTTATTAAGCCTTGAAAATCACTACAAAACATCAAAGAATGATCAAGTTTTATAGGATCCATTTTAAAGTTACTACAGTTGCATTCCTAACAAAAAGAAACATTTCATGGACATAGAAGGAGTGAATGGAGTTTCCATTTTGAATTTTTCTTCTTCCTTTAAAATTTGGGAGAAATGACAAAATCGATAACAATAAAAAAAAAACTAGAAAATAAAATATTAATTTCATTTTTAAAAATTCCTTTCCATGATGTCAACCAAAAAAGAAAATCAAAATATTTTCTTTCCATTTTCTTTTTTTTTTTCCTTAATAAATTCCCAAGTTGAAATTAAATTATAGCCTTTTCCATTTTGGACCTATCTCTATGTCTTCATTTGTTTTTATCCAAATTTTCTTTCATTAAGTTCCTAAATTAAATGTGGGTGTTTATAAAATACAAAATAATCATATAATCAAATATTAAATGTTTACTTATTAATTAAAAATTGTCTTGTTTAAATTTCAATTATGAAAGCACTTAAATTATGATTTATACAAAATTTTCTCACCATAACTTTTTTTTTCCCTTCTCGATTTATCAAAATGCATAATTATACTCGCAAGGAGTCTACTCTATACCCACATTGTGACTGCTTACAAATGGTAAATGATTAAGTTTTAACCATAGCTGTTCCTATTTTATTTAATTAATACTTTAATAAGTTTAGAAGATATCAAAACATCCTGCCGGCTTTAATATGTGGTTAGCATAAAGGATGTACTTTTTCAATGGTATATTAATATCATTGTCTTTGAATTATTTTTTTAAATGTAAGGCATTAATAATATAATTAACTACCACCAAGCAAATAGGTCCTACTCCTACTCCTACTCCTACTCCTACTGTGAAGTTAAGGTGTAGTTAGCATAAGTTTTTCAATAGTATTATTTCTATAAATTATCCAACTTTAATAATATAGATAAAGATGAATAGATGATATGCAATCAATGTATTTACATTAGTTACATTCTTGATAACTTAGTTAGTGGGTGTACAAATTTTAACACTTTAAGAGATTACACGTGATTGATATAAATCTTTAAGTGTATAAACATTTCAATAGTACTAAAGCACTAAAATCAACTTTAACAATATAGATAGATGATGTAAAGATGCTTAGCTATGCTTATACATTAGTTACACACTTCTTGATGGCTTAGTTAATGGATGAACACATGTTAACTCTTCAAGAGACTACATGCAAACTCTTCAAGAGACTTCATGCAATTCATGTAAGTCTTGAGTGGATGAAATTGAATCTTGACGAGAAAATCTAATACTCAAACACCTCCGCCTATAAGATCAATGCAGAGTGGTCGAATATTGATCTTATTGATATTTATTGAAAATGATCACAAACTGGTCCTTAACTTCAACACTAATTAGATGGTGTTACATGGATACACAAGAAGGAAAGATTAAACCTTGTTAGATGTGATTGCAGATAAATTGATGCTCGACTCCTATGGCTTTGGTCATTTGTGAAATGTTAGGTTAGTGAAGACTTGAATAGTAAACTTATTGTCTTAAAAATGATGGATGGTTACACACAAGGGCAAGGTAACTTAGTTAAGTGATTTTAGTCTAAAATAACAACCATAATCTCACGATACTCTACTTCATGCAATAATAGTTTGTTTACAATTAATTTCTAAACTTTCAACTTGTGTAGTCTAGTGATACAAGAGTGTGAGGTTTACCACTTCAACAAATGCCTAACTTAGCCTTCCCTCTAATGGATGTTCAAGTGATTATTTGTGATGGAGGGGGATACTACTAGAGGTTCAATATTGGTGAAGGACAATTCAAAAGGAACTCTATATTTCCATGATCGTCTCCACCCTAATAAACCATCAATAGTTGAGAATTGTCAATTGAAGCCATTAGGCAAACGTGTCATCCAACAATGACAAAGTTGGAAAAATTTTACTTAATTGCTCAATGATGGGAGCAGTCACCGTAAGATGAATTAAAGAATATTATCAAGAAGTAATTCATGAATCTAGTGTTAATTCTTAACTCTAGTATTCTCTTAGATCATATGAACTTATTAAAAGTGCCTCCCACAGTAGCCATGGCATCATATTTTGCTCACTAATTTCAATTTTAAGTTCCTATTTTTTGGCGGTATTACCAACTGGGTAAGTTTTCCTCTTCATTGTGATTGTCCATTGCCAAGTTATCAATTTCCCCTATCTTTAGTTAAGCCTCCAAAACGTAGATGTTGAGATTCATTTAATGGTGCCATGCATGTGTGGCGTGGGTTTGTACTTTACATAACCATGAGAGAGTGATGTGGAGAAACAATTTGGAGAGAGAGGGAAGGAGGAGGAACAAGTTGTCATAGAAAATTGAAGAGATAGGCGAAAGAAGTTAGAGGATCAACATCATTGTTATTAAGTAGAGAGAATTTGTTCTTCATCTAAATTAAACTTTGTTTGGACTTCAAGAGCAATAATTTGTTAGTACGTAAGAGTTTTTCTTAATGCATGAGATTATTCGAGAAAGATTAAGTGTGATAAAGTAGTCCAACGATCACATCATCAACTTGACTAGCCTATTGAATCAATGATATGATATTAGAGGTCAGGGGTCTATGAGGGTAACACTTGTATGGGATAACATTGTTTGAATTCGGTTTTAGAATTTTTGTATATGGTAGATGAGATCCAAGGATTCAAGTTAAGATTGGTTTTTAGTTTTATGATCTAAGCATTGGCCTTAGGATGTAGAGGCTTGTGCTTATTACCTAAAATAAGATAAGTAAAGCAAGCTCGTTAATGTTGTTTGATTATTAATGTTTTATTAATATATTGTTTAAGTTTATATGCAATATTCCATATGTTTTTGTTTGCATGTAGTATCTCGACATTAAGCTTTACTACTCATCAATGGTTGGGAACACGGCTTTAGATGTTAATAATCATCAAGATAGTAAGTGATGCAACTGCCTTGGATATAATTTGTTATGTAAAGACAAAATTAGAGATAATATACATGAAAAATGCAAGGGCTAATGATCTTAACTTTTGTTTTAGATATTTATGAATTTTTAGTAAATTTAAATTTTTGAAGACTTATTTGTCATGTCTAGAAATTCCTTTAGTATGAATATATGATTTATTATGAATAATAATTTTGTGGACAAAATGTATATTTTGCAAGTTTAAATAAATAAAGTATGATGAAAATATATTGCAAATTTTAGTTCCAAGTTCCTCAGCCTTATATGTTCTTATTATGTATTGAAGTATGAAAAAATTGTCATATTTTGGTGACTTGGCTCTTCATTAATTCGCATGTATAAGCTCTTCATTGAGTATGAAGGAAAATACAACCCTAAAAAAGTCAGGAGGAGCAATTGGATATGCTTTCACTTGCTTATATGCAAGGGATTTCAATGTTATTGAAAATGGCTGAAGAGGTCTAGATTTCATAACTAAGAGGGGATGGATTAAGCAAGGGAGATTTTGTGGATAAGCACTGCATCTTTCAGTCCAAATCTTGATCCAGCAATATATCAAGTAGAACTGAATTATAGTGTTTATGAAAGTACTAATAAAAAATAAATTTTTAGGTTTTTGTTATATTTATTTTAACGGTTAAATTAATGACAAAACGGTTTCATCAATGGAAGCGTAAAAGCTCTAGAACAATATTTGGTACATACTTTTAAATTTTAAATGATGAATTACCAGATTTCTGGCAAGAGATCGATAATAACTTAGGCGAGGAAAAAAATAAAAAGATTTTCAATATTTAATAATAAAACTCAAAGTTTCTCGTAAACCCATTTAATGATAGAATGAGATAAATTATATGCTTACATAATTTTGTTAAATTATTGTTTTGACAAAATTGGCCTATTTAATTACATAAAGAAACTTTTAGAATTATTTTATTTTTATAATTTTTTAAGGATGATAGATGAAGATCGTCTATTAAAAGTGGGATTTAGCATCCACTGAACATGGATTATATCCATATGTAGTACGATTAACACCTAATTTTTTTTCGTCTAACCACGCTACCCAATATAAATATAATGCTCCTTAACAGTGGAAGCTTTCTAGTATTTTCCTTCCTTCTAACCCTCAGCAATTTCACATCCATCCTTTAATATTGATTTGAATCTTATTTATTTAGGAGTTGAAGCCCCCCGCCTCTGACTTTATAACTGGGGATTTGAGGAGATTTACATACTACCATCACTTTTTCCTTAAATTGTATCTAATAGTATTAATATTTAAGAATAAGTTTATTAAAGATATTAACATATTGAATGGATTAAAAAAAAAAAAAAAACTAGTGAATGCAGCATCGAGACTGCATATGCAAATTTAACAAAATCAAATCATAAAAGATTAATTACAAAAAAAATTAAGTAAAAAAGTCTTAATTTTTTTATCATAAAATAGAAAAATCTTTTTGCATAAAAAAATCTATATAGGTGTTGAATATAAATTATTTAATATATGATATATGATGGCATAAAAAACTAATATATAATATTATTTTCTTACTTTTTTTAATTTAATAATAATATCAATTCAAAAAAAGTTAATTATAAATCAAGTAAAAAATTATTATTTTTATAGTATAATGGAAAAATCTTTTAGTATAAAAATATCTATGTAGGCTTTGAAATACAAATTATTTAATATATGATTGAAAAAATAAATTAATATATATAATATTTTTTTGTACTATTTTCAATTTAAATTATAATGTGAATTTTTAATAGAATATAAATTATTTATTATGATATATGATGGCCAAAAAAAATTAATATATAATATGTTTTTGTTACTATTTTCAATTTAAATTACAATGTGAATTTTTAAAGATAAAAGAAAGACAATGTGAATTTCTAAAGAGAAAGGAAAAGAATAAGTCTTTTTTTTAAAGAAATATAAGTTTTTTTATTTAAAAAAAGAAATATGAGTATTCTAGATGGAGTGATCCCTTTTTTCTAAAAGAGGTTAGTTGTTGGTTTTTAGGATGAGATAGTTATTAAAAGATAAATATAATAAAAAGAATAAGATAAAGTAAGTAATTATTATACTTTAGGTTCTGATTTTTTTTTACACCAATAAAAAGGATTTGTTTAATAATAATAATAAATAAGTAACATTTCATAAAGAGAGTCACATGGGATTTTTGTTAATAACCATTAACAAAAATCTATATAAATATTAATGCTTTAAATAAATATTATAAAAAGAAAATATTTCATTTTATTTAATTACAAAGCATTGGTTTCTTTTTCAACTATTTAAAGCAAACGGTAATACTTTGATATAATTTAACTTTACTTTTAAAAAAACCGTATAAACTATTACCACTTTAACCATCCTGCAAAGTTCATGATACCCCACACACCGTCCCATATTGCAATGAAAAATCTTTTTTTAATTCAAAATCAAGCAGACCTAATGAAAGAATTCTCATTCGATAAGAATTTTTTAAGGCTTTACAAAAAGCGCACGCGAAATTTTTTAAAAGACAGTCTAAGTTTAAAAAAATAATATAAATACATTCTTTTAGGAGGAAAAAAAAAAAAAAAAAAAGAGAGAATACGCATGGTCATGAGGGCGAGATGATCCAACTTTAATCACCTTTTTTTTCTTTTCTTTTTCTTTGCCTTCTCCTAGAATTGTGTTGGATCTGTTTGGTTGGTTGTCCATATCTTTTTTTTTTTTCATTTTCAAACAAATTATTTATAAAACATAGATATAGATAAGAAACAAACAAAAACAATTCAAATATAATCGATATCTTAGGAGGAAGTGTCTCCTATCATAATTTTTAAATTACTATAAATATTCCCAACTTATCACACCTTATAACTTCTTTTACAAGGAAATTCTAATGCATTTTCCAAACTCTTTAATTTCAAGATTCTTTCAACATTAACAATTGACGATTAACCTTGCACAACCTTTATCCACTTTATGAGTTTATTTGGTTAGCTTTTTCTAAAAGATATAGACACTTTTTTAAAATAATTTTCTAACAAATTATTTATAAAAAAATAGATATAGATAAAAAAAAAAAGTTTACAGTTCTCATAAAAAGATCAAATTGATCAAATATAAATAAAATATAAATGCAAATTAAATATATTTATACATATCATTTCAATACACATACATATACATATATAAAACAAACCATCCAAATAGATAATGGTTTTCCAGAGTAATCCATGCTACATCATAGACCCCAATTTTAATCTTGCATTTGCCTTTATATTTATAAGCCTAGCAACTTGCTCATGTTGGTATAGTTACATTACGTCAAAAAGATACACGCACAAAAACATATTTTGTAAAATAGGAGTATAATCATTTTCTTCAACCACAAGTTGCTTTTCTTTTGCTTTACTTGTCTCAATGGGTAGTGCTTTAGTAGCCTTTACTGTAACAGGATCATAAATAACAACATTGACAGCACCATGTAATTTTTTATAAGCTAGAAGTGTATTAATCCCAACGTCATTATTCTCAATAATGAGCTCTCTATTCTACACTCTTTCATTGAAAATCATCTTCAGAGTAAAGCAATCTCTAAGTGGGATATCACATAACTCTGTGAAATCTACAAAATTTAGAATCATTATTTTCTTTCTTAGTCGGTAAACGTTCCACTTTTGGGAGCTTGATATTTCCATCTTTCAACCATTGATCCAGCATAACGTGCACATTTCCCATTAAGTAAGGATATGTTAGCGCTTTCTTTGCCCTCTCACCTTAGACTTCTCAATCTTTGGTTTCTTGCCTTCTTTGGAATCCTTACTTTGACTCGAATTCACAAATAGTCCTTTTTGTTAAACTTAGTATTTCCTCCTCTCTGATGTACAACTGAATTATTGGTTCTACATGCATTTTCAACCAAACAGAGAATGAGGCAAATGATAGATTTTCCAAATGCACTCAATAGTTAATGAATATACCTTGAATGCAAATTTTCACTAACTCCCGCTCATCACATATGTCTTGAATGTTCAAATAACACTTCCTAAAGCACTTAATATAATCCATCAAGTCTTCCTTGGGTTTCTAGCGAATTCACCCCATATTAGTCAAGATCACCCATTCTTGTGTAAAAAAGAACTTCTCCAGAAACATCTTGCACATACTTACCCATGAATCTACTGATCTAGGGAAAAGATTGATATACCAAGTATACACCTTCTCTATAAGGGATTTAGCAAATTCTTTTTATTTTAAATCATCATCAAACCTGTACATGTTCAGTGTCTTAATAAATTTCAACAAATGCTCCTTGGTACTTCTTCTTTTACCATCAAATAGAATGACTTTAGGACTCACATGGTCCTGAGGGTATGGTTTAGCAATAATATGCTGATTGTATGAAAGTTTGAGATCTAACACTCCCACATCAGACTTAGCATGTATTTCCTTCTGTTTCATATCTAAATCCTCCTCTGTAATGAAGGGACTTTTTGGAGTGGAAGTTGTAACTTCTACTGGTGTAGCAGAGTAGTAGTCTGAAGTGGAGTTGTATTGGGTTGAATGATAGGTCCTCTAGTAACAATTTGTGATGTAGCATGTGAGGATGAGTTTCCTCTAAGTTGAATATGTCTCTTGTTCGAGATGCATGCGGTTGTGTAACCACGGGCTCCTATGGAGGAACTTGCTCTTTAAATCTAGTAAGGTCTTGTTTAAGAGCAGGAAGAGGGTTGACAAGCTAAGATGTCTAAGGAGCTAGGAAGCACGTTACTTGCGCAACATAGCAGGGGTTGATAAAGTTGCATCCTATTGCGCGGCAACAATAGCAACTATACCAAGTAGGTATTGGGTAGATATCACCATAAATCGGTTAAATTGTCCCGCGTTCTCTTGCATCAATTAGTTGACTTAGGCAGAATTCTCCTGCACTACGCGTAATATCTCAGCATTATCAAATTGAATAACAGCAGATTGGTTAACATCCTCAAGTGTTGGCATGTTATGCTCAGCAACATCAAGATTAGCATCAAGTTCTTAAGTTTTATCCTCAGTCATAGGTTTCCTTCTTGGAGGTTCCATCATGCAAGTGTCAATTTCCCTATCCCCGGCGGAGTCACCAAAATTGTGGGTGTAAGGATTTGATTATGACGATTAAGTGCATACCACATGACTATCGCGCTACATGTGACCTAGGAAAATGACATGTATGAGGATGATCAAAAGAGAGTTGTGTAGGGAGGATCAATAGGTAGTGTTGGTAGGCTCTAATACACACGTGATAGGTGAAGAAGCTTAATAGCATCAAACCTTACTAAGTACCATAAGATGATATGCATTCTTAAGTAAATCAAGTGATTCAATCACTGAAATGGAAATCCGGTATCACAACGGCATTTGTTCCTGATTTCCAATTATCTAAATAAGGTAGGGACCGGTGATATCTATGAGAAGCCTGAATATTAATGTCATCTGTTAGATGAGACAACAACTAACGGCTGGTGGTGAGTCTCTCTCGTAATGAATATTGAAATGGGCTCTCTTGTGGACCCATGCCCATTAAAGCATTTATTTATAGTGTGTGAGCCAATTTGAGAAAAGTTGGAATTGAGCAAGCCAATTCCCACGAGCCCTACTTCAAGCCTATCGCACCAATTCTTTCATGATCATCCCAAATAATTGGGCTTAATTCTTTGAGCCTTATCACCTAATTCTTTAAGCCTTGTCATCTTAGTCCAGAGAATTAAATCCAAATAAAAATTATGCTCAAAGCCTTTACAGTCAAATTCGGTAATCTACAGTATGCATTTCCTAATAGACCAATTGTTTGTAGAAGATATTGTTTGAGATTGTTCATTTGCTTTTGAAATAACCTTCTTGTGCACAAGCATGCAAGTTTTTATCTAGTGTCTCAAACTTTTCAGATTGTCATTCTGATGTGGTTGGGGAAAATTGTCAAGGCCATTCCGAGTTGTGCACCCTTCATAGACAAAGGACTCAAGAAGATTCAAAACTATTTAAAATTTCCAAATATGGTTCATTCCTTTGCACTTGTCGTATCACTGGTTGCTTCAATATGTTTCACCATAGTTGGTCTGCTATCCTCTCAAGATGAGGGGAATAAGTTCCCAACAAAAACATTCGTCTATAGTAACAAATGTTGTATACTATGAATTGAATCTCGGAGTCATTTTTATAATTACTTTGATGTGATATAGGATATTAAGATATCGAAGAAAGAGCGTCATCGTTGAATCAAGTTGTTTCATGTTTAGCTGCTATTTTTATTGGCCTTCCTTGCTAAGCTGACTGATATCGCGCACTATATTAGTACAAAGGGTTCCATTTAGTATCTAACCATATATTTTCTGTTCTTCAAAGCCTTAAACATGTTACTATATTTTTAATATTTCAATTCTTGGTAGGCTAATAGATGTTATAGAATTTTGAAGTTTAGAACAGAATATGCGACACGGCTATTAGGATTTTTTTTTTTTAACATGTTAGTAAAATCTGCTCCCTTTTTAAATCGATGTATTGTCCTATTATAATTTTCAAATTGCCATAAATCTTCCCAACTTATCACTCCTTATAACTTCTTTTATGAAGAAAATTCTAAAGCATTTTCCAAACACTTTAATTTCACTTAGCTTTCAACATTAAGGATTAACTTTGCACGGCATTAACCTTTATCTACTTCATATAATGATTGTCCAGAATAATCCATACGACATCACATACCTCAATTCTGATCTCGCATTATGCCTTTATATTTCCAGGCCTAGCAACTTGCTCGTGTTGGTATAGTTACGTTACATCAAAAAGATACACGCACTAAAACATATTATGTAAAACGTTATGTACAGGAAGCACCCATCTAAAATTTCCTGTTTATGACTGTCTTGAACTCATTTTCTATTTAGTAATTTCCTAAAGTGACCACATTCGATTTGGATGGATGATAATGCTCAAAACAGTACGCAATATGAACTTTTCTGAAGGATAGATAGCCATTGAACATTCAGATGATTTTTTTAAATGCAGGTTCTGCTTCATGCATCAACACCCAAGGCCTCGAAACTGGCAAAGAACCGTATCCTGCGTTTTGTGCCTGGAGAAACCAGGGAATCTGCATTGGAAACAGTGTTCCATGAAAGATATAATTCCACTATTTCAAAATAAAATCAGTGAAACTGGTTACTATTCTGCCCAAGACAGACACTACAGCAAACAAAGTCGAATCCTGCGCAACAAATAAATTGCAAGCATTACAAACAAGATGGTTTCTCCAGAGATAAAACAAACATTACATAAAAAGCACAGTAGTTTTTCACGTTAGGATGTAGTAATGGTTGCAGCAGAGGCACAGTTTTTCCCATTTTTTTTTTTTCGGTGGATAAAACATATTCGTTAACTATTAATTAGAAGTCCATTACATAAAGCATACGGAAAAGCACTCCGTAGTGCAAACATATTTACAAAAGATGTCAGAAGGTCCTGGAAGTCCTAACAACTACATTTGCTGTTGATCCTTCAAAAGCAAAGGCAAGATAAGGTTGGGAGGAGCAAAAGCCAGCCAATCCTTCCTTTCATGGTCATGCATGATAGCGGCAAACTTGTCAGCAACAAAATTGGAATCCCTTGGGCAATATCGTAGCTGAATATGATCAAGCATCTTGCATCTTCGCCTGCAAGTGTTAATCAAAGAAACTAAATTTAGGTTGGGATTTGATGTTAATGCCCCCGCCAACAATTGGACTGCAGCTTGAGGGTCCGAATCTACTTCAACCATATTTAGCTTCATTCTATAGGCTAATAGTAAACCAAAATAAATTGCCCAATATTTCAGCTTGTAACACTGATATAGACCACAATTTACATGCATAGCCACCAATCCAATTTCCTAACCATCCCTTAATACCGCTGCAGCAGTTGCATGGCCCATAGAATTTACAGGAGCATCAGTATTAAGTTTGATGATACCCTCGCTTGGAGGATTCCAACAAACATTAACATATAAATTCTCCTGTTGAAACTTTAATTGCTTATGATAAGCCCAGTATTCATTGGCAAGCTTTCTTACAAGCTGATGTCGAGGCAATTCATTCCTTGATTTACCATGCAAAATATCATTTCTATTTATCCAGATAACCCAGATAGCAAAAGCAAAGATTATAGGCTTTGGTGCCGCTGCACTAAACAGACAAGATTTATTAAGATAAGTGAACTTTAGCAGCCAAACATTCATATTTAAGTAAGAAAAATCAGTTAGGACCAACTACATATCTAAATCCTCCCAAAATTCCCTTAATTCAGGACAATCCCTGAATGCATGTAATGCATCCTCTTCTTGTAGATGACATATGGGGCAGAGATAATTTGTTTTAAAGATTCTATTTAGTTTAGCACCCAGTGGTAAACCATTATTTGAGATCCTCCAAAAAAGAGATTTGCATTTGGGGTTGTGTTTATATGTCCAAATCCATTTGGTATTACCATAAAATTAGAAGCGAGGTCTTGATCCCAAGAATGTAGAGCATAGTAGATGTCAGAAAGAGATGGAATTTGTCTAACATTTCTTGAAAACAAATACTGATCAGGTAGACCATCCATCGGTATACATGGGCCAAAACAATCTAGGAGGATTGAAGATATTTGAAAATCCAGTTTATCTTCATCCCATTGAAACTCATTAATATAGTAATCAGCAACTGATAAGGATGGAGAGTTTGAATGAATTGAACCTTATATAAGGATGGAGAGTAATCAGCAACTGATAAGGATGGAGAGTTTGAATGAATTGGACCTTGTATAAGGGATCTGATTGCAATATTTCCCCTCCATTTATCAAACCAGAAACTTGTATCTTTTCCATGACCAATAAGTATTAAGTTTTCTAGCTTGATAAAATTTAAATTCCCAGCGTTCTTTCCAGAAGGGAAGTGATTAGAGGCAGCAGATACACTCTCAGATGATAGAGCTCCTTTGTATTTTTGTTTACATAAATTACTCCAAAGAGAATTGCATATACAAAAGTCATGTATTCTTTTAAGAACACAGGCTTTATTTCTTAGAAAAATATTATGAATCCCCAATCCCCCATATTGTTTAGGGTTGGAAATCTTTAATCTTCTTCCATTTAATCCAACAATTTGAAGCACTTGCTGAGCTACCAATCCAAAAGAAGTTTGGCTTATTTGTTCAATACATTGCACTGTTTTGCTGGGTAAGGAGGAAGTTTGCATATAATATGTGGGCATAGCATTTTAAAACAGATTGAACCAGGATTGTACGCCAAGCCATACTTAACAATATACTTTTCCATCCATGTAATTTCTTGTGCATTTTCTAGAAGAAAAGTAAAGTCCCTATGTGTCCCTTTAGACCCCTGCCTATAGGAAAACCCAAATAACTATCCAAGGAAATGCACCATTTTCATACCAAGACAAGCTACAATTTCAGTTGACACAGAATTTTTTGTATTTAGAGAGAAAAAGACGGTTGATTTATCTGGATTAACAGACATACCAGACCAAGCACCAAATTGTTGATGAACATCCAACACACACAAAGCAGAATCCATACTTGCTTCAGTAAATAGAATCCAATCATCTGCAAATAACAAATGAGAGAAGGACATATTTGTACCTCTAATTTTTATCGGTTTCCATGAGTGTTCTTGAATCTTGCATTTATCAAGCGAGTTAGGAATTCCATAAATAATAAAGAGATAAGGCGATAAGGGATCACCTTGACGGATTCCCTTGAAGGACAGAAAGGCTCCAACGGAGAGCCATTTAAAATAACTTCAATGGAAGATGTTGATAGACATTGCATAATCAAACGTAACCATTCATCGAGGAAATTTAAGTTATAAAGAGACCACTATACAAAATCCCATTCTAGGCTATCAAAAGCCTTATGCAAGTCAATTTTTATCGCCATCATCCTGATGACCCAGATTTTTTATTGAAAGAATGTAAAATTTCTCTTATCAAAATGATATTATCTTAGGCTTTTCTTCCTGGGATGAAACTGGTTTGAAGAGGACGATAAGATCATTCAATGTGGCCTAAGCCTTAACACCAAATTTTTTGTGACTACTTTGTAAATGACATCACAAAGGCTTATAGGCCTAAATTGACTGGTTTGATTAGCCCCAATCTTTTTTGGAATAATTGTTAGCAAATTTTTACTTAAATGCTCCGGAATGTGACAATGATTAAAGATTTCTTGTAGTTGTGTGATAACAGATAAGCCTAATTCCTCCCAGCACTCTTTAAAGAAAAGGGCATGCAATCCATCTTTGCTTGGGGCTTTCCAAGAATCAATACTATTGAGAGCATTTTTTATTTCTTCATTTGAAATGGGGAGCCTCAAAGAACTTAATATTTCATTTGATAATTCTCCTCTTAAATTCTCAGGAATTGGATTTCCTTTATCACAATGTGTTCTCCGAGAGGAAAAGATGTTAGAATAGTAATTTCTAACATGATTTTGTAAAAGAATATGATCAGTGATCCAATTTCCAGATGAATCCATAAGAGAGGTGATTTTAACTCTCCTAGCTAAGACAAGGTCATGATAGTACTTGGTGTTTCTCTCCCTCGATAAAATCCAATTTGCCCTGGATTTGGTTTTCCATAAAATCTCTTCTCTATCCAAGACTTCATTTAGTTGCTCTCTTAAAACTTTTTCCTGGAAAATTAGCATCTGAGATGGTTCATCACAGATTCTTAATTCAATGTTATTTATTTGTCTGATTAGAGCCTGTTTCTGTACATTCAAGTTTCCAAAAACATCTTCATTCCATGTTTTGCTTCCTTTTGAAACAGAGTACTTGCTCGTTGAAAACAGTTTCCAGCATGTTCCAAACATTTTTCACAAGGTTTTTAAAGTCAAGATGGGTTAACCACATTGGCTGGAACTTGAAAGGCCCAACAGAATTTAAGCAAGGGGGGGAATGGGATGTTGATAAAAGAAGCTGACAATGTTTAGAGGCCATTTACTAAGGTGTTGTACCAGTGCTTCAGGGTAAAGAAAGCACCAATCATAATTAGCCCAGACTCTATCTTATCTAGATTAAATAAGAGATGGGAGGTTGCATTTATTATACCAAGTAAAGCGGGGTCCAACAAATCCTAAATCAACATGCCAAATTTGACATACATTGTTTGTATATAAACATTCGTGAGGAACTGAAGAAAAAGCTTCCCCACTTTTCATTTGTGTGTATGATTTCGTTAAAGTCTCCCGCAATACACCAAGGAGAGTTATTGATGGATGTAGCATATTGTTCTAGCCTCTCCCATAAGAACAATCTATCAGAATAATTTCTACTGCATAAACTAAAGTAAAGTGCTAGGGACTTTCATTAGGACTTACCCAAACCATTACATGGAGGTCTAGAGGTGATTGCACTTCCACTTGCACCGTCATCAAATCCATCCTATGGAGCAAGAGGATACCTCCACTGTGGCCTTCTGCTGGCTGTCCAAAATGGCTAGGCTATGGGGGTGAATTCTGAATATGGAGGTACATTGTTTCATTATCCATCTTTGTTTCCAGTAAACCCACGATATCTGGTTGCAATGCCTGTAAAGCTGATCGAATTGCTTGTAGCTTCGTTTGTGCATTAGCTCCTCGCACATTCCAAATTAAGATGCGGAGGCAGCAGAGGTACAGTTGACATGATAAAACACGCTATCGTAGGGAAGTTCACATATACTCCTCCTGCATCAGGATGTCAAAACCTTTGATGGTTATCCGTCAGTTACTATACAAATCCAATACTGCACCAGTGTAACAAACAGGAAGATCCGAGCCTTGTGCATGCACCAAGAAATAGCAGCCACATTCATCAGAATCAATGCGTAAACATTTAAAAACTGGGCGATTGATCATGCAGCAAGTGATACAAAATCCAGGAGATTTAAGAGTAGTACAGTTTTTACACTAAACCAAGTATAGATAGCATATGGTTAAAACTGCTCAATGGGAAATCTTCAGATCCATAATTTAACGATCCTTTCAGTTTTGCACGACAACAGGGCCAATACCAACCAAAAGCGGCGTGTCTCACATCACAAGTTGAGAGGAAATCAATTGAATGAATGATGGGGAAAACTGAAATAGAATAGCAGTGCTAAGATCGAACCTAACAGCGAGAGATGGAATGTGAGCTCCGTATAAGCGCAAGCTTTCAATGGACTCGGACCATAAACCAATAGCGTGCAAGGAAGCCGGTTAATCCCATCCAATTTTAACTTTTATGGCATAACCAAACTAAACTAAACTAAACCTTAGTCATAAATCAGGAGTGCATCGTTTTAAATCAATTCCAAATCACTCAAAAATCTCTCTATTCTAAGTGTTTTTCATATACCACAGAAATTTGAAATAATCCCTTGGTCCTGCCTGGCTTTAAAGTAGATTGCATTGGAAAATCAGCAACCTAGTGAGTACCCGAAATCCTAATAACAGAACAATATTCTTAGGTGATGAAATCTGCAAATAGAAATTGATGTATTCAAAAGAGATAAACCCTAGTCGAAAACTTAAAAAGAAGCCAAATCATAAACCAAATGGAATCCATGCTCAGAAACCCATAAACAGACGAACCCCGATCAAACCCTAAAGCAAACATATTGAAGTTCAAGGGAAAAATAGCCAAAAAAATTTGGACCATTTCTCGATTTGTGCGTGTCATCCTTGCGCAGGGGCCATGCTAATCTTCTCTGTATCGTTCCAATTTTATCGGATGTCTCCGAAGATACATTCCTATGAGCTATGCAGCGCATTATAAAGGAGTAAATATTTCTTCAAATAATTGATGTGGGAGTTTTTTTTAGATTACGACACTATTCATGCATTCCACGACGTCGTATCCTAGCATGAGTTCTGGAAGCTCTGGGTTTTTTCCATTTCCCCACTTTTTCTGTTTTATTTTGAGAAAATGTAACAGACATGCCTTTCGCCGACTGAAGAAGAAAGGGGTAACGCAAGTTTTGTTGTAAACGATGAAGAATTATGATAAAAAGTGAAAAGACTAGGTGAGTGTAAAGAAAGAACAAAAAACTAATAACTCTACATGGTAAAATCATTTGGCAGAATACGCGAAAAAAATATTGGTTAAACTATAGGAATTTTTGAATTAAATCAAAGCTTGTTATTTGTTTTAATTATATTGGTTCACATAGAAACATCTTACTTATTTTTTTTTCTAATTTTATGACTAATGTTTTAAAATTTTAAATGTCATACTTGATCATGCTTTTATCTATTGAATACTGTAACGTGAAAAAATTGATTAAATTTGTGTTCACTTTAAGGATTTTGAAATTAAATCAAGGTTTATTATATGTCTTAATTATACTAGGTTATATAGAAACACTTTAGTTATTTATTCTAATTTTATAACTGAAGTTTTAAGTTTTCAAATGCCATACTTAATCTTACTTTTATTTGTTAAATTTTATCACTAAAGTTTGAAGTTCTTAACATCGTACCAAATTAAACTTTTACATGTAAAATTTCACCATAAGACGACATGAAAAGCAGTATGTTTGGCCTAATTATGCTACATATAGGTACAACCATCTCTAACTCTATATTTCTAAATTATTGAAAATCTCCTCATATGTGTATACTTGTTAATGCTCCTTAAATAGCATGGTTCTTGTTCGATTATTTCACATTCGCAAGGGGAAAAAATAGAAATTACTAGTAATTATATGCAGTTTGAGTTGTAAATCTAAGTGTCTAATTGAGCTGAAGCAATCTTTTATAACTCAAAAATATCCTTCAACCAAATCATACAGATTAGTTGGAATGGGGGAAAAGCCAAATCGCACTTTATTCTTTGACTAAATTTGAAGGGGTAAAGTACATTCGCTGCTGCCGACACTGCTACTGTACCACTACCTTTACCATCACCATTGACGACTCCTCACCAATAACAAAGCACCATAGTGGTGGTAACGGTCAATGCATTAGCTAATTAATAGTAGTCATGGTGATGATAAGGTGATAGTTATGATAGGAAGATAATGTCAATGATGGTGTGCAATGGGTATGTTCGTAGTGAAATAAATGTAGCATTTGCAACATAATGAGAGTAGTGGTAAAGTTGCACCAAAAGAGATGGTATTGTAACTTAATGTTTGTATAAGGTGTGCAAGGTTTTTTAAGATAATAGTGTTGGTGGTAAAAGTGGTGCCGTAGTCGTAGCCTGTTGTGCAAGCAATGTGGTAGTATGATGATAGTGACTGATAAGTGCTTATCAACCTTTATTTAGATAAGATATTTTGGGCTTTAATGATTGATTTTTTATGTATTATTAAGCTAAAGGAAAGAAATTTGAGGCATGTGAAAAATTTTGGGTGAAGATCGAAGAAGTTTGAAGAAGTGAAAGTTAACATGGGTCAAACTTGGTGATTATGGAGATATTGATTATTAACTCATTGATGTTACCTATATCATACCATTTCAATGTATAAATGTTATGAGTATAGTTAAACAATAATTTGGTGTATGTCGATTTAGCATGCACTTCAAAATGTGGAATATGATTTCAAATAGAGTTTGTATTTCATTGTATAGTTATAGTATTTTTGTCTATACTATTCTATTTTAGTATAAAGTATTACAATTCTAAGAAATTAATAATCATAATTCATATTAAAAGTGTAATTGTATTATCATTTTGGTCATGTATTCCTACATCATACAAATGTCTAAACTATATATTCTATATTTACCATGTAATATTGAAATTTAATTAAAATATAACATTTGTTTATTAATATATATTACATTATATTTATCTTGGATTTTTTATTTTGAAATATATCTTCTTTAAGATACATTATAATTTGAATAATAATTGTATCATATAAGGACATAAAATAATTCTAAAATAAAATATGATTTTAAATAATTGTTGTATTATAAATAGAGTATTGAAAATATGAAAACTAGTAGCAGTGTCCATGTGATATTATATTATACATTCATTACATAATATCATACACATATGGATGTTTTTGCAAAAATAAATAACATGTTGATTTTAAAAAGTAAGTATAGATTGTATATAACACGTAGTTGTTAAAATTGCGATTTTACACATATAATTCTATGAGTTTGCAATTTTAAGAGCCCTTCCGAATTGACTCGTCTGTGATGCGCTACTATTGATTGTATCAAATTATAAAATTTATAAACCCATATTAACTTCTACGATCAAGTTGGGCAAATATACTTATCTAGAGTAGTTAGGATTAAAAACGAGTGTCGTCCACAGAGATCTAAGAAACAAGTACTAATATTACCCTTTTTCTACTATTTAGCCTAAATTTCCTTATGTGAGTATTAACTAAAATCACTAATCAACTAAATAGACTAAACTACTAATTCCTAGAACAGATTTGCGTGCTTTTTTTAAGAAGATTAATTGAATTACAAAACCATACCTTAATCTTGTTCCACCCTAAACTTTAATATCTCATGATAATGGTTTGATTAACAAGTATTTAGTCCTTGAACTGCAAGGATTCAAAATTAAATCAACTACTCCATCGAGTTAATTGATTCCTAATTTTATACAAGATGGTGGAGACCTCTCCCTCACTAACGCCACATAAGATTATAAAAGAATAAAAACCCTAATTAAATATCAAATCTTTATTGCAAAAATCCGAAGTTTTCCTACATCTAGATAAAACATGCAAATTCTCTATTCACGAGGATCTATCTTGTCCGATGAAACCTCTTTCTATCTAATAAGAATCAAACATATAACAAATCTGACCACAACTTATTACAGGACAATTAAAATACATGAATAGATTCATGAACATCAATTTCAGTATAATGTTTATGGTTTCACAAGATTAGGGCATGAGAAATTTACTCTTCCATAGAATTTACAATGAATGCACAAGAATTAGAGAAGTAAAGATTAAGCATGATAAAACAATAAAACCCTTGATGTTTTGTGATCTTCGATGTTAGTGCGATACTTTTTTTCTCAAAGCTTGTGTTTTTTCTTTTTTTTTTTTAGGGTTTTTAATATGTATAGGGTTAAAAACATAAGAAGACAAGTAGTTATAAATAGATACAAAACGGTTATGAAACTGTTGAAATTGTGTACGACCTCTTTTGGAATGTGTCTTTTTCACTCCTAGGGTTTAGAGAAATGTATCTAGATGAGTAACCGAAAGGTTAGGATGGTTATTTATAGATTTGTAACCATTTTGGTCCTACACAGCCTCCTACATGTTCGTGCTCGTGCCCATGCACTCTAAGAATTTTTTAATTCCTTCTCTGATCGAGTGCTCTCCTTCAACACAGCTTTTTACACTGTTTGGGTAGCAGCTAGGGCACAAATTAAGATAGTTTCTGGTTACTTTTTATAGTTCAACACTAGCATCTACATGGCTATGTTGAAGATTATGCACAAGTGAAAATCAACTTTTCATATACTTTGCCAAGTCTCATCCCATTTTTGCTTGAATCATCCTTATATCTTTAAAATGTCTCATTTAAACCTTGAAATCAAATATTAAGCACTTAAGTATCCTTTATTAGCAAATTCACATAAAATCTATACAAAATCATATCTAATGAGTACTAAAAATAAGGGTCTTTTGACACTTATCAAAAATCACTTTTTTATTTTTTTGTAACATCTTACGATTCCAACCGACTTTGCTCATAAACAAGGTATAATCTTACGATTTTACATTCGTTATGTATTTCAAGTCTTTTACACTTTTGTAAACAAATCCATGATTTTTAAAAACTATTTTATAAAGATTGTAGAGACTTACGTTTCTACTTTTCAATTTTACATTTCGATTTTATAAACCCCATGATGATTCCACTAGAATCACAAGTTTGACTACCTTGATATAATGTATCAAATAAATATATTCACATATAGTTTATATATATAACATTTATAGGTTGTATTCTTATATAACATAAATATATATAACATAAAGTGTATATAAAATATGATGTCTCTTTATAATCAAAGAGATATAATGACAAAAACTTCTAAAGTTATATATTATAATGTATAGATAATAGATTGTTATAATAAATCATATATATCTTAATATGGTTCGATTACACATTATATTACATATATATATATATAACATATCAAATAAGTATTATTTAAATATATATATGTGTAATATTTGTTAACTGTATTATTTTAGGTGATATATATATCATACATAGAACATATATAAAATATGAAATTTACTTTAACATATTATATAGTACATGTGTATGTAAAATATAATATGTGTAATTGTCTTTAGTATATTAAATCTATAACTGTGCACTTCATCAACTTGAATTTAAAATGAAAATTTCATCAGGGTTTGTTCAAATTCCAATTCAAACTTGGTGTGATCATATTAAAGACTTTAAGATGAATGATGAAGGAGAAAATTGGCGAACCAATGCAATAATTGCCCAGACTAGCAAGCCAATCCATTTTTTTATCGATGAGCTTATACAACAATTGCTTAGACCGGCAAACAGGTCCATTCTTTGACCGATGAGTAGGTGAAATACTTGCCTAGATCGGCAAATTGGCCCATTTTTTTATTGATAAGCCAGTGCAATAATTGCTTAACTAGATTCCTTAATCGATGAGCCAATGTACCACTTAAATAAAGCAGCTCGTACTTAAAAACATATTTCATTCATGATAATATTCTAAGCATAATCCATAATAGTAGACAATGGAGAGAATATACTTGAAATGTTAGAAATGTCTTCCTAATGAATCTGGATCTAACTTCACTGTGAAGGTTCATAATGAACAATGCTAGAAGTTGAGGTCGAGTGAGGTAAGGTTGGGTGGAACAAGTTGTGAGTGATGGAAGGAATTGTGGATTCTGGATGATGGAAGGTAATGAATGATGATTTTTGTATAAGAGACAATAGGTATTTATAGTGAATGGGGTTAGATTCACTACTCCCATGTGCAGTAAGGAAAATATATGTACATGATGAGGTAGAGTAGATAAGTAAAGTGAACCACTTAATTACAAAAAGAAAAGAAAACTACTAAACATTTACAAACATGACAAGAACAAAATATGAAGTTGCTGGAGCATATTGTTAGTCTGATCGGCTGTCTCAATTAGTAATAGCTCAGCTTGAGAAAGTGGTCAGTAGCAGCAGGTTGGTTTTGTAACACAATAGATCGCAGATTGTTGCACAAAGGAGAAGCTCAATGGAGTGGTGATCGGTTCTATTTGCCCGTGGCCAAGTCAGTACTGTGACCTTGGAATAAGATCAAGGACATGCAGTGAAGCTTGGCAACTCGGTAACTAGCTCTTTTAGCGCTTTTAGCGTCTGTCATGAGCACCTATGAGTGCTGAAGATGCTTGAGAGGTCGACACAGAGATTGCTTGATACTTTCTTGCTCTGATCGGTAGGCTACTGCTTTCTAGTCGGTAAAAGCTCGCTGCTCGACCTTGTACTTATTGGCTTAGGGATTGGGGATCAGGTCGGGACTAGTAGTACCAACAACTTAATGTACTACTTGGATATTTTGATGTTAGGTCGACCGCTTCACCTTCAGCTACTTAAGTTCCAACTGCTTCTTATCAGTATTTGTTTAATTGCTCGGCGTGTTCTCTAAACGAGTCTAAAGATGTTATCGAGCATGTAGAGCTCAGGTTGCTGGTGTCAAGTGTAGGTTGGTGGAGCTTGGAACTTGCTTTGTTCAATTGTGGGCACTAAGATCTTTGTTGTTACATATTGGTGCTTAACTCAAGCTCGATTGCTTGTTATAGGTTAACTCAATGCATGAAGGCTTACTTCAGCTCAATCAAATCGACATATGAAGATCTAACAGCTTAGGTGGTTCAATGCGGTGATTGTCCTAATCAGTTTAACATATGGTTGTGTTTTGCTTTATCGTAGTTCAGCTCATCTGTTGTTGGTTGGTAGGTTATTTGATGGTAGAGATGGTACGCCTTTTGTTAAAAGACCATTTTTATAGCGCAAAACTACCAACCAGCGTATCGGATGCAAATACGATAATAAAAACCAATGAATACCAGGTTGAATCCATAAGGAGCTAAATGATTAAGTACTAGATTACAATGATTCTACTTCAAGCTAAGCAATCAATTTGAACTTTGAGATTTCTAAACTAATTAAACTACTTGAATCTAGCACTATGAATTTATAACTAATTTAGCATTAAGGATTACCCTAACACTAAAATTACTTTTAGAAACTCCTTCTTTAAATAGGTGATGTAGACGATAGAGATGTTGTATGCACAATTAACACGCATGTAGTATGTTTTATGTTTTTTTTTTTTTATGAGTTCAAAAATTTGTGCTAATTAATACAAAGGGGAGGAAATTGTTGAATTAAGTGTATTTTTCATTCTCCTAAAAATTAAGCATCAAGTCTGTGAATCAAATTTGAAAAAATTCTTTTGAAACCCAGATGCTCAATCGAGGAGAAGCATACTGAATTGAAAATGAGTTAATCATGCATGTTTGTCCACACTAAAAAGAAGGAGCTTGTTGAACTTGTATGTTTAATATGGATTTTGATGAGACAATATAATGTACAATTGATTATTCAATTATTGTAAATTGCACTTAATTAATCAAACATGTGTGTGTGTGTGTGTGTGTGTTGTGCTTTTTTATAGAGTTTCTGCAGGTTTTTAGCAGGAATAGCCCTAGTTGAGGGTTAAGTTGAGAGCTAGACAACTTCACTCACTAAGACGTGAAAAACTCAAGACTAAAGCTCGAAAAGCAAAAAATGCAGAGACGTTAGTTGAGGAATTAACAAGTCAATTAATCAAGAAGCGAGAGACCTAAAACCAAAGCTAGATAAGTCTAAAAATGCAGAATCATTGGTCGAGGAGTTCGTCGAGGGTTCAACAGGTCCACTGGTTAAGGTGCGACGAGTTCACGACTAAGACTCGACAAATTCAAAAAATGCACAGCTTTAGTTGAAGAGTTCGTCAATGGCTCGATGAATCCATTGTTTAGGGTGTAACGAGCTCAAAACCAACACTTGACAAGCTCAAGTCTCTGGCTTGATGAGATAAAGATAACAAACTTAGTCGATGGCTAAACTAAGGCGCGATAAGTTAAGGTGTGACATGCTTCAGGGTATGACAAGTTTGAATTTGAGGTTCGATAGAGTTCACGTTAGCAAAGACTTGGTTGAAGGTAAAAATGAGGCATGACACTTTGAGCCATGATGAGTGTTGAGGCGCGACAGTTTAAATATGGAGCCAATGTGACAAAAAAATGCCATTAAAGCCCATTTAATGCTTGCCTTCTTAAAGAAGTTATATGTAATGGACATTTGAATTTTTTAAGGCTATATATACTCTATCATTGGGAGATTCAACAAGAGAGAAGTGCTAAATTGAAAAAGAGATTTTATTTACAAACAAATAAAATCATTAATTTTCTTGTTCTCTTATTCATTAACTTATATATCTCAGAAAAGAGAGAGAAAAATACGTTAGTGCTTTGTTCTTGTATTTGCTATCTATTAAAGAGCTTCTAAAGAGACAAAGGAAACATTGTATTTTCTGTGTAATTTAAAGTGGTGTATTTACTCAACTTGAGTGTGTTTTTAAGTGATTAATAAGTGGTGGTGAAGTTCTCGATTGACGGCATTGGTGGATTATTAAGAGTAAGAAGTGGGTCTAACTCTACATTAAATCCGAACTCATATTTTTTATCCTTATCTCTTTAATTTTCATATTATAATCTGTTGTGAATTATTCATTGCTACTAAAGTAAAATTAGATATGCTGAATTAAAATTAGTTGTTTGAGCATTTTAGGGTAAATACTAAATATTCAAATACTCAATTCAACCCCTTCTCATCTTGATTATTTTTTAGTGCATTTTCACGTTTTCAATTATTTAAGGTAATTCAAACAACACAAGATCACTCACACAACAGACAACAAGCCATAAGAATCTGAGAGTCCTAAGAATCAACAACTGCTCAAGGGGTTGATTAAAGTAGGCCAAATACCTCAACCCCCTATAAGAACATTCTATATAATTGCCTTGTCTAGGGTTTATAGCCGTTATGCATCTCCATTTATTTCAATCCATAGATATATGCTAGCTCAATCGGCACCCATAGTCGTGAACAACATATGCTACTTCTCACCGAACATAAATGGACGTTATCTTGATATCATTTGCCCTACCAACTACCCATCGAGCCACCAATGATATATCAATAAAAGGAATAAGAGTGGCCAAAGTGCCTAAATCCACCAATGTATAAGAATAAAGTATACAAATAAGTGATTTAAGTTATATTGATTAATCGGCTAATGCAAAGTCTTATGTAGTATAAGACATTTGGGTTATAATTGACTTAAATCTATTTAAGATAGTTGGATTTAGGTGATTTGGACTAAGCTCATTGAATTTAGAAATTTAATTTATTATTTAGATATATTGGACCATTAGGGATCCTAAGTTAGGCCCAATAAGAAATTATTTAACTGTTCCACTTTCTAGGATGGTGGGCTTTTAAGATTTAAAAAATTGAGTTCATTAAGGAATATATATATTAAGTTGGGTGGAATTGAGAGTTATTTTGAAATTAGGTTCAATTTGAGTAATATTGGTTATTGAACCTAAGAATTATGTTGAAACCCAATTAGAATTAAATTAGGCCCTAATTTAACCATTGGACCTTCTTATTTCTTATTTAGACCCATTGAGGATATTATAAAGCTTTTAAGCTCATGAAAAGATCTTAAGCCCAATTTAGTTATTTCAATAACTAGAATTAAAGATGGACTTAGATATTAGAATTTAAGCTCATAAAGTATAAGGTAAGATATGGGTTAGATTTTGGAGTTTTATGCCCTAAATGGTTAGGAAGACTTGCTAGGATTTAAGTTAGACCTATTTGGTGTAAATAGGCTTATTTGGCTAGAAGTCATGTAATTAAACCTTGAGATGTGTTTCTAAACCAATTTTAATTTATAAAGGCCACTTATATTTATTTAGTCAACTCAAACCTAATTAATATTTAAGCATGATTGATACTAAATTTGGCTACAACTTCAAATTGTATATTTCGCTAAGCCAAAATATTTGCAAAAACTCATTTTAATACTAAATACTTATTTATTAAATTTTCTATCCTATAGACTCGTCATATCATGTCAAATATATTTGTAAATAATATTACTCACAGGGCATAAAACATTTGTTCTGCATCCTGACATAAAAAAAAAAAAAAAAAAGTGCACGTGTCATAATTTCCACAAGAATGAAGTTCCATAATTTTAGTAAGTATGGATCACATTATTTGTATAAAACAATATTCATACATTCATTAATGCAATGGAAGAAAATCAAAAGTGATTAGCTGTTCGATACACTTCCGTTTATCCACTTCATAATGTTTCTTTTGTTATTTTATTTTATTTTATTTTGATTACATATAATTCCTTATTAGACTTCCACATGGTATAGGAAATCATATCCCATGTACAGAAGATGTTGAACATGACATTATACATACATACATATATATATAATAAAAAATATCATCACGTTCATAACTTTTTATTTTTTATTTTTTGCTAAAAGGCTCATAAGTAAATTAAACCAATCCTAAATTCGGCATTTATATAAGACACAAATTTTTTTCTAATTCGTCATGCTCTAATAATATTTTATTTAGATTACATTTTGCTAGTATTAGTGATTATATTTATTTATTTTAATAAATTATTCCTCTTAGTATAACTTGGATATAGATTACCAGATGTTCATCAATAACAATTTGGTATCTCGAAACAAAGGAATAAATATCAATTTTAACATTAATTGGTTTTTCTACTTTCCGATTTCTTTTAATTAATTGTTAAATTATTCGCAATGTTTTAGTATATGAATTAAAATTCGGGTTAACAATATCAAATCAATTTAATATATAATGACACGTGTATGTACTAGGTATTATGCAAATTTCTCCAATTTAATTTAATCAAAACAAAATTCATATTTGTTTGAATTATCCTCGGCATAGTACATTACAGTGAATTTTTTCAACTCACAATACGTAAACATCCTTGCATAAGGTCAATATAATCTTAGACGATTACAAACAACTTTTGTTGATTCAACCAAGATGATGACGAACAGATCATATTTTCATATATTTAATTTCCACATGCATCATTTCGTTTCCAAGGTCTGATTTCCATAAGCGTTCGTTTTAAAAACATCAATGCGTATTATTTACGTATCCTTCCTCGGCACGTGCATATATCTCTGTCTATTGATTTAGCCATAAATTTATTATCTTGTTTATGCTCGTCAACACACAATTTAATCGAAAACACTTAGCCATAATAATCAAAACGCGTAAAATCCATTACTGTCTTACTCCTAGGAGAGTGATAAAGCTCATTTTGCCTCTAATCCAATCCCTTTTTAAATCACACATAGATTTCAAAATAAAATAGAGATTAATAAAATTCTTGATGGTTTAAAGATTAGATAAGATATGGATGATATGATATCTAATAAGGTTAGGATGATTGAAGCGGGTTGATGATATTTTAGGGTTTATTTTAAGAGAATGGTTTAAAGAAAATTTCCACTAGTTTTAGATGGGGTTATATGTGTAGAGTTAGGAGAGTTTTAAGCCAATATAAAAGATAACATGGATGGATCAATTTGATATCAATATAGATTTTTGAAGATTATGTGATGATATTATGGGTAGTTCATATATTACCAATACCATTCTACTAAAAATAAGAATGGATAAGGATGTTTAGATATAGGTTGATAGAAGAATATTTGATAATTGACATGATTTATCTCTATTTTTATTTTAAAATGGTTACTATTTCAATTTCACTAATTTATTTAACTAAACTAGTATTCACCTAAACTATGTAATTAATTTATCTAACTTTAATCTATAAATTTTGATTTTAATTTAGGTTCAAAATTATTTGTATTTTCACTAATTAATTTACACATTAACACTTAAACTAGGTTTGCATTAAGGGTATTTCAATAACCTACAAAGGGTCTTTGCCGATTCTTTAAAAGGTTTAAAAATACTTTTTCTATTTCATGAACTTTAGAAAGTCGTCATACTAACTTCAAAAAGTAAGATCATCGGGATAAGATGGCATATTTTAGATTGAAAAGGTTTATTAAACGTGATATAGTACGTGAATTGATTAATGACGTTATAAATACTTATAAATTTTTTTTTATGTAAATAATTTTATGAGAACTATACATTGTTTTTATAGCTTTTCTAAAATAGATTGATTACATGATATAGGAGGTGAAATAAGCAATGACTTTATAAATACTGATAAAACCTTTTTATGTAGATAATTTTATGAGAATTAAATAGTGTTTTTACTTCTTTTTTTTTTTTAATAATTACAATTGAGAAAGGAAAATTCGAATATGAATCTCTCATTTGAGATAATAAACTTGATGCTACAAGGCCATTAGCTTGCTTCTCTAAAATAGATTGATATTAGTTCATCTATCACTCACCAAAATATATCATGTCTCATGCTTCACAGTTACAGGATATACTATTCTAATGTATTATCTCCAATTCCACCTAAACCTAATGTATTCAAAATTGTGTACATAGAAATAGAACCTTAAAATGTTTATAAAGGTATTTTAAAACCTTATTTGATTACTTTGTCCTCGAATAAAATGATTAAAAAATATTAAAGATGCCTTCTTTTTAATTATTCTCCAAACAACAAAATGATACACATATTAAAAAGAGGTAGGAACACATTAAAAGTTGTTATGGGAAATGTACTGAGTACATTCTTTTTGGTTTTAGACCAATTTTTTTTTATTTTTTTTTCAAAGTCGGCCTCCAACAGAAAAGGAAAAGATAGTAATATTTTAATATTTAATTATTAAAATGCTACTAAAACAAGAAAAAAAATCTTAATTTTAGATAATTTAATGACTAAATTCATCTTTTTAATAGACAAGGTGGATAGAATACTAAATAAAAATATATATTATGATATTTAATTAAATATAATAATGATTTTATAAAAAATCTGTATTATGAAAAACATTGAATAGCATTTTTTTACTCTAACTCATGAATAATAATTCAACAATAAAATTATCTTTTTCCTAAAACACTTTCATTTCAATAAAAAACCAATAAAAAATCTTATTAAATTCTATTCCATTATTTAATAATAGATGTTTTATGGTCTTGTTTATTCAAAAGTTATAAAAAAAAAAAAAAAGTTTAAAGCTATCGGAAATTGAAGTTGGGAAATCCTAGATATTCAGTAAAGCCAATTTTTATTTTTTTGTTAATGTATTAATTTTTTTATTTTTATATTTCCCGTAAGAAGGCCATGAAAAGTTTTTTTTTAATATATTTTATAAAATTTACCCAACGACCACAACTCCACCAGAAGAACCACAAACAACATGTGACATTGAAGACTTGTCACTGTTTATCAAAAAAGACACCCAGCAAATCAAAAAGTCCCTTCTGGGTAGGTATGATGTGAGCCAAAGAGACCTTCCCTGGAGAAAAAGGAGCGACCTTGTAAGTGATAATGGAAGAAGAAGAAGAAGAAGAAGGGCTTAGGGGATTTGGGTATCTGATGTTATGTTGCAACAGATTGATCTAGGGATGATCTATACAGATGACATTGAGGAAATTATCCACGATGAAGGAAGTGAGAACCTAGGTTTTGGAAAGGGGAATAACAGAGGAGACAAGAAAGTGAAAGAAGAAGAAGACAAGACTTGTCTTCTGCACGTACGGGTTGGAAATGAAAGAAGGAACGTGGATGCAAATAATTAATTGGCAGAAGGGCTGGGCCACATTGATGAGCCTCTAATGGGGCTAGGCCAATTCAATTACATGGCATGGATCAATTGCTATTTGCATCATTTGTTATTTGTTATTGTTGTTAAGTTGTTATTCTCGGTACGATTACAGAATATTCTCCACACATTGTGAGCTAGCACGGAAAATGCTAAATCATGTACAGATACTAATATGTATAATATCTGGTTATTGTACCGTAAGAGAATACACTAGTAATATTTTTCTCTACTAAAATACTTGCATTTGAGTATTGATTTTTGGTTTGTATCCGAGCCAAAGAATTTGATTAATTCCGAACTCAATCTCCACTACATTTCATCTGGTATCAGAGCCAACAACCATGGTGGGTGAGCTACGTGACTTCAAAAAATTGGAAGAAGATGTGCGATCGATGGTTGAGAAAAATGATGGATAAATTCAAATGTTCACTGACACATTCAAAACGCAGCAAGCTATTATTGATAAAGAGGATCAAGCACTTGAAGATATTCGGGTGCAGCTGCAAGGGAATTTGGTGAGTGTTGGGTCACCTTCAAGCATTGGGTTTCAAGGGAGGAAACACCCTACTGCTCCGATGGAACCTGCACTAACAGTATTAACAGGAGCAAATGGTGAGTATCAGTTACCAATGAGGGGAACCAAGCTAGAGTTTCCAATTTTTAATGGAGAAAACATCAGAAATTGGCAAATGAAGGGCAGAACAATTGTTTACTCTTGATGGAACCCCTGAGCATCTTAAGGTAAGCATTGCTTCCATGTATTTAGAAGATAAACCATATGAATGGTACATTACTTACTCTAAATCTAGGATTGAGGCTTATCCAATGACATGGGAAGAGCTTACTAAGGCTCTTCAAGCTAGATTTAATGAAAAAATTTTCGAAGATCCCATGACTGATCTTAAAGAATTACAGCAGTTAGGTTATCGGCAAGACTACCTAGATGAGTTTATGCATTTATCTACCCAAGTTCATCTGCCTAAATCGCACTTAGTTAGCTGCTTCCTCAGCGGATTGAAACCTGAAATTCAATTTCCAATTCATATGTTCCAACCTAACACCCTTAACCAAGAATTCACTCTAGCCAAGCTACAAGAAGCCACTACCTTATCTTCCAGAAATAACCTTAGATCCACAAAAAGCCAAACGTCTTCATATAACACATTCTCATCCTCTTTTCGTCCATAGCCTTTAACACCTTTGCCCTCATATCCAACCAACTCCAGAACTCAAACCCATATCCATACATGACCCTCTCACACTGCTCCTCATCTCAAGCTTCAAACACTTACCCTAAACAGAATACTATTTCCAATCCTAGAACAACTAAAAGAATGACCCCTGAGGAACTGGAAGAGAAGAGAAAAAAACGAATATGTTTTTGGTGTGATGAACCCTTTGCATCAGGAAATAGGTGTAAAAACTAGCGGCTGAACATGTTGGTAATTGAAGGAGATGATCAAGGAGGTGATGATGAGGATGTTGCTAATGTGGTGGCTGAGTTGGAAGAAGACATGGTGAAGTTGACTCTATGTGCAGTAGGTAAGCCTTTAGGAGATTCCGACAGCAGTATATTGGTTCAAGGTTTCTATAAAAGAAAGAAACTAGGCATACTGATAGATACTGAAAGGTCAGCTAATTTGTCAATGAAGCTTTAGTTAGAGCTACTAAGTGTACTGTTGAGGAAATTGTTATTATAAGGATTACCTTAGCTGATGGAACACAATTAAGCAGTAGATACCAAGTTGTAGATTTTCAATGGCAGATGCAAGGAATCTCATTTATGGCAACTTTCTATGTCCTACCTTTATCCTCCTATGATCTTATTCTAGGAATGTCGTGGCTCACAAGGATAGGATAGATTAAATGGAATTTCCAGGACATGATTATGGAATTTATGTGGGAAGGAAGAAGTTGCAAGTTGAACAGAAACAGGTGTCCTTGAATAACATTGCTAGTAGTAAGTTAGCACAACTGATGAATAGAACCTACACAATCCCTGAAATACATTATTGGGTCATTAAAACAATTGGAACCAATGAGGAGAGTGTATCAAGAGACAGGGCTCATCCAAAGTTGATGGAATTATTGGAAGAGTATCATGCTTTGTTGAGGAACCAAGATCCCTACCACTGATGGAGCACTGAATCACTGAATATATCTTCAAGAGGGTACTATATCGGTCAACCTTAGACCTTATCGCTACTCCTCTTTACAAAAGACTATCCTAGAAGAAATGGTAAGGGAAATGTTGACTAGGGGTATTATTCAACCCAGTCACATCCCATTTGCATCTCCAGTATTATTGGTAAAGAAGAAAGACAACACTTGGAGAATGTGCATGGACTATAGGGAGCTGAACTAGAATACTATTAAGGATAGGTTTCCTATTCCTATTATTGAGGACTTGTTTGATGAATTATTTGGTGCCAGCTATTTCAATAAGCTAGATTTGAGATCAGGTTACTATCAAATCCTGGTGAATCCCAATGATGTATATAAAACAGCATTTAGAACTCATGAAGGTCATTATGAGTTCTTAGTTATGCCCTTTGGCTTAACTAATGATCCATCTACTTTTCAAGCACTTATGAATCAAATATTTAAGCCATTTTTAAGGAAATTTGTGCTGGTTTTATTCGATGACATATTGGTGTATAGTCCTAATCTGGACAAGCACGTTGAGCACCTACAGAAGGTTTTTGAAACACTGAGTAGGGAGAAGTTATGCTTGAAAAGGAGCAAATGTGTCTTTGGAGTCTCAAGTATTGAATACTTAGGTCACATAATCACTCCACATGGGGTAGCCACTGATCCGAGAAAATACATGCCATCATTGAATAGCCCATTCCAAAGAATGTGAAGCAATTTAGAGGATTTCTGGGGTTGGCAGGGTATTACCGAAGGTTCATTAAGGGTTTTGGACTCATTGCCAAACCATTGACCCAACTTTTGAAGAAAAACCAGTTTACATGGAATGAGACAGCACAGATTGCATTTGATCAATTGAAGAATGCATTGATGAACTCTCCGGTATTGCAACTACCAAACTATTCCAAGGAGTTTGTAGTGGAGACAGATGCGAGTGGGGATGGTATTAGGGTTGTTCTTATGCACGAGAGACCCAATTACCTACCTCAGCAAGCCACTAGCACCTAAACACAAAGATTTATCAGTTTATGAAAAAGAATTGCTTGCTTTGGTGCATGCAATCAAAAAGTGGAGGCATTATCTGTTGGGTAGACGCTTTGTGATACGCACGGACCATCAAAGCTTAAAATATTTGTTGGAACAACATTTGGTCGCGCCCACTCAACAAAAATGGCTCACGAGACTCCTGGGGTTGGATTACTACATAGAGTACAAAAGTGGCACATCCAATCGAGCAGCAGATGCACTATCTTGTGTTACTACAACTGAAATTATACAGCTTCACCACACTACGTTTTACCTTTGTTTTTGCAGGAAATACAAAACAACTGGAAGCTGCCTGAAGGTTACAACTCACTCATTGATAAACTGGAAAGGGAGATTTAGTTGGAAAATTCACTTGGGATCAAGGAATGCTTAGGAGGAAGGGAAGAGTAGTGATTGGTCCATCCTAAGAACTAAGGAATACTCTATTACATCACTTTCATGGGGGACCATTGGGTGGACATTCAAGAGCCCAAGCCACCTTTAAGAGATTGATTTTGGTTTTTACTGGCCTAAGATGGAGAGGAAAGAGGGAAGTGAGACAGTTTGTTAGGAACTGTGAGGTATGCTAAAAGCACAAGTTTGAGAATATGGCTAATCCTGGTCTTCTACAACCCCTAGAGGTTCCTAAGGAATGCCGCAAGAAGTAAACTTGGATTTCATTGAAGGATTACCTAAATCCAGTGGTAAAGAGGTAATCTTAGTAGTGGTTGATCTGTTAAGTAAATATGCTCACTTTGTAGCTATTGCTCACCCTACACTGCTGCCAATATAGCCCAAGTTTATTTGGATCACATGTATAAATTGCATGGTTTTCCAGAGGTCATAACTAGTGATAGAGATTCGGTCTTTATCAGTTCATTTTGTAGGAATTCTTTAAACTACAAGGAGTGGGGTTCAATATGTCCACAGCTTACCATCCGCAAACGGATGGTCAAACCGAACTAGTCAATCGATGTTTAGGTACATACTTAAGATGTATGACAAGTGAAGAACCTAGGAGATGGACTCAATTTTTGTCCTTAGCGAATGGTGGTACAATACTAATTACCACACCAGTGCTCATACCACTCCATTCCAAACACTATACGGCTATCCTCCTCCACTGCATTTGCCTTATGTTCCTGGGGACTCTAGGAACGAATAGGTAGATAGAATCGAACTACTCGAGAAGACACAGTCAAGTTACTCAGGTTTCACCTCAAGCGAGCTCAACATCGCATGAAGCAAATCAGAAGAGATCTGATAGGACATTCAAGATCGGAGATCTAGTGTTACTCAAAATCCAGCCATACAGAGAACATTCACTTAAAAAGTCTAAAGAGCACGAGCTAAACCCTAAGTACTTTGGACCATTCAAAGTAATCGACAAAATTGGAGAGGTGGCTTATCGCTTGGAGCTGTCGCAGCATGCTGAGATCCACCCAACGTTCTACGTCTCTCAGCTCAAGAAGTTTCATGGACCTCCTCTATCCGAGCCACCAACAGTATCTGCAATTCGAATAAAGGAGGAGTTAGAACCATAGGCTATCTTAAACAGGAGAATGATTAAGAAAGGAATGCATGTAGAAACGCAAGTACTTATCTTATGGAGGAACAAGGCCCCATTGGAAGCAGCTTGGGAATTTTGGAAGGCATGAAACTCCGTTTTCCAAATCACTCCTTGTGGACAAGGATTTTTGAAGGAGAGGAAGTTGATTTAGGGATAATCTACATAGATGAAATTGAGGAAATTGTCCACGATGAGGGAAGTGAGAACCTAGGGTTTGGAAAGGGGAATAACAGAGGAGACAAGAAAGTGAAAGAAGAAGAAGACAAGACTTGTCTTCTGCACGTCCGAATCAAAAATGAAAGAAGGACGCGGATGCAAATAATTAATTGGCAAAAGGGCAGGGCAATATTGATGAGCCTCTAATGGGCCTTGGCCAATTCAATTACATGGCATGGACCGGTTGCTATTTGCACCATTTGTTATTTGTTATTTTGGGTTGTTAAAATTGTTTATTAAGTTGTTATTCTCAGTACGATTACAGAATATTCTCCATACATTGTGAGCTGGCAAGAAAAATGTTAAAGATACTAATATGTATAAGTATGTAGTTATTGTACTGTAAGAGAATACACTAGTAATATTTTTCTCTACTAAAATACATGCATTCGAGTATTGATTTTTGGTTTGTATCAGAGCTAAAGAATTTGATTAATTCCGAACTCAATCTCCACCACGTTTCACTGACAAGCGTTCAAACTGTGATTGATTATTATAATAGGTGGATGCTTAAATGGCCTTCTTTAGAAGATTTAGCTTCTGCTTCTCTTGAGGTATAATTGAACTTCAAGTTGATTGATTTTGTTTCCTTACGGAAGTTCTTTCAGGATTTTCATTTCTTTTTTTTGTTTCGCTTTAATCTAAAATGTAACTAATGTACGGAAGTAAGACAAATTTCCTTTTTAGGTCGTTAATTAGTGTTTTCGGCCATCAATGCTGTGCATGCGGGCGACTCACATAAACCGTAAAAAAAAAAAAAAGGAAGACTAGATTGGACTAAAAATTATAATCCGTTTAATGTGCAGAGCTCGCATAATTCACGGGTTAAAGCAGACCGACTTACTGCAGGTCGGGTTAGTCCAGGAATCCATACTTAAAAGACTAAATATATATATATAAATTTTATAAAAAAATCTAATACATTATCTTTTTTATTTCATCTTCACTTTACATGTCTATTATTTAGTTGTTGAATATTGATTATATAATTTTTATGGAGTGATATTTTAAACTTTCAATTTTTATGTTTATTATATCCTTAGTCCTATATTAATACTTTTTTTTTTATATTTATTAGATATTTATATGCTTCTATTTAAAATAAGTAACACAATATCAATTGATAATTTTCATAATATATTTTTCTTTGCCACGTCAAAAAAAGAATTGGAATGAATTCTAATTTTTATTAGTTAAAATAAATCATTTTATATTAAAATAAAAAAATTTTAAAATAGAGTTTATAATTTTTTTCATACACGATAATCATCCAGGATTAATATGTAGGTAATTGGTGAGATAAAAAGAAATATATTATATATTTACATTATTAAAAATTTAAATTCTTATAAATTTTTTAATAAAAAAATATATTAGCAGACTAAAAATTTTGGTCCTCATAGCAATGCGCGCCAAAGCAGGCTAGCCCGCATAACCTGCGAAATGATACAGGACAGGGTGAATTGGCTCGCATAACCTGTTTGCACAACTCTACCTATTATCCGGAAATTGTTTTTAAAATAAGTAGAATTGTCATTATTCTTTATTGTATGTGCTTTTCAGATATTTGACATTATTTTTCTCCGTCATGTATGGATTTGTTATGGTTTCACACTCAACTGTGTATCCGAGTACTTGACCCAAAAACAATATATATGTGTGTGTGTGTATGACAACCTGAAGTTTCTTCATGGATAAATAGAGTTCCGCTGTGAAGCAAAGACTTGGTTTTTGTTTGCTTTTTTTAACATTGTCAGAAACAATGCTATCATGTTCGATAGAAGATATATATATTTTGTATTTTAAAAGAAATTAATATTAATTAATAATATTTAAAAAATAACTAAATAACTTTGTAGAATTAATTAGGGATAAAGTGGAGGGATTGGTAGCGAAAGTTGTTTATGATGTTGACGTGATATTTTAAACCTTCGAGTAACTCATGCGTAAAGATGGTCAAAGTGGAATTTACTAATTACTAAAAGTAATGGTTTTAAGTAAATCAATGACATTTGAAAGAATAAATATGACAATAGGAAGAGATATAATTTTTTTAAAGAGTAAAATAAATTTGCACGAAGGGGTGTTAAAAAAAAATCAATGATAAAAACAAATAAAAAAGTGATTTGACTGCTTGAGAAGTATACAGTTTTTATACTTGTGATGATGCTTTAAGATAGTCCAGATTATTACTATATTCATTTTTAAGATAATAAATCATAAATGATCCCCTTAAAACACTTGTAAAGAGCTAAAAATAGAAATTCTTCAACTTTTTTATGCATTTTTTTTAATTGTATAATTACTCTTGATTGTTTATTTTTTAGTTTATTAGTCAATTTACTGTCTTGAGAGCTTGTGAACGCTATTGTTTAAATAATTATCTCTCTCAAGCAACTTTTTTATACTGATTAAAATCAAAGAAAGAAACATTTTTACCACGTAACGTACGAAACTAAACAAAGGACAAAATTTATGGATAGGACAAAAAAAAAAAAGAAAGACATTTGGATTTTGTCCATGTTGCCTATGGAGACACATTCTTTGTATTATTTGTGAGGAAAAATAAGAATTGGAAAATTCAGTGGCATATATTGCACAAGCAAACCTTGTGGATCAGAGCACTTGTTTTCCTCTCATCTCTCTCTGGCCTAGAGTGTCTGTCTAGGAAATACACTTGCATGTTACCATATTGACAGCTACACTTTGGAAACTCAATTAACAAGTTCTAGTCTCAATTTTAACATTTTTAATGGAGTTTCTTGGTCTAAAGGACTAAGTGAAGTTTCTGTCTAGCTGAAGTCCTTTCTAAGTGTTGTTACTCTCTTCTGAAGGAAATGGCAATATTGGGTGGTGGGCATGCACTTGGAAGAACATCAAGAATATCAAGCTTATCTTCTCCTTCTCCTTCTTCTTCTTCTTGCTTCACTCAGAATGCTATACCCCAGAAACCATCAATCCTGCAACTGGTATTCTTGTCCTCACTTTATGAACATATAAAAGATTATACTCCCAAGTTGAGTGCCTAGTACTTGTCCCTGTAGTTCATTTGTCAGGTTATACAATTTTTTCCCCTTTGCAGTGCCACTTTGTGATGCCCAATTAGCAATTCAAGTAGCTAGATAAACTGAAACACTGGATTGATTCTCATAAACTTGGCTTCTTGATATAGGGTTATATCTAATCATTCTTTTATATGTATTTTTCTGCTCCTTGACAGAATGAATAGACTGTCAGGTTGCTAGAATGATTTTAGTCAAACCGGTCAATAGTTACATGAAGAATGTATATTGCCTCTATTTGGGATGAGTTGGTCTCTAAGACAACTGTAAGTTAGGAAGATACAGGGGAAAAGAAAGCAAGAGAGAGTTTCAGTAAAGATTTTTTTTTCAATTCGTACAATAGGGTGTGCTTTTGCTGCATATAACGTTGGTGATTTACTAAAATATTTTGATGCTCTCGCGGTGCTAATTGGTAGCATTTAGCAGTAAGAGCTAATGTGAGATGATTATTGTGTTACTTAATGTTTCAATTAGCATATGCATGACAGGGGCGTAAGGTTGCAAAAATACCTGTTCCATGCTATCGTTTAGCCCTTTTTTTTCTCACTTAACACCTGGTGTAAGTTTCACAGGGTTGAACTTACAATCTATTTGTTCCCATGATCTCCAAATATTGACCAAAGCATGATTATCATCATTGATGGTTTTTAAAAGAGGAAATCATTATTTTCAATTCTAATTTTATCTTTCTAAGACCATTGTTTTTTTTTTTTTTTAATTCCTGAGAGTACATAAACAATTTTTCATGAAACTAATGCAACTCTAAAATTGAACCTTGTTTGATTACTAATAGAACCAGAACAAAAGAAAGATATGCATCTTATACAACATAGTATGCATTCCAATACTTTAGGTTGAAATTCAAGCTGTCATGAAGTGATTTGTTTAAGGGTTAAGTTCATGACGTTATACTGATATAATATATTGTGAAAACACTATCTAAAATTTTGGTGTTTTTCTACTTTTAATCTGAAGTTCTAATTATATTGCTTGTCAAATTTTACAAAGTTTGAAATTACTGAATATCATTCTAATCAAGCTTTCACTTGTCACATTTATTACTTCTGTCATTTTAGAAAAAAGTCATGGCAAATGCTTATTAGTTAAAAAATATAGCTTATGAGAGATGAGATAGTATAACACATAAGAGATGACATTTAGCAGCTTTGTACATCAGGTGTAAAATTAAGTGAAAACCTCAAATTCAGACAACAATTTTGACGTTCTCCCTACCAATATCGCTAAGCACATAAATTTAAGAGCAAACATTCACTTCCATAAAACATAACAGAGTTCTTTTAACAGTACGCATTGTTTTTGGGATGTTTGACATTGGTTACAATGATTTGCCTTGTGTAAACAGATGCTGTACAGATCAGCGACTTTACCCAGAATTGTTGCATGCTCAGCAGTACAAGAATCATCTGCTTCCACAGGTGGGCCATGCCATGTCTTTGGATATTAGATATAGCTTAAAATTCTCTTTGTGAATTTTTTATTAGGAATCCTGATTCCTGAGTGACAAATTTAACTTTTTCCTGTTCTAGCCACAACTGAAACAAAGGAAGTGAAAGCTACCCCAAAGGAAGCTGCACCAAAAAATGCTGCGGCTAAGCCTAAACCTCCTGCAAAAGCCCCTCCTAAGCCATTGCCTCAGTTAATGGAGGAGGAAGTCATCCCTTCACTCCTGGAGACCCTCCAAGCTCAAGACGACCTATCCGAAATTGAGCTATCTTTCCAAGATAACAAGGTTGGTCAAAGATTTTACCAAACAGCATGCCTTCATATGAAAGACATCCTTCATAATTTCTAATACACTGCCACTAATTTTACTTCCCAATTGCTGCATTTGCATTCAAATTCACATGTCAATGAGGTGTTGACTGATCATTATTGATGTTATTTCTGGTTTATTTAAACTGACAGTTGGAAGGTTCATTCTTGAAGAATGGATGCCGATATTCATTTTGGGCATTCTTTGCTAATGGTGACCTTTCAGGTATTGCTCATCATGCTAAGTATATCTCCATCTGTTCGATGGTTATTCTTTGAAGTGTCCTAGTGCATCTTTACATGTTGATGTTTGGTGAACTCTTGTTCATGTGCAGGCCCAAAAGGATTTTCACTATCCTCCTATGGCCAAGGAGCAAGTACTGTGGAGCCATTTCTTGTTGACGAGAAAAAAATAACATCAAATCACATTGTCTTTTGGGTTGAAAAACGCTTGGCAGCTCAAGGCATCATTCCTGTTTGGAAAGATTAAACAAACACTGTTAATATGATTTATTTTAAATGATGTAATATAGTTTTTCATTGTTCTACATTTTTGTCAATGAATAATTACTACATTATTCTATAGATCTTATTCCTTAGAAATGAATTAGTCATATTGCTCTTTTTTGCTGTTCTTACAAATGGCAGTCCAAAGTCCAAACCATGAGCAGCAGTATGCATAGCCAGCCAGACATGGAGTGAATAGTGCAAAGAATTGAGCTTAGTCCTTCCATACCAGTCTATGACCCTTCCATCTCCACACAGGCAATATAAAGCACTTGCTGTATAAAAAAACCTTTGCCACCATCATTCACCTGTGTCATCCATGCTAGAAAGCTTTCAATTGAGCACATAGAAATAACTCGATCATGTTAGATCATTTCTAATTGAAAATTTATTTCTGTTTGAGATAAAGATAATTTTCCATATGTAGTAGGTAACCAACTATGATCAACCAATAATAGGTTGCACCAAGAGCAACTGGCTAGTATATGGTAGAAGTTATTATGGCATATTTCTGCTAGGCACATCAACAAGTGAAAAGTACTTTGTGGAGAGAGCAATGTGCGACTCACTGCCCACTAGCAGCCTTTATACTTGAATGATAGACTACGAAAGTACATAAGAAATCACTCTTGTAAGGTTTAGATCTACATTCTATAAACATAAACGTGTATGTAAATTCTAGTTCGTTATTCCAGCTACCAACTTACTTTTTGGCTGAACTTTTTATGATATATGACTAAAGGTCATCTATCATATCAAATTTCTCTAGTTCTGCTGTTGCTATCAAATCCTACAATCAAACAAGTTTGCGTGTATTGTGGTATTTAATAGAGTAAGCAAAGCATGAATTACAAGAATCCTCTTCCTGGATTTGAACTTATAACTAGTAGACTTACTAGGAATTACACTGCTTGTAAATAGCAACATACTCTATCTACTTCCAACTAGTAGAACGATTTGGCACATAACTCCTCAAAGAAGGAGATTGAGTGAGGCCATAAAGAGCCATGGTAGTGCTTCGATTTCCATTCTTCTGCTGCATCCTTCTTCGGGCTATATAACCTCTAACCCAAGGAGTGATGTCTTCATTGATCTTGATCATGATAAAGAAGATGGTACGGTATATAATGATCATGCTGAACAAGACTCCCAAATCCACCCATTTTGATCTGTTCACATCAATTTGGAAGACATTTTCAAGAACGAACTCCCCAGGGATTTTTGGAAGGTTTGGTGATTGATTGTCGAATATCAAGCCCTTATAATCATTCTGGTATTGTCCCTGGAACATTTATATTGTTCAGACTAAAGCAAAATAATTTGTTGATTTTTTCTATAACTTTGCGCTAACAATTACCTGAAGAGACCAAAAGTGGAAGCTGATATAGGACATAGGATAACGCCACACAGGTTTAGGAATATCCTTTGGGAGTCTAAAGTATCCGGAGACTAGCATAAATATACCCTGGATCCAAAAAAATAATCAAGCCTAAGATGAAATTGTGCCGTATCCTTGCATTAAGGAACAAATATAAACCACACTAGTGCCTATTAGCTTGAACTCATTGGACTAATGGAAAGGAGGAAAACACACACACACACACATATCTAAGACATGAATGTAGAAATAGGTGCATCTTTCATATTGTTTGTCATATAAGTAAACGGAACCCATATATGGTCCCATTTTCCCTCTACAGATCCCAACATTATAAAATATATGTCTTAAAAGAACTGGTGAAAGATGCACCTGAAAGATGGTGTATCTACTTGTGCCTTCCTTCCATTTAGTTTGAGTTGGGATCAAAATTTCACATACTATTAGAACACAAGGCCAAGTATCTAAACTTCAGTGTCTCAAATCAGCAATTCTTTCACAGAAGTGAGGGAAAAATCGATGACTAAATGTAGAAACAAAACCTCTATCAATTAGCTTAAGCTTTTGGATTAGTTGGTTGTACTATGTCAATGTCATGCTACTAATGATCATAACATTGGCAAAGAAGTGGATACTAATACATCTAAACCCCATAGATACTATCAGAGTAGGGTTTTCGGTGAAGTGAAGCACTTACCTGTATCCCAGCTCCAATTAATGCCCATCAGGAAGTTTGGGACAACGCTGGCAATTGCCATCATCAAGCTCCACAACAGTTACACTTGCATAGAGGCATAACACGAAGAACATATAATGTTCAAATCCTGGATGAAGTCGAACCATAAAGTAGCAGATGGTTCCAGAGATCAAAGTGATTAGCATGAGGAATGGAATTGCTGAAAGGGTATTGCTGACAACAAATGCAGTGACACCATAATGGCCATTCAACCTTTCTCTTTGAAAAACCTGCAGTTTTGAGGACACAGTTTTCATTCGCATTTAGGCTTCCTTTCCAAGGCTTCAAATATAAAAAAAAAAAAAAAGAAAAAAAATTCTCAGGTTTTACCTTCATATCTTCCACAAAAGAAGGAAACCCACCGATTGACATGAATGTGACAAAACCAAAGACAAAAGATGCGCACGAACCTCTTGCCTGTCACAAGTAGAAGTAAAAACATGCATTATGGGAAGGAAAAAGAAGCATCGAAATGAAGCAAAAGATTACTCATCTTCCTATCCTTGAATTCTATAGAGATTCATATCTCAAGCAATATAAACTTTTGTACTAGCTAATCATATGTCACAAGTACATCAAATATGTGAAGATTTATAAATCAAGCAGAGAACAAAACAATACCAAAATCGAATTATATCCTGTCCCGACATTTAAATAGATAGTCCCTATGCAGATAGTGACTACAACATAAATCAGAAGCCTCAGCCAGTAATAACCAAAGTCCCTTGACATGTTGATGAATGAACGCTTTGTTAGTGTTAAAGCTTGAACAAAAAAACCTGCTTGACTCCCTCCTGAATCTAGAACAGTTCCTTTCTGCAACATTGAATCATCCATGAATCCAAATCCCAGCCAATGCATGGTAATAAAATGAAATAAACTGATCAGACAACTAAAATGCGAAAGTTGCCAATTATTGTGGGAAAACAATTAATCATCACAGAAGGAACTTACAACTTGTGACAGTTCCTCAATCTTTTGTCTGGCTTCATAGCAGTAGTGTGAAGTCCGATAGTAATCAACAAGAATTCTAATAGCTTCAGCAGTAGTAATTTTCTCCAAAGGATCATCACTTGCCTCAAACTGATCAAATCAAATCTTAATGAATCAACAAAAATATCCCAGAAAAATAATTATATATAGAAGTAAGATAAATGAGATGCAACGTCACATTTGCAGGAAAAGGTCAATTTACATCAAGCGTGAATGCATCATCTCAAGAAAATCATGAGGAGATGCAAAATAACAATAACCATGTTTTGTACCCTTATTTTCATGGATCCTCTCATAGTAGCTTTAACTTTGTCAAAGTCGGAATTGATGCATCTGAGGAAATGATCCGATGGGTTCCTCAAGGCGGGCAGGGGAATCCAGCTTGAGCAAAAAACTGTAAGCATCATAAGATTGAGCTGTAAGCTTTGATTCATCAGAAGCATCGACACATAAATAAAAGAAAAAGCTACACATGCCTCATATGCCTCTGAGGCCTGACCAAAATATACAGTCTTGCCACCAGAAAGCAGGTAAAGTTTATCAAACAGTTTAAACACTTCACTGCTTGGCTGGTGAATGGAAGCAATGATTGTCCTCCCATCTATAGCAAGGCCCCGCAATGTTTGAGTCATGAAGAAAGCTGAAGCACTGCCAGAAAATAAAAATATTGTTAGATTTTGATAAGAAGACAATCCCACACAGTTATCAGACAGGAATTCGCAACAACTAAAGTATTGTTTATCTTCACCTATCTAGTCCACTGGTTGGTTCATCAAGGAAGAGCAACCTAGGCCTCATCAAGATCTCAAGAGCAATGCTAACTCTTCTCTTTTCGCCACCACTAATGCCACGCAAATGCCAGTTTCCAATGACTGTATCCGCACAATCCTGAAGTCCCATCTCCACAATTGTGCTTTCAATCAATGCACGCTTCTCTGACCATGGCATTGTATCTGGCAAACGCAAGCCTGCTGAGTATGATATTGTCTCTCTAACAGTGAGCGTGCCAATCAAGTTGTCATCCTGGGTCACATAGGCCTGAGTTTGCACCACCAAAAAAAAAAAAAAAAAAACATGGCTATTGGTTACAAATGGTGCATAGATTAGTATGCTGTTTTTAAGTTCAAATAATGTGAATGAATAGAACTTTGAATAGGTTAGAAGCTACTGTAACGAATAAATATAAAATCATGTCAAATATAGTTAATTTATGGTACTCGTGTAATTTCTATTTAATCAAGTAGTCCAATTCAAATACTTCAAACATAGTCCCAGCTCAAGCTTTATGTTTGTGCCAATACTCAACTAATAAAAGACTTTAGTGTAAAAACACAAAATAAAAGCAATTAAATACATGGCCAGAACCTTCACTGGTGGTTCTAAAACCAAAATCAGACCGATTAACCGGTTAAGGAACTACCGGTTTTCCGATTCTAGGCGGTTCCACAGCCTAGAACTAGATGGAACAATCAGCGGTTCTAATGAGTTTCTTTGAAAAAAAGAAAAAATTTTCAAAATTATAATAAATACATAATTATTAATGTTTACACTATTTTATATGAAAAGTAAAATTTATTACTTATTTATACTATTTAATGTTTTATTATCAATAATACAAATAAATATAATGTAAAATCATATATAATTTAGTTTATATAAATTTATCCTAAAAGCAAAATTCATTTCTTAATAACGTGAAATTATTTTTTATATTGTGATTTTCTTGTTATCTTTTAAAGTATTTTGCAATCTCATATTGCTAACTATAATTGATATTAGTTGTGTTCGTATATAAATAAATACACATTCTAAATAAATTTTTTTAAAAATTTTGGCAAAATAATTTAACACTTGTAGATCCAATAATGAATTATTTCGAGTTTAAAATTTATTTTATTAAAATCTAAAATTCATTCTTTTTTACTTGAAAAAAAAATGGTTCTGCGGTTCTAACCCGAAACCCAAACCGGAAACCGCCAATTTCTTATTTTCAAGACCCAGAACTGTGCCCATGTCTACACTTAAATGACTCACTTGAAAAGAATTGGATATAAACATGAAGGAATTAATTAAGTTTTAATATAAACATAAAAAAACTTAATTAAATTACATAATTACAGAGAACTTTTAGGGTGACATGTCCCAAAAATTAGATTCAAAATGCTTGAACTTCTAGATTAGCCTAGTTTGTGTACGCAAAGTTTGTTAATTATTCTAGACAATGAAAAATTCTCCTATGCACCTAATAATAATATAGCATGAATTGTGTGATCTGGAGGCTATTAAAGTTGTTGGTATCTCTATTTCATATATTAGGGGAAAATATAACATCAACAATTTATTTTTCTCTTAACGTTATGAACCATTTCATGGTATAAATCTTTATCGTCAAAAAAAAATACTTTAACACAAAGTCTACCCATCGTTTGCATACATTAGCAATCAATTAACTCCGTCAAAACATTTTGTTCAAGTTTGACATGTGACACCTCTTGATTGACTTAAGGTAGATAAATTTTTAATTAATTATTATTAAATTATTAAAGTGAAATGAGACAATAAAGATATAAAATTTACTGGTAAAAATATAAAAATAAAAGAAAATCCTCATGGCAGGATCACTAATGTGGGCTACAATGAATGCTTATTATTAATTTGGCGCATTATTTGACAGATAGACATTTTAAACACATTGGCTTACTTAATTTAAACCTAACTCTACCGTATGAGTTGAAGAAATTTAGCCCCTTGAATAAAAAGGTTTTTAAGTAAGTACAACTTTTAACAAAAATTAAATTACCCAAAAAGGGGAAAAAAACTTTAACAAGAATTATGAATTAATAAGAAAGGTTTCGATGGTATTATACGCTACGTGTGTAATACACACTTGGTATAACTATTAATGATTTTTAAAACGTGGCTAGTGATAGTTATTTTAAAAACTTTATTTATTATGTTTAAGTATAATTGATAATGACTCATTACGAGTTTGTAAACATATTGCGTGATAGCTATTGGATATTTTCTAAGTTTATGAACACTTTAAGCCAATATTGTTTCATCCGTGTAATAATACCTTGTCTGAAGTCTGTATTAGGATGGGGAAAATTTAATTGACAAATTATGAGTCAAACCACATAAAATGGCATAACCATCGTAGAAATTTCTAAACCTGATTATTTTTGACAAATAACTCCTGATTTAAAATAAAAAAAAAAATATGGATGTTCACAAGCTTGTAACGATTGTCAACGTTTATTTCCTGTGCGTTGAAAAACTTTAAAGTTGGAAGTTTATATCCCTTTTTTTATTTTTCCCTCTTTTCCAATTGAAAACCCAACACCTTATCCCCTGTTCAAAACCCTTGGAGTGGGGAAAATATTAGATAAGTATTACATGTCACGTGAATATACACGTGATGTGTAACTCCCAATTATATGTTAGCATATAGATAATATAGTGGGTGATTTTTAAAGTAACCACCACCTACATGTCCACGTGTTAGAATTCCATTAGAAGTTACACATCACGTGTATATTACACATGATGTGTAACACCTCCTAAAACTTTTCTCTTGGGAGTGGGATCCCTACCTACCCATCCTTCCCCCATTTTCCTCATCATACCCTTGTTAAAATCAATTGCGTCAGCCTATGCCCATTATCTCTGGTGCAGCCACCCCATCTCCTCTCTGCACGTCAATCTCACGTTTCATCATTAAAGATTTCCATCCATCTTCACACAACTCACTTGGAAAAAATAAATGGACCTTCCTCTTTTTTCTTTTTTCCCCCCCCTTTCTTTCCTTTTTCTTTACTTTATTTCTTTGATTTAGTTTCTATCATTTGTGAGAATAAGATAATTAAACTCTAACCTATCTATTTTAGTATAATCCTTGAAGGGATTAAGGAAAAAAATAATAACTTAAAAAAAAAACACAAACCATAAATAAGCAACTCAACCACATCTCTTAAAAAGAAGAGATTGTAACCGGCCGACTTCGTCTGTTCAAGACACGAGATTGATGTATGAATCTCGTTTCTTGAAGAGACGAAATTAGTTATTATGATCTCGTTTTTCAAAAGACAAGTTCAACTTGTCAAAAACTGTGATTATTTTCATGATAGTCGTATTTTTGTAATTTTTTAAAAGTATATATATTGATTTCTTTTTCCCATCTTTGAAGAATGATGACACTAAAAAAAAAAAAAAAAAATCCACCGCAAAACCATTTTCACATGTACAACACCCACAGCTAAAATTAAATCAAATCTACCGCCTTAATATAATCGATGAATATTTTTTTGTCCGAAAATAATATATTCATTTTGTCCTCTCAATAAGCATTCCTCACGTGTTAAATAAATTAAAAAAAATAAAAAAACATTTGAAAATAAAATAATAAATTATTTTTTTATAAATGAAGTACTTATCACGTATTAAATAAATTAAAACAAATAAAAACATTAAGTTATTATCATTTTATGAACAGGTAAGTATTTATTCGTGGAGGTTAAATTTGTTCCATCCTAATGTAACTTCTTTGATCGGTTGTGCAACAGAACTTCAAATCATTCAGGCTAGTCAGAATCAAGAAAACATTCACTCATAAAGTGCTTGATTTATGGTTCAAGAGTGTACATGTGTATATATAATACATATATATATGACACCTATATATATATTAATTTATCCGATTTAAAGTTTTAAAATAAATGATGGGTGATTTTTGAGCTCTAAACATAAAAGGCAAGAACAGTAATAGAATCGTTTTAGTAAAGAATTTAGGATAGCCTATCACTGTCATCAATTATGGCTCATTTATTAGACCAAACAAGAGGTAACATACCAAATAGTATCTTCATTCAATTCTCAATGTGTACTATTGACAGTACAACCGGAATAAACGAACCGAACCGGTTTCAACTTAATTATTATAACTTTTTTGAAAATAACCAAGTGATTTTTACTTACTGCAATTCCAAATGAGAGCTTGGTCTTACGCCCATTGAGAAGGATCGAACCGGACAGGAACGCATTCGCAGCCAACCGACTCGAAAGCGCATCGAGCAAGGTCGACTTGCCCGAACCGGACGGTCCCATGAGTGCAGTCAAAGTCCCCGGTTCAGCATACCCCATCAGCCCCTCCAAGACATTCTGCGTCTCCCCATTCCTCAACGTCACCATCACCGTTAGATCCTTCCACGTCAGCCTGGCCGACACGTCACCGACGAACTCAGTCTCCGTCTTGTCTTTCCATATTGACTCGCTCAGTGGACTCATCCCTCCAATCACCATGCTTTTCCCTCTTGGCTTGCTTGCTTCTATCTCCATCATAACCATCTTAGCTGAGCCTATTCTCATGATGTTATAAGAAAAATATGATGTAAAGTTAAGCGTACCCAGACCGAAGAGTAAGTAATGAAACCACAGGTATGCGAAGTGTACTTTATTTACTGTCAGTGTTAAGCGTGTTTGGACGAGAGCAATAAAAACCCGACCTTATTTCGGCATGGGCATGCAAAAATGTTTAAATGATGAGTAGGGTTTTTGGGTGTAGGAAACCAAAGAGTGAAGGTACTTGCCCTAGCCAATGCACGTTTTTCTAGCTATACCTGCTGTTTATCCTGAAGTAATGATAAAAAATGGAAGACAAGAAAGTCAAGAAGGTGTGAAATTTATAATGAAGAGACAGTAGACAGAAGGTTGTAGATTGGTGATAATATCTTCTTGAATACCAGCATATTAATATATGCTGCATGTGTTCCATTTATGGTATTCTCAGAAGTTGGTGGGGGGTCGTATTTAATACAAAGAACCGACTCCGAACGGAAAATTATGAAATGAATATATGTCTTTTTTCTTTTTCCCTTGTTTTTCTTTTTATTTTTCTTATAATTATCAGGATACAAGCTGAGATACGCACGATTCCAATCTTGATCCATATTACTTGAATAATCAATATTAATATCATTATAATTACAATTACAATAAAATCATTAACGGGTTGTAAAATGCACAATATCCTTTGGTCAAAAACCACACGATTTCCTTCCATTTTTATTGATTTTTACCTGTCCAATTCCAAACATAGTGTAAATGCCACGTAGGAAAAATGCTATAATACAAGGGCACTTCTTAATACCTCTAAAATCCTTTTTGTTTGTTTAACTTTAAAATTGCGTAACAAAATTGACGTGAATGCTAATCTTATAACATTGTGTGCAATTTTGTAAAAGATGGAAATAGGATATTTTAGAAATTTTATTAGTTTATAAGAATCCTACAAATCATTCTACTTCTATCATTGACTTATAGCTCTTAGTTTTTGTTTCTTTTGAATTTAATAATTCTTTGAGAGTTCTTGCTCTTAAATCCTACTCTTATCAATTAACCTTGATTGTGATGAGTACCAGCACAGTTGAGTTTTTGTGATTTATATCAATTATTCACGAGTGTTCCCAAGATCTTTTTTTATTGGTGAGTTATCCAATGTAAGTGAATGCTTCATATATTTATCAACTCAAACCTTAATTTCGTCTTGAAATTGGAAACATTTATTAAATTAGTTATTAGTGAATTATTTTTGTACACTAGCTAGGCATATTGAAGTATTTGTTTAATACATATGTGTGATGACTTTAAAGGAACTATGTGATTAAAAAAGTTATGACTCAATTGAAATAATTTCATTATTCTATTATCAAAATTATCTTATGCTTATTGACATGTTTTCTTAACTGTATGCGTAAATAAACAATGTTAAATATTATACAGAGTGGATAGTATTTCATACGTATAAGTGGATTTGCATAATTAGATAGAGTTGCATGTAATCCTGAGTATAAGATGACATAAATATGTTGGATAATGGTCAAACCTAAATGAAGAATATAAGAGTGGGGAGAATTAGTTAGCGAATATGTTAATTAATTAGTGTAATGCATTTTGAGTTAATTAATTAGGAAATTTCCAATTGATTAATAAATAATTAGTGATTATGGATTAGACGAACTTTATCATAGTCAATATTAGGAATTTCCATAGTTAGGAAAAATGGAAGAAATAAAAATCGAATCTAGGTTATTAACTTTAGTGGTGGTCCATAATGCTTTGGTATCATCAAAGAATTGATATTGATTTGAAATCATTATTATCATTTAGATTATTTAAATAAGATAAGTAGTATTTAAAAAATTATTGGTAATTTTTATCAATTTCTTTGTGAGATCGATGTTTGATTAAGTTCATCATACTGTAGTAATACGATAGATGTGTTTGCCTACTGATTGAATAACCTACCTTATCCAAGCGCACTAGCTGTAAATCTCCGAAGTTTTGAATTCAAATTAAAACTTAAAACCTAATTAGAAGTCAACCGGATTTCTAAAGTCAACAAAACCCTAGTTCACCGTAACCGCTTAAGTCCGGCATTCCCGTTTAAGAAACCCTAAGAGAGTAAGAAAGAGTTTAGTGAGTAGAATAGTTCGTAATTATCCAATGAAGCTTAAAAAGATCAGTTTAGTAAAACTGCGACTCGTTTTGAACCCGATCGAACATAGTTCTTGAAAAACGTGTCCCGAAGCTCGGAATAGTAAAAATATTCCGAATACACCGTTAGACTTGTAAAAATATAAGATTTTCCAAAAAATTAATTTCATAATTTTTCGGTAGCTAAAAATATCAGATATCGCATTTAGACGCGTATTTTCTTACTACCAGTACTTAAATTGTCATGTCTACTTTATATTACACTATTTACTACTATTCTACACTATTTATCTATCTCTACTTTTTCTTACAACCTACTCTTACAACCCATATACCTATTTCTTACACATTTTCATTTCCAATACAACTTCACATCTTTCATATCTTACTTTTAATTAATCAAAAGACAAAAAAATAAATTTTCACTCTCTCTCTCCTCTTAAAATGCGTCGGCCCCTCCCTCATTCTCTCCAAATTGTTTTAATTTTCATTTATTTAATTAACACAAATTATCTCCCACATTTTCCTATAAATACTCACTCTTACTTCCACTTCTTTCACACTTCTCTTCTGCTAAAGTTACTCTAAAAAAATCTCTCCAAGAAATCCCTCTCAAGAAGCTCTCTCAAGTGTAGTTCTTTTAGGTAAATGTTCTTCAAGACTTCCATATGTTCATTTATTTAGTATGAGCTTAGTGTGTGTTTTCTAAAACCATGAAGGTTAAGAAAGCAACAATAGGTTCATACTTTGTTTTTTTTCATAATCTACTTTCCTTATGTTGTTTTTATGTTCATAACTATCTAGTATATCTATATAACTATATATATTATTTAGAGTATATAAGCTCATTTGTTTTACAATTTATTTACTTTCATGTTATTTTTAAGAGTAGTCTTTCTAGTCATAGACTTGTCCTCATCAAGTCAAAACATTTTCTTTTGGGACTAGTCTTTTCTTAGTCCCGGGATACCTTGATGAAGCTAAGGTTCCAATACTTGATTTATTTTCTTATTAGCTTATTCTTTCAAGTTATTGTATTTCTTTATATTTTCATAGCTTTATGATTCATATTCATGCATGAACATAATGGTTTTGTCTCAACAAAATAAAATAAGGAAATGTTTTCTTAAAATAAAGATTCTTTTCTATAAATAAAAGTAGGAAGTAAACTTTTCTAAAAACTAAGAAGTCATCTTAACAAACTTAGAGGAGTTCATAAGGAATTTTATAAACATACATGACAAAGAAAAGACTTTTTGAAGTAAACAAAGATTTTACAACAACTTCACTTTTTCTTCAAATGATAGAAATTCTTTTCATTAAAATAAAATGATCTCAAGAAATCAAGAAATTATTTTTCTAAATATAGAAGTGTTATTACTTTCAAAAAGTGTTAGAAGCTAAGTTTAGGAAATAAAAATCATTCCTTAGGAATTTAAGGAGATTAAGAAAATAAAATTTAGGAAAAGAAAAGAAATACTCATTATAAATAACTTAAGATATTTTCAAAGCAAATGAATATTTCAAAAGTTCTCAAGTTTAGAAATCTTTAAAGACTTTACTTTTTCATAATTTGAGACGACTTCATTGACTTCATACATTTGTTATGAGTCAATAAATATATGAATAAACCTTCCAAAAGTTTTTATAAGTTATTATATTACCTATCTCTTCGAATGAGCTTTGGATAAAAGAAGAAAAACAAGTTTACAAAAATTCGTGGTGAATCTGTCCGCCACTTTTTCGAAACCCAAACGACTTAGTTTGATGAAAATAAGTTTAGAAATAGATAGATCTTTTCGAATAGGTAGAAAATGGTATATTATATGCGAAATTCTGAGTTAAAATGAGCAAGTTATGGCCATTTTAAGTTGAAATTTCCTCTTATACGATTTTAATGCGATTTTAAGAAAAGTTTAGAATCTTCAAGAATAGAATCTTCATGAAAGACTCATTTTGGGTATTTCATCTTGTTTAGGTGGAGAAGGACCCGAGATCACTTTTCCGGATGATTACTTCGATTAGGATCCACTGACATAGAGTGAGTTAACTCTTGACTTAAGTTACATTTCCTTGTTTTGTGCTTGTAAGTAGTAGCACTAGCAATTAAGAAAAAGATAAAATGAATAATTGTTGTGTGACTTGGAATTATGATTGATCAAAAATAAGTTAAGAATATTGAAAGAAGGTTTGATAAATAAATTGTGATTCTTGTATTGATATGATGAAAATTGTGTTGATCGCCTTCAACTTGAACTACACATTATTTGGTTAAACATATATTGAAATCAATTCATGCATATCATACTTATAAGTCACATTTGTTTCACTACTATTCTTCGTGTGGGGAAACGAGGAAATGGTAGTGATGGCTGGTAGGAGCCAAAAAGTTTACATGGGCTAGTAGGAGCCGGAAAGTCTACAGGGCAAGCAGGAGCCGATAAATCTGCAAATATTGATGGTCGTATGGGCCTGTAACCTCCCAACCCTCGACATGGAGGGCAAAAAATCCATGCTACACTTGATTTCCAGTTAATCATGTGTATTTTGTTTGTTCATATGATTGGTGCATTCTCATATACTTAATTAAATAATTGTTTGAATTATGGAAATGTCTTATAGATGGAATTATCTCACTAAGATAGTTTTGCTTATACCCTTATAGCTTTTTGTTACAGTACAATTACCTTTGGTTGGCCCCAAGGAGCCCCGTATGCCAGGTACGAGTTTAAGCTACTAGGAGTTTTTGGGAGAAGCTTTATGTATTTAAGTTTTGAGCATAGGCTTCTAGGAAAATCTCTATAGCAGGCTTATGTTATAGTCGTTATCATTTTGAAGACTTCTAAAGCGGGGGACTGCCCCTAAGATGATGTAAGGATATTATTATGAAAATCCTTTGTTTATTTATATAAGTTCTTGCTTGCTTTTATTATCTACTTAAATATAATACCCTTGCGAGTCTTCTACTATCTTGGAAGCACGCCTTGCATGTGATATCGAAGCTCCTGCATGATCAAGGTTGTCATTCATTAGCTTTAATATTATATGCGGTGGACTGGCACGTTTAGGGTACCCTCCGGGCGTGACACTAGCTCAGGATCTTGCTAGGTCTCCACACCATATAGCTTGCTTTTGTATAAGGAAATTGATAGCTCAAGCTCTCTAGTAAACTTCATAACCACCTTTGCACAATTGCAGCTTTATGTTGACATGTTGAACATCTTTCGACAAGTTAGCAACCTTTAGGTAGATTTTCTCGATAAAGGCAACAAATCTAGACCACAACTTAAAGCTTTAGACACACCAAGGCCTAAGTAGAGTAGTATCCCCTTATTTTTCAATTTTTAACGTGGTAGAGGGTAAGTGTTGAAGGAATTTTCTTAACTAGCCTCTTAAGCCCAAGGTCCATTAGTCACATTTTTCCCACTAAGAAATGAAGATCTTGAATTTATATAGTGCACAATATGGACTCATGTTTAATTTCGTTATAATTGATTGGGATATTGCTTTAGTGTGTAAATCTAGGCTATCAAAAGGGAAGAAAGGGATTGCTCATAACTTTAAAGAAAGAGTGGTGAAGTCCTCCTACTTTTGGATATTTGATCTAATGAATTTTAGTTTTTAATGTGATTTTAAGTTGCTATTGATTTAGGAAGAGATTCCAATTGATAAACTTAAGCTTAAAGATTAATGATCTTGAGAAAGATATTACAATATAATTGAGAATTCAATCGTTCAAGAAATTAATATGAATCTTATTAGGATTTGTTGATTTACATGATAGGTTTTAGTGGTGAAGCAATATCTAAATGTCTTTGTAATTTGGATAAATCTTCTTTGAGAATTGTGCTGTGAATCAACATTAGATTTTAGCAGTAGAATTAGTAAATTAATATTACAATCACTTGTTTTGATGGCTTGATAATAGGAAAGAGGTAAATAGTAGTACTTGTGAAGTTCTCAGAGCAATACAATATATATATATATATATATTGTCATGACCTTAAAAGGAGCCTAGAAGAATTAACTTGAAGTTATCATATGACATATGTACTCGTAATATGAGAACCGTCTTGCAAGTTAGAGTTTGCAAGACTCTGCCAAAATAATTACTTTGCAATTTTTTAATATATAATTACATTTGTGATAAATAAAGTAAATCCAATCTCTTACAGTCCACAAAAACTGCAAAGGATCGGTGTCCCTAACCAAATAGTAAAATATAATAGATCATCTACGTTTTACAAATTTTAAACTATTATATAACTAATTTAATCCATAATCTAAACTTATTTTATATGAAACAAAATCTCAACTAACTATACTATCTATTTAATTCTTATTTCAAATTTGTCTTCTATTTTCACAGAATCATCTCCACACCGTTTTAGCCCATTCTCGATGCTTAAGCTATTTCTGCACAAAAACTATAAGGGTATGAGCTAATCTACAGCGTTGTGAACCAAACCACACATCAAGCAATCATCAAAAAAGTATATTTAACAATCATATGCAAATGCAACACTAAACCATATTAAATGCATAGTTTAAATCACCAAATTCTAAACCAATGGAGATTTGCATCATTTATCGAGGGTTGAAGGACTAGATCAAGTCATTCATGCCCATGAGAAATCGACTACTAAGGAAGAAGAAATCTTCTCAACTCGTAGTTGTTTACATATTTATATATATATATATATAACATAACCTCAATTTCACCTTAGAAAGAACTAAAGAAGGGGGATTTCTTTTGAAACTCGTTTGTTTTTCATGTATACATATTACTAAAATAGCCTCCACTTCATTTTAAAACCTCAGAAACTCCCTAAGTACTAGCATCTTCCAGGCCAATACTCACACAGGCGATGTCCTTCGCTGTCTTTTTAGTTCCTAGGATACGGAAAACCCTATGGCATCTAATTAGAGAAACAAATCCACTGACAACTTAGGAATACCATAGAATCGAGATACTAGCATGTGACGTGAACATCATACCAATACAAGTATGTTGTCTTGCAATGCATGATTGTTTAATTAACTAGTTGGATAATATTAGGTCCATTTATTTAAAGCAACCAATCAATTGATAAACATTCATCAACAACACAACGAGACAATTAATAAAGTTAATGTGTGATCATTTTTATTTTAGTAAGTTATCAACCAAGACAATTAATAAAGTTAATACGTGTGTAACTACGTTACAAGCACAAACAAAGTGATGAGGTAGTTGTTATCCACTTGTAATCCAAGCTAAGTCATAGTAAATTTCGAAAAATTGCAAAGGTTATTTTGTTCCTCCTATGAAGGAGAAATAACAAATACTCATAACTTTTCCCAATATACGTTTCATTACATTTTAGTATTCGGTTTTACTTTAATTCATTATTTTACATTTGATTGAAGCATAGACTTATTTTAAAACCTATTTGATCAGACACTAAACAGTAACCCTACTATGGCTATAAAAACCGCCATACCAAGATACAGATAGCTCTCCATTCTTTCAAATTATTTATTTTCCTTTATTTATGAGTCATTTACCACAAAACATCATTATTCTTTATTATTTATATAGGAATCTTAATATTCTATTGGCTTGTCTGAAAAATTCATTTTAACAAACATGCATTTGAAATAACATATTCCCTTTACTAGACATGATCTAACCCATCATATTACAATATGCCATCTATAAGCTATTTGCAAGTTTTAAGTCTATTTTAACTTAACTTAACCAAATTGATTAAACTTAACTAATCTAATTCACTTTAACTTACTAAAGTTCATTAGGTCAAGTTAAGCTTAGATATATTACTAATTCATTTTATATCTAAGATTCATGTTAACTTAAGTCTATATTAACTTAATCTTAACCAACTTAATTAGAATTATTCATTTAATGTAGTTACTGAGTCATATTCAATTATCTTACTATGTTATTATCATATATCTATTAAGTTCTTAGTTAATCTAGTTCATTTTAATTTATCAAGGTGCATTAAACCATATTGAACTTATGTTTATTAACTAAGTTCTTAACTAAGTTCATTTTACAAACTTAAGTCTATATTAGACCAAAATAGTTACTAAACCTATTAATTCATTTAATCCATTCCTAATTATCTAAGTACTAACACCTTATATCCCATAACATTTTATCTATTTCATGTTATTTTTCTTTCTTTTTCTTTTCCTTTTTTTTTTTATATGAACAACACTAGAGAATAGATCATGCTTGTGATCAAGGTCATGCCCTCAGTCACGGATCACACCCTCGATCACGGCCGTGATATAGATTATGGGCAAAGTCACGCCCATGATTATCCTTCATATTTTGATCAGAGGAGATCACGATCCTTATCATGCCTGTGATCACCCTTCACTATATTTCCACTTTGATAATGGGCCAAATCATGCTCGTGATGCACCGGAGGACCAAGATACATTTTTCCTTTTTCCTTTTACCCTAATTTTATCAACTTGTAAACATCTTACTTTAAATAAAACATAACAAAAATAACATACATATTTATATACATAACTTATAACACCTATAAATGTATTATTACTTCATTTTTCATCAAATCATGTTATCGATCTTCTAACCTATACATGTATATATTAACCTAGGTTTTTAGTTATCTACTCCTATACCACTTGTTTACAAATGTTATCACATATTCTACATATAGCTAACACTTGCTCACTATACCCATGCATATACAATGAACAAATCAAAGAAAGCAACTCACTTACTTGTTTAGAAGGCAAATACCACTTAATCTTCTTTGGTACTCCTCTTTTCTTGTTGTTGAAGCCACTCTGAGCTTGTTTTCCATCTCCTATATTGTTATCCATCTTCTATTTCTCTTTTAATCTTCTTAAACTTTGAGATTTTGAGGTTATAATTTAAGAAAAGAAAGAAATCTGAAGAGAAGAAAAAGATGATGATAGAACTAAATAAGAAAGAAAAAGGAGGAAAGAGGAAAGAATGGGCAACATAAAAAGTAAAATGGAAAAAAGATATATAAAGATAAAGGTTAAGGATATTTATTAGTAAGGGCTTAAATCTTTAAAATCGATATCTTAAGTGTCGAAAATAATTAGAAAATAATTTGAAGATTTATTAAATAGAAATTAATAACTTGATTTAAAAATCTAGCTTAGGAGTTTAATTTACATAAAATTGATATCCAGTTTGAGTTTGGACTTAAAAACAGATGTTTATAAACAAGCATGTGAGTTCAAAATTTATGGTGATTAAGAAGACAGGATTTACGTTAAAAAGGCTAGATTAGTACATTTTATAAATTTAGGTAAATGAACTTAAGAAATTTGGATCTTTTGTAAATTGAAAGAAAAAGGTCCAAATTGATGATTTTAAAGAATTAGATGACTTAATTTATGAAATAGACAAAAGCTTAGAGTTTCACAAATTCACTAAACATTGAAATTGAACTTTTACAAGGGTTTTGAGATTTGAATTTGAAAGAAAATGAGTTCGGTTTGAAATTTGCAGAAGATGGTGAAATTTGATTTATTGAAAATGGTTGCTAAGCAAATAGACAACTTTAAGAGAAGAGACTTCAATTTTCATGGTTGAAAAAAAATTAGAAAATTTGATTGGTGAAATGGATAGTTAAAACTAATAGACAATAGGAAAGGAATATTCGAAATCTCAATTTCAATTAGACATATTTATTAATTTTATTATGTGAATCTATCTAGTTATATTTTTAGTTTAATTTACTTGATTTAATTAAACTATCTAAATTTAATATCTAAATTAAGTTCTAATCAAAGCTCATAATTATTCATCTATTATACTAATCAGTTTAGCTATTTTTAACTTAAATAAACAAATATGTTAATCATTCATTGGTAGTTAACATTTTATATTAACCTTAAATCTTTATAATTCAGAAGGTTTTAATCGTTTAAGGATTTATCCTTTCACCTATGCTTTTATTCTAATTATTTTAAATTTAAGTTTTATATTATATTTCACTTCCATTACAATTTTGAAATATTAGATAATTTATTACATGTATGGGGTTTGTTTATGGCATGTATAGTTATTATTAAGTTTACTTGATGTTTCTTGCTATTTCTGTTATTGTGAAGCATTTCGAGACTCGGTGTTAATTTAAGGTAGAACTCATTCATTTGTTGCACATTTTTTATATATAATTTTATAAGGTAATTTATCAATCTCTTTAATACCATTATTTTTTTCATTTTTATTTAAGGTTACACGTTTATCACTATAATTATCCCTTCTATCTCTCTTACTTTTCTCTCTCTTAATTTTTATTTTATCATTTTTAATTTTATCTTATTTAAGGTGCCCGAACTCATTCATTTATCGCATATTTTTAATATATAGTTTTATAAGGTAATATATCAATCTCTTTAATATATTATTTGTCCATTTTTATTTATGGAAACATATTTGTCACTCCAATTATCCATTTTATCTCTCTTATTTTTCTCTTTCTCATTTTTTTCATCATTTTTCACTTTATCTATATAATTTAAACCAGAAATTTTTATTTGTTGCACATTTTTATTGTAATGTTTTATATAGTAATCACATTAATCTCCCTTATATTATTATCTATTTCTCTATATTTATATCTACATAGTTTAAGTCATAAACTTTTATTTGTTGCACATTATTATTGTAGTGTTTTATATAGTTAGGATAATACCTAATTTGGTACTTGAACTTTGATGAAAAGGTCAATTGTGGACCTAAACTTTAAAAAGTCCAATTACATACCCAATTAAACTTTTTCATGCTTCCAAACACTATTGAATTTTTTTTAAGTTCAGGAACCAGATTGGATATTTTCTCTATATAGCAATTACATTAACCCCCTCTTATATTATTATCTATTTATTTTAATTAAAGAAACAAATTGATTACTAAATATTGAAACTTAGGTTGTGATTTTATATGTCACTTTTTTTCCATCATCGATTTCTATTTTTAAGCTACCAAGTTTTATTAATGGCACGTTTTTATTTTGATGTTTTGTGTGTGTGTGTGTATCTATTTATATATATATCCATATATATATATATATATCTTGGAATAAAAATGTGCGACAAAGTTTAAATTATATATGTAGATATATATATATATATATATATAAATAGATAGATAATGACTATAAAAAGCATTAGAATAAAACTTTATGGTTTCAGGTCAGGCTGACTCGAAACCCTATAGAGCGCGAGTTTAAGTATAATGATAAAAATTTTTAAATGGTTTTGGATCGGGTTTGGTTGATCCAATATCATATGCTTATTATAAATTTAAGGTAAATTACATTGAAATGTATCAACATTTGAGGGTATATTTATTTGAGGTATCAAACTATCAAATTTCCACAAAATTCATTTAATGTATCGACATAGGTTCACTTAGGTATTAACGTTTCATGTGGTTAAAAAAAGGAATTAACGTTTCAAAAATTGAGTCAAACAAGGTATTAATAATTGACTATTAATGAAAATTAAGATAACTTAGTTGAAAACTTATCCAAATTTTAATGCTAATTTTGCAAAATGTTGATATTTCATTTGATTCACTTTGCAAAATGGTTAATTCTTCCTTTTAATTACTTAAAATATTGATACCTTAAATAAACTCATCACCAAAGGATTATAACTTTATTATAATTTATCACCAAAGGATGACGATTTATGTTAACTTCTTGGGGAAGGAAAGGGAAGGGAAGACCAAGACTCATAGAAAGGGGAAGGGAAAAGGGTCTGGTTTTGAGATTGGAGATTATATATAATCATTCTTCATCAATTTCTCTCTGATAGGTAAGATAAATCTAATTATGATCATCATACACGATTGTTGTTGCAGTAAGATATTACCAAACATCATCCTATTTATATGTTAGCTTTTATTTAATTGAAATATGTTGGTTTTTTCATTTTGCAGAGCGAAAGCTAATATATATGTCAAATTCTATCTTACTAACATTTAAATTTACACTTACTACAATTTCTTTTTTCAATTTCATAAGCATAAACTCTTTATGTCATTTACTTTACCTTTATTTCATTTAATATGCAGTTCTTCATGATCAAAACTTTTGCAAATGAGCTATTATATAAGGAACTTAATAAATTAATTATCAAGTCACTTAAGTGTATACATAAAAGTATAATTTGATTAAATAAATTATGTTTTTAATGTCTCATTTATTTTATAAGTATATGGCTATGTCTTCGATGAAGAAAAATAATTGCGATAAGGATTAAGTAACGCCCTAAAAATTTAAATTTGATCAATTAAATAACTTAAGGCGTTACCGCCACGTGTAATACTCTAAAGTATTACACGCTAAGGCTTTCTTTAAAAGGTTTTGTTTATGTTGGACATTGCTACTCAATTTTAGGTTATGAAGTCATTCAGTTAGATTCTAGCAACAACTGGATTTAACATCGAAAATAAATTTTATAAAACAATTTTGAAATAAAGACATTTCAAAACTTCCACTCTTTTAAGTGGAAAATTTTTCGATTAAACAAAGCTTTGCAAAAGTTTAATTACAAAACATGGGCTCCACCATGCCCTTTAAATAATGTAACAAGTTTAAATCATAAATCTAGCTCTCACAAATACAAAGCAAAAAGAAATAAAATAACTAAACTACAACCACGCTCCTACTCACTTCACTCACTCACAAATCCTCTTCAAATCATCACAAGCGCCCAAAACCCGAGTCAAGTATCATCACATCAATCATCATCAACAACAACAAGATCAACCATAACAACTCAACAACATCAACATCATCCTCAATCATCTCATTAGCACCATCCTCATCAATAATAATACCTGTAAAAAGAACAATAACAACAAGAATGAGCCGAAGCTTAGTACACAGTATCACAATCACACATTGAGTGACATACGAGCTTAACTAAATACAATGCACAATCAACAAGTTATTATCTTTCCTTTAAAATAAAAAAATCAACATGGGAGTATTCAAACTCTGCACATCAAGGATCTAGTATCACGTCCGCCTCCCTGAGTAGTCGCTATTGTTCATACACACTAGGCAGCCCTACCTTCCAGCGTAGCCTGTAATACCAGGGGATCCTAAGTAACGCATCACAATACTCAGGGGGTTGATATAAGCAGCTCGGATACTTATATCTCCTAGATGATATATCCAATAAAGAGAAAATAACTTCATCTAGGGTTGATAGCCGTTATACGAGTTCACTTATCTTAATCCATAATATCACCTAGTCCAACTCTTCCCATAAACATTTGAACTAAATCATGCCACTTCATTCTAAGTGTAAGCAAATGTTATGCCGATACCATCTTCCCCATTAGTTACCCACCGTACCACTTAGGAAAGTCTTATCAAAGACATGGGTGGCCTAAACGCCTAATCTACCTTGCCCCCAATTTGAGTAAGGTGCTGCTCCTCGAGCCGGATACCGATATGCCATACCGGGCCAGATGCGGATTTAAACAGCGAAATAGACAACCAATTCAAACAATTATTAGGTCGAGTTTAAGTTCTTAGTTCATTTAAGATGCCTGTCGTAACAATCACCATGCAAGTTACTACATATCTTGAATATGAAATCCAAACATAGCCTCGAAAGGAATTTCAGAAGATAAATTAGATATCAACTTCTGTTAAGGAAAGAACTTGTATAAGAAACTAAACTAAACTAAACTAATCATCCACTTCATCAAAATCATATAAGAACTTATATCAACTATTCACTAATCTCTAACTCATTGTATTAAGATCCTATTTGAGCAGACACTAAATAGGAACCCCGCTATGGCTACGAAGATCGCCCCTCCAAAATACAAACAGTTCTCTTTTATTTGTCAAAGAATTTCTTTTCTCTTTATGTATAGTGTTTTATTACAAAAGCATAAACAAAGAATTCATATACCAAAAATATTCATTTTCCAAGTAAACACACATTTGAAACAACATATTCCCCATATTATTCAAAGATCATCCTAATTCATTCATCTAAGCTAATTATTAGCTATTACCTCATTTTAGTTTAACCTTAACCAAATTGATTAGAATTAGTCATTTAAGTCATTTACTAAGTCAAGTTAATTAAACTTAAACAATCTAATTTATTTTAGCTTAGTGAAGTTTATTAAGCCAAGTTGAACCTAGAATTATCAACTAAGTTCATTTTTATAGCTAACTTCTATATTTAATTCAACTATTTATTAAATCTACAAATCTACTAAACTCATGTTGATTTATATCAATTAACTCATATGATACATCAAATATCACTTATCTATCTCATTTTAGCTCAAAAAGATCTATTTTCTAAGCAAAAACACATTTCACAAACAAAAACAAGTTTTAAACTTTGTTTATAAAAATGTAGCAGCTGAAAAGAAGTCAAATTTGAGCATCTATACTTTTAGAATTTGTAAAAGCTCAAAACATAAAAATTGTATATCTCTTTTTAAGCTTTCCAACGCAACTTGAATCATCTAAATCCAAGGTCAGGTGAAAAAGTTATGATTAAAATATGAAATAGTATTGCGTCGGGAAAAACACGAGTCATGACCGTGATTTTTAGAAAGATGTCATAAAATAGTTTTTGAGCTAAGAGTCGTGACCGTGATTTTTGAGTTTCAAAGTTTTTTACCAACTTGAGGCTACCAAGGGATGGATCACGACTGTGATTCATGAAAACTTCCCAAAATAGAGATTTTTCTCTCAAAATCACGCCCGAGATTCATGAAATTTATCTAACCCGAGCCTACTAAGGCTTGAATCACGCCCGTGATTCATGGTTTCTCTTGAGTTACGAATTTTCTTGTTTTTCAAACTTCATTTTGTCAAACTTTTACATATTCTACTTCAATCAAAACTTCATAAAAGTTATATATTACCCATATCAAGTCTAAAAACACTTCTACACTCATTCAACAACATCAAACAACTCCAACTACTTCAACAAAACTCAACTTCACTATTCATCATCTTCTTCATCACCACTCAACTCCCAACAATATTAATCCAACATATACAAGTGTAAATAGCATTTCCAATTCAATTCAACATCAAAGCAATATACATAAACTCATTAACTACAAATAAAACAATATAAACCATATACTTAGCTTTCAGGCAAGAACATGAAATTGAATTCTCCTTCTCTCTACTTCATCTTCTTCTTCTCCTTGTTCTACTTGATTTCTTCTTCCTATCTTCATCTTCGAACCTTGATTTCTCTTTTTGTCTTCTTGAATTTGACATTTAGAGAGATGAATTTAAGTGATGAAAGAGAGAAAGGAAGAGGAAGAATGGAGAAAGAAAAGAGAGAAAGAGAGAGATGGTAATGGGAAAGGGAAAAAAAAAAAAACAACGCAGGGAAAAGAACTAGAAATAGGAAAGGATTAGGATAAAATTTAGGATATTTTAAAATAAACGTATTAGGTTTAGAACTTTCATATCAATATCTTTAGTTCTAAAAATATTTAGGAGATGATTTCAAAACCAATATGTTAGAAATTAAGAACTTAATTTAAGAACTGATATTTTGAGACAAGCAAATGAACTCAAATTTTATGGGGATATAAGAATTAGAGTTTTGACTAAGAATTAAGGGTTTAGGAATCCTCTAAACATTTCAATGACTTGTTTACAAAATTTAGATTTCGAATCTCAAATTCAACTTAATTATTTACTAATCTAATTATTTCAACTTGTCTAATTATATCCTGTGATTCATTTAACTTATCAAAATTCATCTAAACTCAATTTCTAATATATATAGAGATTTGGATCATTTCAGATTAATGTGTTATAAACTTCATTATAAATATCTACAATGTATTAGAGTATTATTTCATTTATCCTTTGATTTCTTTTTCATGTACTTTTATACAATTTATGCAATGTTTTCAGTTTCTTCTTTCGTCCATTGATCTTGCATGTATTATATGATTACATTGTTTTATTCTTTTATTGTGTTGATTTGGTGTTCCATTCCATTTTAGCTTTTATGAACATTTTAAGACTTAAGTTATTTAAATTTATCATTGTTTCTTTATAATTATTTATTTATACATCTTTTATTTCTTTAATTATCATGAATATCATATTTTATAACTTTTACCAGTATCATTATTAGTTAAAGTTGAGATCAAGATATGTAATTTTTTGTTCAGTTATGTATATATATAAAAATTTGTTCTTTGATATTTATGGAATATTACTGATAAGTTGAGAAAAATTGTATCTTGAAATTTTGTTTATATTAATTCAAAATTTTATACAATAATGAAATTATCTATATTTTAATATTCTTAATCACAAAAAACTAGAAGTATTTCTTGTAACTTTTCTTAAAACATTTTTAAAAATTTACATTATTTACTTAATGATTATTATATTGAGTTGTACAATTTTGGATGATTACATATTCTATATTCATTTACTATGATAATAGGTGCATTTACCTCTTGTATCGATCGTGATTTACATGTAGATTTATAAATTATAAAACTTGGTCATGTTAATAGACTGTCACATACAAACTAGCTACATGGTCCGAAGCACAACCATGCTTTCATATTTGTGCTTCCTACAACTTAGAAAGCAATCTGTCTATAATTTTCTCCTCCTTTGATCACAAGTCTTACAAACTCCAACAACAAGACTATAAAGACCATATTTATCATCAAAAACATCAAATTCTATTAAGTTTTATTCTAACCTAAGAAATCAAGATTAGAAAACTCACTTTGATTTTAGTGACACTGATTTCTTTGCAAATATTCATCACCAATGATCCTAACATTAAAACCCCTTCTCGCTACGCATGTCATCAAGATTTTACGTGGTGTCGAGATAGTATGGAGAGGATAGACCGTTTTCTGAAAAGGACAACATGAGAAAAGGCAAAAAGAAATAAGAAGAAAGAGCGGTTATAATAGATACTTTCTTATAAATAGTGTATATTTTCAAATTGTTTAGATGTAATGAGAGTTTTTCCCTTCTTTATTAACTTAAATTATTCCTTTTATTTTCTCTAACTATTGATTGCTTAAATCATTTATTTACTATTACTATTATGTTTTTGGGTTACTTCATTGCATTTCCTTTAACAGACCTTCTATATGTACTCCTGCAAGGTTTGTGACATATGCTTCGAGACTTTCACATGCTATTAGCCGATTTGGTGTTAAATGTACTTTTGAACAAAGAATCTCCCCTGATACAACAACTAATGTAACTCGAGGTGGAGATCAACCATTCATTACTCCAAGACCAAGTAACCTGACATCATTAAAAGTCCAATAAAGTGATAATGTTGTAGTGTTCATGTAGATGCATCACTTTTAGGAGTCTAGTAAAAAAATAATGGAAGCATAAATCTTCTTTTCGAGTTGATGGTATTTCTTTTGGATATATAGGATTTTTGGAGAGTGGTAGTACTTGAATATGTATTTATACTTATATATACTCTCATTATAATACGACGAGGAGTCAAGCAAGGTGAAAGTTAAAGTACAAGAATTTTCGAAATGCTTCTATTTACATCGTGGAAGGCATGCTTTTGGTATCATTTGATTAAGATGGTAATTACTACTTATATTCTCAATGAAGAATCCAAAGTAGGTGTTGTTGCATACTGTCTGTTTGTTTCCATTATCATTTAGATTATCCAAACTCTTATGTTGCCAAGCTTATATCATTAAGCGAATATAACTTGTATGACTTTATTATAGCTAGTAGCAAAAGTTAAGTTATTCCTGCACATAAGCTCATTTACTTCATGATTTTTTCTTCTTTTTCTTTTTACTTATCTTTATTACTCTAAGATACAAGAGGAAAAACAATGGAGTAGTCATATAGAAGCTTTTAAGAATGTTTATTTAGAAGCACATATTCAAAATTTTGTTTCAAACATAGAGAGAATAAGGAAAAGTCATATGTTTTTCTTTTATTCTCTTTTGTGGCCAAAGATCATATGATTACCTTTTTCATATGCATACTACACAATTTTAGAGTTACATTTTTCATATGCATATTACAAAATTTTAGAAGGGAATAATAGGAGCTTTATTGTTCTTTGACTGCACAAAAAAAAAAACAAGAGTAGGTTGGGGTAATTGTTGTAGAAATTTTTAGAATGGAAGAAGAGCTTTATTGTTTAGATTACTCTTATTAATCTATTCCTTTCTAAGCATATAAATGCTTCTATAATATTAACATGTTTATGATTTACTAATGATAGACTATTAAAATATGAATTGCATTCATATAGAATGAACTTTACTTGTTCTTCCCTGCCCATTTTGTTAAAATGAATTATTTTGAATGTGATTTTGATGAGAGCAAAACTTATATAAAGATACTTGATAAAGGAATATCAATGTAGAAATTTGTCTTATGTGCGTATGTGTGTATTATGTTTATGCTTACAAAATTAGCACTGGCGAGCCGATGCATATGGGACTGGTAAGTTGGTCTAATAGAATAAAGCGTCCAACCCAAAATAAAGGCACGATGAAGCAAAGTTTAGGGCGCGACATAAGGGAGCTTAGCACTGATGAGTCGGTGTGTATGGGACTGGTGAGCCGGTCTAATGATTTCAAGAACCAAGGTAGTCAAAAGTTGAAGATTTGAGGCGTGACAAAGGTGAGGAGGAGAAGAATTTGAGGTACGGCATGTGAAGCTTGGATCGACAAGCCGATGGGTTTAGGGACCAGTGAGTCAATTAAGGATGCAACAGGAGCGGGTTCGGGACGAGTTTTTTGAAACTCGACCCGAGTCCTTAATGGGTGTCCAAGAACTCGAGAAAAACCCTATCGGGTTTTTTTTGTCATTCCCAAAACCCGACTCGCTAGGATTTAAGGAACCCATCACCCGACCCGACCCGATTCCAAGATTTTTATTATTTTTTTCTTTAAAAAAAAAGTAAAAGAAAGAATTTTGTTTTAAGTTATTAATGATATAAACACTTTTATTGAAAGAATGAATTTTAGACAATAATATCATATAAAATGATGCAAACACTTTATTTCCACTTACTTTCACATACATATAATATAAATGGGATCCTTACTTTAATAACTTAATATTTTTAATTTTTTAATATTTTGAATTTATGTCGGGTCGGGTTTTCCCAACGGGTTACATAATAAACCCAAAACCCAACCCAATAACTTATTAGGTTTTTTTTTTTTAATCCCAAAACTCGCCCCAAAACCTCATAGGGTTTGACCCTATAGGGTTTTTAGCGGATTGGGCGGTCGGGTGCCCTATAATTACCCGTCCCGCTTGCATCCCTAGAGTCAATGGCTAATTAATCTGACCATTGTGCACAAATTGTAGCCTCTTGATAGATGATATCAAAAAAAGGTCAGAAAGTTCGTATTGAAAGCTATATGCCAGCGTTCTAAACTTTCTAGAATATTAATTGGAAAAGAAATTTTTTGTTAGAGCATGAAAAGTTTATAAGGCATTTAGCACAGTTCTAGACTTTGGATTATATGAACTTTAACTCTTTAGATGAAGGTAATAGGATAGAGATGGTCAAGTTTAACATTTTTTTTTATAACTATCAAGATGAATTTAGTATGATGAGTATAAGGTAGGAAATTGCAAGAACAACCCACTTAATATATGACCTTTTTTAATAGGATTTGTGTACCAAGTATGATATCTCTAACGGGTATTTAAATTTTTGAAAACCATAAATACTCTGTCTTGGAGATTAAAAAAAAAACGTTTTGACAAATCTTGAGAGCTTTCATTTGCAAACAAATAAAACAAGTCAAGTTTTCTTACTTAATTTTTTGTTTTCTTGTTCATTATTTGTAAATTGTTAGTAAAAGAGAGAAAATCATTCTAGTGCTTAGTTCTTATATTTATAATTTATAAAAGAGCATCTAGAAAGTGAAGAAAATATTTTATTTCCTAAAGTGGTGTAACTGGTATATTGCTCAGCTTGAGCACAATTTTGTTGTGATCAATAAAAGTGATTATGAAGTCCTCATTAGAGGCATTTATGGATCATGGAGAGTAGGTAGGAGGTTGAACTCCACGTTAAATCTTGGCTTAATTTCTCTATCCCTATCTCTTCTATATTCCATAACATTATTTGTTTTGTTATATTTGCTATTGCCAATAGCTTAATTTGATCTATTGCATGAAAAATAATTGTTTGTGCTTTTTAATCAAATATTCAATTCAACCAGCTCCTCCTCCCTCTTTCTTGAGCATCCTTTAGTACGTTTTCACATTTTATCCCTTATAATTGACATTTTTTTTTATTGAAACCCCAAAAGAAATCTTTCATTTGTTGTTCAATCTACAAAAGCATATTAGCTGGTAAAGCCGCCACTTGTAGATAGTATGCTATAGTTCTTGTAATGATTGATTTAACCAAGACATGTCAGTTAACCGAGTTGAGGTATTTTACCCTCCATCCTATTGGTTTGGTATGAATTTTATTAGATTTAGATTGATGATAACTTCCTAAATTGTGCCATTATATCAAGCTGTGTGGAAGCAATCAATTGGATGTGTAAACGTAATATCATTGAGACTTATTTAGCCTCTTTTGTCATTCATTGCTAGACTTTATTTTGGAGGCACTCGTCCTTGATGCTCCTATGGTGTAATAGGGAGTTAAATATGGTAGCCCATGTTGTTGCTTCTACCATTTAGCAGAACCACCAAGACAGGATATTCATAGATAATTGTCCTCTCTCTAGTTTAACAAGATCTAGAACTTTTGTTGATTGGACAAGTTCTAGTTTTTTTTTTTTTTGTTTTGCGGGTTTTCATGTTTTTTATGATGAGGATTTACTTGGTAATTGCACCAATAGCAATTAATCTACTTTTTGAGCTTGCTAAAAAAAAAAAAAAAACTAATATATCTTGATTCTTTCCAATTCCTTCACTAATACAAAAATAAAAATTACACCCAACTAGTTCCTCCATACCTCATTACTACTACAAATGTCAAAACTACCATTACAACAAGATTTAACATAACTAGATGTCTATACTGTCATTAGCGGGCAAAGAAAAAAAAAAGAAAACAAATTTCTAAACTATCCAAACAATTTTTTTTAAACCTTTGCTCATTTTTTTTCAATTCTCCTTTCATCATAATATTATTTGTTTCTTGTGTTTTATTATTGACAAAACATTGCTTGACCTTGTATTGCTTTGCATGAACAATTTGTAAAATACAATTTTTTACAATGTACTTTAAGTGAATACACTATCCAAGGAATCTGTAAGTATTACACGCATGATATAACAAGGGAAAAGGAAATTAATATACAATCTTAAAAAAAAATTACAATAATATCATTGGGATGAAAATAATAATAGTTTTGAGCAAGTTGAACTCTTCTCTTAAAAGGCGAGGTCATAAGCGACTGATCTCGTACCTTCAAGAGATGAGTTTAGTATTGTAAAATCAATCTCGTCTCTTGAAGAGATGATGTTTATCTTATACTCATCTCTTCAAGAGACAAGGTAGGCCAGTTATAACCTAGTCTGTTTAAGAGACAGGATTGAGTTTCCTATTTATGGTTTTTTTTTCCATTCAGTGGGATTTGTGTAATTTTTTTTAGAAAAGTTATTATTATTTTTTTAACTATGGTGAAGATTCGAAACTGGTACATCTATTTTAAAAAAATAATAATAGATAGTTACATTGAGGTATAAAGACATTGAGATTAGTTTGAGATTTACACTATGTTTGGTAAGGTTGAAATCAATAGAAAATTGATGTTTGAATTCTTAAAATGAAAAAAAAAAGAAGGAAAAAAAGAAGAGAAATAAGAAAAAATGTGTAGAAATATGATGTCCATTTCTTTCTCTCTGTTTTTGAATGAGAGAAAATGACATAAAGTTACGAAATGCTCTAAGAAACAAAAATAAAGTAAAAAAAGTCATAAATATTTTAATTTATTTATATTAATATCTCATCCCATTTTTATGCCAACAGAGGATTGAAAAGTAAAATCCTCATGGCCTTTTATTTATTATTATTTTTTTTTCTGATTTCCACGTTGACCGACTTGAGTCAGTGCGTCAAAATTAGGAAAATGAAACCTAGTTGGAAAGTACAAAAAGTCCATCCTATAAGCTAACTAATTTTAAATAAAAAATTCCAGCATCAGACCGAGGTGGCTTGACACGGAACCGTTCCCATTCTTCATTAGATTCTGATATTATTAGCTCAACGAACTCAAACACGTATTCGGCTCCGTAATCGAATTTATTCTTTAATCTTCGATTTTTACTATTACCTACGCGCCATTCCTTTCTCTCTCTTCTCTTCAGTCTCACTCATCTAGTCTTTCTGTTTCACGGAAGGGCACCACAATGGAAGAATCTGATTCTTTTTCTTTTCTTATTTTTCAAAATACCCAATTACGAGAATTTCTTATCAACAATGACAAATTTCATAGTTTCTCGTTCTTTCCTTTTTAAATTCGTTAGCTAATAACCATACTCAACAGACTTCTTTGTTTGCTGTCGTTAAGGTTGTTTTGTCCTTTTTTAATTTTGAGTTTTCTTTAATGTGATTGATCAATCAAAGTTTTGACAAATTTTCCAATTTGGGAAATTGGGGTTTTGTGTTTAGAGTGACTTTTGCTGGGTTCTATTAGTTTAATTAGAGTACTCCCATTATCCTTCTTCTTCTTCTTGTTTTTTGTTTTTTTTTTTTTTTGGTCTTTTTTTTGGGTTTTTGTTAAGTAATTTCTTACTTGGTTGATCAATCATAAGTAGAGGGATTCACTTTCAATTTGGAAGATGGGATTGATGTTTGCAGTGTTTTTTCTTGGGTTTCTAGTTGGGATTTTTACAGTGATTGGTTTAGAAAGTTTAGGAATTTGGTTTGTGATTGCTAGATTAAGCCAAAAGACTCGTAAATTAGAGGAGTTGCAATCGGAAAGTGGTGATCTTGATCATCAACAGTCCCTTGATCTTCTGCGCCACAAGCAGGTTTACTTCAGTCACTAATCTTTCTGATAGTTTTCAGTCATTAATGTTCAAATTGATGTGTGGTTGATTTGTATATGTGTGGGGTTGCTTATGCTTTAAGTTTTCTGTTGTGCTATTCTTTACTGATGATCCACATGAATTAAAACTGGTTGTGTCGGTGCTATAGAGCGATACTTGGATGTACACGTCGGGATTATGATGTTGGGTGCTTCATTGTAGGGAATATGCATATGTGAAAATCAGAAAGGCTGGAAGTTTGGAAAATAATACATAGGAAAGTACTGTTAGAGTAGCTGAAAATTTTTCAGAAAGAAAACATGAAAGAAACAGAAATTCTACGCTAGGATCTTGTTTTATATGCCGTTGCGAGGAGATATGCTGTCCTTATAATTTGAATGTGACATTTGGAAGATTCGTCTGGCCTCTCTTTAACTTTTTCCTTTGTAAGATTGGTGATGGCAGATGTGAAAGGCAATGCACATCTTGAAATTATTAATGCTGTGTCGTATTTTTGCCTTTTGGAGGGAGCAGTTTGGTATTGGTAATGAATGAAAGACATGTTGTGTGCACCCTTAAATGGAGAGATTCATGTGTAAGATAAAGTTGATTTTCGCCAGTGGTTGGATATTTGAAAATACAGGCAAGTTAACGCCATGGTGAAGAAATGAGGAAATGATTTGACAAGATTCGATTCGAAAATTTAAAGAACGATTTGTAGATGCTTATTTTGTAGAATAGTTAACTTAAAAAATTTCCATTAAGGCTGGTAAAAAACAATGTGCACAGTCAAATCTATCTAGTGGGAAAAGACTGTTTTTTGTGTTGCATATTACATTTCTTATTATAATATATCCAACTGAAGATTTGCTCAAAATAGGTAATGTGATATACCTGCCAGCACGTGTTATTTCTTAATTGGCTAGTTGCATCATGTTATTAGTCCTTGTGGTGCTACCAATCTTGTGAGACATTTTGTTTTGCTGGTATGCCTGTGGAGTACCTTCTGGCTCTTCTTAAAGGATCGTATGTAATTTTCTAGTGGACCATTTGCTACAATTCGTGTTTAAAGGTGATGATCATTTATGATTGTATCATTGTTAGCAAGTTACTGGTCATAACATAGGGACAGCAAATAGAAAACGAAGATGAGATGATCGTAGAGTTGGAGTGCTCTTTGCTTCGGAATGTTGACTATTACTTTTGAGCCAAATTTATAACGTAATACAATCAGTATGCTTCATTGTTTCCTCTTATAGATTTATACGTTGGTAATTCACTTTGTGTGTGCTGAGAAGGAAGCTTATGAAAAGCATTAGGTGAAGATGCTGTGAGAACTCATCTACTTCAATCTTTGTTAGGATGAGAATGTCATATATCTAGATTCTCTCTCACTCATATTGTGTTATTTGAATATTGCATGAGCTCAAATATTTGTATCTCAGGGGGATGTTTGGATTCTTGAGGCAGAAAAGATCCCAAAAAATTGGCTGGAAAAAGTCCCTCGAGATCAGAAGAGAAAAAGAGAATATGTTGAGGTTTCACCTGTTAGGAAACATGCGATGATCAAGGACCATTGGCTTGTAATCATGGAAACCAATGGTTCTCCTACCACTGTGCAGTTAAAGGGATGCCAGATTGAGGCTGTCTCAGCAACGAATCTTCCATCAAGAAAGTGGTAATGTTTATTTTGTTTGTGTTTATGTTTGATGTTTCCTTGACTTCGGGTTCACACCCTATGTTGTATACACCTCCTGATTGTTATTAGTCTTATGCCGATACTTATTCACCATCTAGCCCTTTTTGGCATTATAAATGATTTATGTTTGAGTCTAAAAGATGGGAATGCTTCTCCTCATGACTTTTTTTCCCTTCTTCCTAGGACCTTAGTTCCAATAAAATGTAGTTTTCTTTTTCTTCATACAGAAATTTATGCATGCTTTTTGTTTAGGGTAAATTGCATCGAAAGCTATCAACATTTAAGGGTAAGTTCATTTAAGATATCAACTTTTAGAGTGTTTAAAAAGAGAAATCAATGTAAGGCATCAACATTTAAATGGCTAAAATGAGAAATCAAAGTTTGTGAAATGATTTAAATAAGGTATTAATAATAGATCATTGACAAAAATTAATGAAATTTAATTGAAAATTAATCAAAATGGTGATACCTTAAATAAAGTTTGCAAAATGTTGATAACTCATTTCCTATTTTTAATCACTTGAAACGTTAATGTCTCAAATGAACTGATCCCAAACTTTGATACCTTTTGGCGTGATTTATCTTTTCTTATTTGTTTGTTTGGTTTGCTTGATAATTAGTTATTTTTTAATTTATTTCTTGTGGGAATTACCTCAATTAATAGAACTTATTGAAAAAAATTAAAAGAACCTCAAGATGCAGAGAAACCTTCCTTGATAATTCTTAATAGAACTCGCTTTGCTTGACCTGCAAAACAAACTTTGAGCACACAAAGAATTGAAAAAAGTTGGGACTTTTTGAAGCAACTAAACTTTTAAATGAGTTGGTTCTATGGTTTCTTTAAATTTAACATGGAATTGGAGCATGAGGTTTTGAGTTAAATGCCTGCGTAATTTTTGGCTCCCCCATTGAGTTGTTACCATGATATGAGCACCAATTGATGTGAATGGAAGTGGTGGACTTTAGATTACAAATTCACACATCATCTATTAGCTAATGCTTTAGATGAGTCAGTTGTGCAGTCCTATTCAATTTGACAGCGACAATTTTGAGCTAGAAAAAGAAAAAAGCACACCTCTGATTGCTCTCGTGCTAACATCTTATGACTATTTACAACTTGTGATAATTTTATTCCTTTGAAATCAGTTTTGTCACACATGGTAACAGCTCGTAAGTGTTCATAATTTATGATAATTTTATTTTGACTTTTCAACTGTCACGGTCAAATTTGGGCCAGTTGTCTTCAAACTGTTGCTTAGACCAATATGCATTATTATAATAAAGGCAAAATTTCTGAGACATTGTACTGTTGTATTTGATGAAAATTAAAGCTTATTAATAGATCATCTCTGACCCAAAAAAACAAAAAAAGAAACAATTAGATCATCAGATGTTTTCCATGCTGTTCAAAGATCAAATGATTATGATGTTTGGAGAACTTATCCTTTTCTTGATAATTACTACAGGGCAAAAAGGTTTCCTATAAAATTAGAAAGCAAGACCTCAGTATTATACAAGGGAAGCCAATTCTTTTACATTTATCTTGAGACCTCATGGGAGAAGGAGTCATGGTGCAAGGCTCTTCGTCTCGCTGCATGTGATGACACAAAAGACAGTTGTGGCGTTCCAGGTTGCAGGAGGAATTCAAGAGTTACTTGACGTCTTTGCATGAAGGTTATCCATCATTTCTGAAACCTTCAGGATCATTCTATGCTGAGTCAGTTGACAGGGAAAACAAAACAGATAATAACCCCTCTAAGGTTCGTCTAATCTGGAAAAAATTTGCAAAGAAGGTTTCTAAGGCTGCAGAAAATAGGTCAAGTGCCACTTCCTTGTCTGGGCATGAAGAAAGGAAGATGACTGAGAAACTCCGTCCATACCAAGACTCTGTTCCAGCCACTTACTCAATGAGGGCTGCTAATTTACTTTTAAAGGCTGCTGAAGAAAATTATGATTCTCAACGATTGTCATCCTCACCTCATTTTGGAAGTCACCATGTCTCTATTGCCTCTGAAGGTGATTCTGATGACAAATTGGTTTTGGATGAGGGAACACTTTGTTGGAATCTATTAATCTCTAGGCTCTTTTTTGATATGAAAAACAACGATGAGATTAAAAGATCCTTACAAGCTAGAATACAGGTTTGTTATTCTTCTGCCAAAATTTTGATCTAGCACAGACGTGCTTTAGAAGTCCATAGTCTACATCATCTTGTTTATTAATTGTTTTGCATGACTAACATGATTGATGGTTTACCGTGAAAAAGAAAATACATAGAGTAAGCTGCTGGAGTTACAGCCTTGTCCCAATCAAAATATACGAATGTCCAAGTATTAGTTTTGAGAAACCTGGTATACACTAGTGATTTGTCTGCCTTAGCATGTGAAATTTTTTGTTTTTAGTTGAGAAGTATAGTTGGCTGAAAATATTTAGGTGCAGAAGTTCAAATTTATGCATGTCAGCAAAATGGTGTTTCACTTAAAAAGGAAGCAAAGAAATACTTGATTGGCAATTCATATTTTTACCCTAATGAGTAATGATAAATGTGTATATTAGAGCTTGCATGTAGGAATAATCAATCTGATCATAGCTGTAGATAAAGATTAAATACTGCTGTGAAGACCGTTTCATTTTAAGTGGGATGAACCTGATCTCCCAATGGGAGGGACTAGGTTTGAATCCCTTCTCCCTGTTATAATCACTAAAAAAGGGGGGAAAGAAAGGAAAAGAAGAGAAAAAATCCGCTGTTTAAATTATTAAAACCTTCCTTTAAATCTCTACATATTTTGGCTTTCAAGATAGGGTATCAGCTATGCTTTTTCAAAGGTGCAAGAAAAATATGAACACATTGCCCTGGTTGGTGGTCGAATCATCTTTATTAATGTGATTGCAAGGAAGGATTGTCAAATGCATTTGACATTTCTTATGTGATTCTTTCTTTATCATTTACATTACCTCATATTGTGTGGCAGAGGACACTGTCCAATATGAGGATCCCAAGTTACATGGGGGAAGTAATCTGTACTGGCATCGGCACTGGGAATCTTCCTCCTCATTTACATGGGATGAGGGTTCTTCCAGCAGACATGAATGAGACTTGGGCATTTGAAGTTGATATTGAATATAATGGTGGTGCAGTCTTGGAGATTGAGACAAGACTGGAAGTTCGGGAATTAGACAAGGTTGGCCAACATATAGAGTCAAGTGCTGTTGATGATGTCTCAGCAGATCTTCTCGAAGGTTTTGAGTACCTTGGAAAGCAGTTGAATCTTCCTGAAGAAAGAGCTGATATACCAGAGCCAACAGGAGAACTGGAGCCTAGAACTGGTTAGTATAATAGCCTTAAAAAACATGTTGGTGTTTTACCTTTTTTCTCTAGAGATTGTGAATAATTATCACATGGGGAAAAAAAAAAAAGATTAGGTTTCTTTCTCATTGAATCTATGCATGAAAAATTTTTTGGTGCCAACATCAATTGCAAACATAACTGAAGTGTTCAGCATGCACATCTTCATGCTAGAGCTATGTCAGTAGCTGTTTAAACTTCCAAGGAGAAACCTTGTATTCGAGACACTGCAAAGAACTGCTTATAAGAGTCATATGATTCAATACTTGCAAAAACATTTATTCCAAAAGATTTATGTTTATATATAAACTAATATAATTCCAATACAAGGAAAAACCTTTCTGTTGAAGGCGCTGCAAAGAACCACTTATAAGAGTCATATAATTCAATACTTGGACAAACATTTCTTCCAAAAGATTTATGTTAATATCTATACTAATAGAATTCCAATGCAGATGGTGAAATGTCATTGACTCGGTTTATAAAATTGCAACTAGGTTATGTGATGTCAAAATGTCCAAGAACTTTTTCTTAATTAACCAAAAAAAAAAAAAAATAATAATAATAAAAATAAAGACAAGCATATGGCATAGAAATATGTGGTCTGTCAATGGAGTTTACTCTTTATGCAAGTTTGGGGAATAAGCAGTTTGTTTTCTTTCTGAGTAATTTGGCAAAGGGCATGCTTAATGTTAGATGTTATATATGATTAATAGCAGTATTTTTATAGTTGTAATTAGTAATAGTATAATAGTGAGGAAACCAATGTAATGTTGCCATGCGGCTCATGAATAGTGGAATAGTAGTATAAATAGGGGGAGTAGTAATGGAGAGTCAAGTTGTATCTTTTTTTTTTCCTCCCCTCTTAGAGAGAGAGGGTAGGAGCTTTTATGCTCTGTCCAAGGTGCAATTTGCACTAGAGTGTATGTCTCTTTTTATCTTACATTCAGTATAATTAATATTTTCTTGATGTCCACAGATAGTTTGTCTTAAAATTTATTATTTTTTCGTCCCATGTTCAATTTCAATGATGATAGTTTTCTGACTACATATATCCCCATATTAGCAATCTTTTAGTGTTATATGGTGCCTAACCATGTGCTTTTACAATTTCTTGTTTTAGAGGGGTTAAAGCATTCCAAGAGTAACATATCTGCTACTAATTACAAGTCCAAGTTAAAGACCATGCTAAATGCATTTGCCAAGCAGGTTGCACAGGTAGGTTGACTTCCAATTTGTTCTTTTACAAGAATGGTATTCACACGTTCCTTTTTTTCGGGTTTTGTTTTGGGTTGGGGGGAAGGGAATGCGGGGCAGGAGCGAAGAATTTTGTTCATTCTTTAGATGGACTGTGCATGGTTTTGCTTTCCTGTTAAAGAAGCAATTTTGATGACCATTTAATAAATGTTTGGATGATTCTTTATATAAACTCTGATAAACCTGAGTAGGTTCATTAAGAGAGCAATGGAAGATGAGAATATGGGCATTGTTTCCTACTACTGATCTGTAGTGCTTCAGTTTTCGCTGATGCTGTTTTTTCTGTTCAAAACATATTATCTTGTGTGATCTTATGGCTTTATCAAGCAACCCTATAGAGGGCCCCACCTAAGCTGCAGCCCCTTTCTTGGAGAAAACGATTCAGCTCTAGGATGGATAGCTAGTGTTAAAATATGATTTGCTGTGTCAATTTACAAGCGTTTGCTAAGTTCTTCATTTTTGGTTTGATATATCTGCTTTTCTTTCATGGGGAAGAAGTCAATGAGTTCTTTTTTTTTTTTTTTTTTCATGTTAATTAGTCTGGATGCTGAGTCTTTTTATTTCACCATCTTATTATTTTTTTTATGAAGGTTCCAATATCTTTGCAAATAAAGGTAGCATCTTTACGAGGAACACTGCAGGTGCATGTAAAACCACCTCCTTCTGATCAGCTGTGGTATGGTTTCACGTCTATGCCTGAGATAGAATTCAATCTTGAGTCATCTGTTGGGGATCACAAAATTACTAGTGGGCACATCGCAACGTACCTAATCAATCGTTTTAAGGTATTGATTTCTAAATATGCTCCTTGTATTCTTCAGGAGGTGCAGTAAGGTACTTAACTTTGTGAAGATTATTGTTAGAGGAACTTGCTGAATACTGATGCACTATATTACATTTATTGTTGTGCAGCTAATTTTGACATAATGTGGTAGGTATCATATGTGCATGCCCAACTTCCTTTTCCGTGCTCTCATTCTTTCATGGTCATGGCTTGTGAATTGTTTTTCACATCAAGACTTAGATTAATCGGTTAATATCTGCATATTCTTTCCTATCGGTTGCATGCAGAATTTGACTTAATGACCTCTTAATGACCAGCTTCTTCTTCTTCTACTTCTTCCTTTCCCGTGCTTCATTGTTTCTGTTGATGTGTTTTAATTTGAGTGGGTTGGGGTGATGGTCGGTAGCTTTTCCTCTTTTAAAACCCTCAGGGGTAACTTAGGCCGTATGATGTTGGTTTCTGATGTTGTTTTGCTATTTCAGGCTTCTATCCGGGAAACAATGGTTCTTCCGAACTGTGAAAGTATTTGCATTTCATGGATGTTGGCAGAAAAGGATGACTGGGCACCGAGAAAAGCCGCTCCTTTTATATGGCTTAATCAAGAAATTGCCAAGGATTCCACTTCTGTTCATGATAAGCCAAGTCCTGAACAAAAATCGAAATCAGAATCAAATAGTCAGTCCTCTGGCAATCATTCTGAAAGTAGGCCGGAAAAGACCAATAACATTGAAAGTTCTCAACCTTCAACAAGTCAATCCACAGATGCCCCGGTACCTAAATCAAGTTCTACTAGTTCTTTGAAGGAGGGGATCGGTTCTCTTTCTGACTTAACCACTCCATTGATAATGAGCGATGAATCACCAGAAGGTTCCACACGGGACAGGGAAATCCCACTAAGTGAAACATCCTCAAGGGACATTAGTTTGTCTGAGAGTCGGAACGTGAATCTGGAAGATGATGATTCAAGGCCTAAGAAGATGGGAAAGAGAGCGAGGATGCTTGATCTGGGGAAAAAGGTGGGAGAGAAACTTGAGGAAAAGAGGCGTCAAATGGAAGAAAAAAGCAGGCACATTGTTGAAAAGATGCGAGGACCACCCGACAACAAACCTTAGATTTGATAGATCCTACACGATGCTTTTGAATTCATTTGAGTTTGATAGTCCTGAGCATAGAAATACATATAGATTGATTTGTTAAGTTTAGTCTCAGCCTATTATTTTTTTAGTGACTTTTTGAAGCATAGTACTTGTATATTCCCCTTTCCCCTCTCAAATTGTAAGGTTTTTCTGCTCTGGCTAGTAGTTACATCATTTCATAGAATCTGAGGTTGCAATATTTAAAAAAAAAAAAAACATAATAATAGGAGAATTTTAAAACTATAAAAATTTATCACTATTTGCAGCATTTAATATGTTGTCGTTAATAACAAAAATAATAAATATACTAAAATAAATGTTTGGTCTAATTTATCTAAACTTTTAACTTTATTTTTATATATAATTTTTTGTTTAAATAATGAGGGACTTGCTTTTTTGTCTTTTCAGGAGTTACGTGAGTGTTTTATTTTTCTCATTACTAATTTTATAATTAAAAGTGAATATGATTGTATATAAATAAATGCAAATTTTGAACAATTATTGTAATAAATAGATTAAATACTTATTTTTAAGCTTAATTTTATTTTAAATTAAAAATTTATTTTAATTGATTTTAAATTTATTTTATATTATATTTTTATTATATACTTTTTATGAGTTTTCATTTTATCTTTTCAAAAAAAAATTATTTTGAAAATTTTGTTTTTGTTAAAAATATATCAATTGGTTGGTTCAATGGGCCATGAACCATCGACAGGTTGGACTTAACTCGCAGATTAGGGCGAGTTTAGGTTCATGCAAAGGGCTTCTTATAATCTACTTGTTTGGAGGGTGGCAAAATCTTACTCTTGTGTCATGTTGTCTTTCCATTCTAATTCTCACAATCAATAAATGTAATTATTAAAAAAAAAGGAAAAAAATCATAATGGTTCTATAATCTTTTACACTTTGTTTGAAACGATAGAATGGAAATAATTTTTTTGTTTTAGGTTCTGTAGAAAATAATTACTTAAATAATATTAAAATGAAAATAATTACCAGTATACAATATCAAAATCTTGTTTTATAGATGTGATATGAAAATAAATATCAGTATACGTGTATCGCATCTTATAATTGCGATAATAATGCATAATATATATGTAATATATTTTGTAAAATGGAGAGACGAGCGAGACGGTACGAAAAAAGAGTGAAAGACTAGGCATATGATAGAGAGGGAGAGATAGGAAAAAGAGAAAAGAGACTGAAAGAAGGGGAAAGGACAGAAAAAACAAAAGAAGAGGGACAGAGAAGAGTTATGGATTTGGCTTTTAGTAAGATAGAAAAAGGTGACAAAATAGGAAAAAAAAATTATACTGCAATTATATTGTAATTTACGTAGAAATTCGATTATTGCGGACCCTACAAGTGATGAAGTGATTGCATTCAAATTTCATATTGGAAATATTACATGCGATTTGTAGTTAAATTGTAATATCTCGTTTTTTAGACCCAATTCTAGAATGAGATTTTGGTTATCAATTTCATTTCATTTGTATATTGATAATTTTTTTTACAACAACTGTAAACATATTTTAGACCCAAATAGAAATAATTTTTTGTCTAAAGTTCCTATAGAAAATAATAATTTAAGTATAGTCAAATTTAAAGTAATTACTAATATGCAGTATCAAAATCGCATCTTATATATGAAATATAAAAATAAATATCAGTGTGCGAGTATCGCATCTTATAATCGTGATATAAGTGTATATTGCGATAATAATTTACTATATATATGTAATATATTATATGAAACGGAGAGGGTAAAAGAAAGAGTGAAAGATTGGGGATGTGGTGGAGAAAGAGAGAGAGAGGAGAAAAGAGAAAATAGAGCGAGAGAAAGGAAAATGATAGAAAGGACAAGACAAGAGGGACAGAGAAGAGACAGAGAGATTTACCATTTAGTAAGATAGAAAGAGACGACAAAATAGGAAAAAAACATTATATTGTAGCAATATCACAATTTTCAATCGCAAGTTACGTAGAAATTCGATTATTGTGTTCTTTACGATCATGAAGCGACTGTATTCAAACTTCATATCACAGATATTATACATTATTTGTATATAAATTTTAATATCTTATTTTTTAGACGTGATTTTAGAACATGATTTTGGTAATTGATTTCATTTCATTTGTATATTGGTATTTTTTTTTTTACAACAACTATAAACATATTTTAGATAAGAAATTCATATGATAGACCAAATAAAACAGAATTAATTAATAGTATACAAGGAAACTAGTGGTTTAGTAAAGTTGACTGTAAAAGTGGATTTTGGCAGATAAGAATGGCATTAGAAAACATAAATTGGATTGCTTTTACATGTCCATTAGGCCATTATAAATGGCTTATTATGCCTTTTGGATTAAAAAATGTCCCTCAATCTTCAAAAGAAAAATGGATTTAATTTCTCAAATATAAGGAAATTATTTGTGTTTACATAGATGATATATTATTACATTCTAAAACTAAAAGAGAACATATTAGACATTTAAAACTAGTATTCTTCAATGCCTATCCCCTCATTTTTCTTCTACATACATCTTGGTTGGCTCTTGGACATATATCTTGGACATAATTGTTTTGCCAGCTAAATTGAATGGATTTTCTCCATCAAAAAAGAAACTCTTATAATCCATGTAACTTGTATTCTTCTAAAATTGTTTAATAAAAGGCTTTGTACAATAGCTTTCTAGATTTTCACTTGACCTATTACTTTTCTAATTTACCCCTAGACCTTTAGTACCTACTGTGCTCTTATCTAGTTTCATTCATTTTTTGTATTAAGAAGTTCTTTTAAAAATTGAATAGTCATTATTTAGAATTGGCAATTCCATTAGTAATAGCATCATTAATATACTTAATATGTTAATTGTTATGCTAATTTTTGCAATGACCCATGACTGTAAAAATCCATAAGGAAACTTGAAATTCCATTTTGTCTCTATTAATGTACATTGGCCTAGATAACCTTTTTATCAACTGCATTTATTACACCAAGCATTTTTTACGAGTACCTTTATATACATATTATACTCAATTCTTAATACTATATAACCAAATATAATATAAAAGCAGACTTCTACCATTTTGTTGACTATTAAAATAAATGTAGTAATTAAATATATTAACTACTATCATGGTTGGGATAAATCTAAGCTTTCAAATAACTAACAAGACCGGTCCCATATGATGGAACCATAGAATTTTCCAATATAAGAATAAAAGAAAGGATTTCGTGGACACTTCTAAACATAAGTTGTTTCCATTTCATTCAATTCCATTTAATTCCAAATAGTTCTTCTGTGCTAAATAGTGACATAAGGTATGTATGACATAAGTCCAGGGCACCTCTTACCTATTTTGCAAAATTATTAAATAATAATACTGAAAAGAGAAATCAATATACTTTGACCTTTTTTTCTAATACCAAAAGACAAAAGAAATAAACATACGAACAATATAAAAACAAAGATAGATAATATGATCGAATTTAGTTTATCATTTGTGTCATTAGTTTAAAACCTGTAATGCCCTAACATGAAGGCATTACAACCCTACAACCCGTCACGTGTCCTTCTCTTTATAATAACACGCTAAAGCTAAACAATACTATACCATAAGTAAACATTAATATTGAACTCCAAAACTCACATAAAAGGGTAATTGTTTAAATTATCTTATAAAACAAATTCTTTAAAGGAAACACCTTGTTGGCATAAACTAAAGCCAACATAATTAATAGTTCCAAATCATTAAATAAAACTTAAAAAAAATTTCAAAGTCTATAAAAGAAAGTTTGCAAAACTCTCTATAATCATCCAAGTCTACCTTTAGGGATCATAAAAGTCTAGAAGTTAGCAAGATAGTCCATTCCACTAGCATCTTCCCAATAATCTACATAGATATCATATATGGATAGGTCAAACATAACTGGATCTTCACCTATTCTTGAAAATGATAAAAGAATGAGCGAAAATGCCCAGTACGCCAAACCACATTCAAATGCATATGCACACACAACATGTATAATTAGATGCAACTATATCTAATGCAAAAAACACCATTTCTTATCTTATATTAACCGGCAAGCAACATAGTTTAGAACCATAGTACTCTAGTTCCAAACCTTGAGTATCTCATGACTCCTGAAAAATAATCAATGTAAAATAGATAATTATACATATATTGGTGTTAGATGTGATCCACCCACCCGCGGCCATACTGCCAAAACCTAATCTATCAGAATCATTTCTATGCACGAGTCCACTTGGACAACCTCACACATAGATCATTAGATTACCGGCATTAGGATCACACTCTGTGTGGTCTTTACTAATTGCAGCCAATCACAAACAGCAAAACAATTAAATATGTCATATAAAATTAGATTGATTTGACATTCTAACCCTACACACATACAACAAGCAGATATAAACCTACAAGCACATACAACAAATAAGGTAAGGTCGTACCTATATCAAATTCCAGAAATAGTACTCTAAATCACCAAAATCTGCTTTTATAACACAACTCCTAATTCATGAAAACCTGATAACATGAACAGATCAAATTCAAAAATACATCTCATTGGATAAACCTAATTCCATTCACATCTAAAACCCAAATCTGAATATAAATATCAAATCCATACCTTTTTCCTTAATTACAATACCAAAATCCTTCAATTCAACAAATCTCCTCAATAACTTCTCCAACCTTAGAATTCCTTTCAGAATCAATAAACCAAAATTCACCAAAAAGAAAACTACTTTATCAAACTATAAAGATCAACAACATATAATACTTAACTAATTTGATTAGAAATCTTCCTTAAACAACAAATTCCTCAATCTCCACAAAATCTAGGGTTTTCTCCAAATCTCCCTTTTAAAACAATAGAAAATCCTAAGATAATTCATAGATTGAAAAGATTCTAAAGGAAAGATATAATTTTGATTCCATGAACCCAATCTTCTAAAATCTCCTTTGACCAACGAAACTAGATCTCTAAATCCGATTAGTATGTTCTCAAATTCTCCTTCAAGACAATATAAAAACCCTAAGAACTTAGATAAATCTATGAAACTGGAACAAATTTGGTGATTCAATTACCTGATCTGGAATACTGACTTCTCTTGATAGCTAGGAACACTTCAGAGGATAAGTATTTAGGGTTAGGGTTTTTGTTTTGAAGAATAAATAAAGAAAGAACATATAAAGGATTTGTGACTTTTCATTTTTTGTGCAACACATATGTTAGCAGTTTCTAAAACGTACGCCTGCGGCATAAACGATAAAGCTGGCGGTATAACAACAGTGTAGAGCTCTCGAGTCATTTGTCTTCACAAGTACACTAGCACCTACATTGGCAACGTTGAGGACGGTGTATACTCTGCCAAAATCCATTTTCAATCAAATATCTGCCATGTTAACACAGCACAATTATATTTATACTTTGATCATAAAACCTTCTTATTTAATATCCTTTGATATTTTGACCCTTCTTGATAACTCGTTTATTTGTATATTACAAAACCAATAGTGAATTTTTGGATAATTAGGCCTTAATTATGGATTTGCAAAGTAGGACATGTAAAACATGACATGATCAGAGGTGCATCAGGAGTTGTCTTATGCAGCAACTTTGATGCTCAAGTCAATGTGGAAGGGAAGTTTCTAGTATGACATACTTGTCTTTAGAAGCATGTGGAGAGAATATTTATAGAAGATGGACTCCTTACAGTTATAATGTCATGGAGTAGTGGGAAGTTAAGAGTAGTTGCCAAGAATGTAGGTGTTAAGCTATGAAGAAATGTTCTAACCGCTTCTTGATTGGTGAAGATGATGGAAGTTACAGGAGGCACATGCCAAGTGATTTGAGTCAGCTGTACAAAGTGCCTAGCCTAAAGGGTTAGCTCATTGATTTAGAGATGATGTTGCTAACTTCAAGAGCTTATGATGGATCAGATAGAGTCAAACTTGAGCCTAACTGGGTCCAATTGTGCTTAGGGAGCTTATATCCTAAAATTAACCATCAACTAGTTGTTACATTGTATAGAAGTATATATAGAGAGTTGAAATGTAAAAGATTACCCTTTTATTGGAGAGAAAATACTTACTATCGAGCTTGGATTTTTTATTTTTGGTTACTCTAACCTATGTAATTTAAATCCTCAACTAGGAATTAAAAGAAATTTGGTTTTTTTAAAAAATTAGAAGTTATCATTCGACTAAAGTTGGGAAAAATACAAAATAGAATTAATGGGTATGTTGATTCTAATTTTGCTATTGATTTGTAAAAATTAATATTTAAAAGTAACTAGACTGTAGACACCTCATTTTTATCTATTTAAGATTTCAATTTATAATAAAAATTAATATTATATAAAGCCCACAGAAAAAATAAAAAATAAAAAGACATTTCAAAGAAGAAAAAAAAATAATAAATAATAAAAAAAATAATAATACACATACGTGCTTAATATAATACTCATTTTAATTATAGATTTATTTTGGACTCAATTAAATACCCATATAAATGAGCCTATTTAATTGGGCCCATTTTGGAATACTTAAATACAATTTTTGTGTAGACTAAATATGGATAAGTCATTAGTATACATAAGGGACACCTGCGACGAGATAAATTATCATTTTTTATTTTTCTTATTTTTTTTTCATATGGTCTCATTGGCTAGATGAGATAAGCGAATATGTAAGCGAGCTGACCAGATGAGATAAGCGAATATGTCAGCGAACGGGTAAGTGAGCAGTAGATGAGCGGATTGGACATCTATAAATATCTAACATATATCAATTGGAAAAACACAACAACAAGAGAAACACAGATAGGAGAAACTAACAAACACAACAAATTTATTTATTTATTTTTCATTCCCATTCAAGCAAATTGTTGATACAAAGTAATTTTCAGGAGAGGAAGCTTCGGATTAATAGCTCGAATCGCCTCCGAGGATATTAAAGTCATCTTTGGCCGACACCACCGAAGAGCATGGCACCACTGATTTAGCTGAGGACAACATACCATCGCTGCTAAACCTTGCCAAAGTCGCTAAATTACATCTCATCGGATCTTTGTTTGTTTTCGATTCTGACCCATCTACGTTTGTCTCCGTGCCTGAAATCCGTTCCACATCCCAACGTTCAGGTAAGTATGATGCAGTCTTTCCTTTCTTTGTTACTTTATTTTATTTATTTAATTAAAATGAGGTGGTAGCAAAAAGAAAATATATAAAAAAGACAAAATAAATAAGTAAACAAATAAGTAAAATAATCTAAAGACAATGAAAATAATGATAACCAGTATATGTAAAATAATAATAATAAAAAGGAAATAAATAAGTAAATAAAGGTGGTAAATGTACTAGTGTGAATATGGGTAAGTAGAAATAAATATGACTTTAGGCATGTTAGGCAAGACTTATTTATTTGTAAAATTTGTTCTATCACCTAGAACAATCTATTTTTCTAAATATAAAAATTTAAAATGATACCTTTTGTAACTTTTACATGATAATGTTTTATTTGCCTAACAATAAAATGTAATAAACTTAAATTGATAAGAATTTAAAATTTAAAAAAAAACCAACATACTAAAATTTTATGAAAAAGAACTATATGTTGTTTGATCCCGATTAGCGAGTATTTAGATACCTTTGAGGCGAAATAAAAAATGAAAAATCATTTTTTTTTGTAAATATTGAATTGATTCATTGTTTATTGTAAATATTGTTCAGATTTGTAAACTTTATTGATAAATTATAAATATCATAGTCTGTACGTTAGTAAAAATTTTTTGAGTATTAAAAGGATAAAATTTTAATTTATGAATTTTAAGTGGTAACTATATGGTTTTAAAATGATAGCTCCCGAATAAAAAACTCTCTGGTTTAACGAAGTTGGTTTTAAATTAATTTTTTCGCAGACTAGTGGCTCGGTTAGGGTGAACCAATCCATTGATCCTAGCTTACAATTTTTTCCTAATCTTGATAGGGTGGCGACTTCAAAATGTTTTCAAAAATTAAAATTTCTTTTATTTCCTAGTTGAGGATGTGTATCAGATGAGTTAGGGTTTGATACAAATCAGATTAAAAGAAATCAAACCAGATTTGAAAAATCTAGGCTCGACATAGACCTTCATGAGTCTGGAGACTATTCTATTAAAACCTAAACGATTACCACCTATAAATTCTTTAATTAAAGTTCATTCCTTTGATGCCCTAAAATTTGCTAATATTAAGATATTTATAGAGCATAGTATGTACAAGCTAAAATTTACAAAGTGAGATAATTGTTATCTACATTGATTACGTTGTAATAATATATACAAGCAAAAGTGAACTAAATCTATATTTACCAAAAAAAAAAAAGGAAATAAGTAAGCTTTTTATTTTTTTTCTTTATAAATTGCCTCGTAGGTGCCTACATACTTGCTAATTAGGATCATACTTCATGTAATTCTTGTAAAAAACCTTTAATGGGTTGGTTAAATTTAATTTTTGAATTCTTTCATTATAAGTTTCTTAATTTTTTTTTATCATTTTTGAAAATATAGCTTTTTATATTCCTAAATATTACTGATTAGTTTATTTTAATAAAATCGAAATTATTTTGAAGGACCAAAAAAAAAAAAATCTGTTGTCTTTTTATATTTATTCATTTTTTATTCTTTATTCTAAAAAAACTAGTCATACATTCATGTCTTCATCTCTTTACCATAATTTATTCATTATTTTATTAATTAATTTTCTCCTTTATTTTATATTTCTCTTTTCCCTTTCTTTTATTTTATTTATTGATTAGTAACATTAAAAAAGGAAGAAATCAACTAACCTAGATTAAGAAGGAACATGCGGGTCAAGTGGATTCGAGCCGGAGCGGTTTGAAGTCAAGTTACGGGTCATTGCTAGGAGTAGGCGGCTAGCGGGATGGAATTAGGCAGTTCTAGTGGTTGTTTTGTGCAGGGGGTGTGTTGGACAATAAGTTAAGAGCATGTTAGACACTCTAATACTATTAATTAAGTCCAAATGCAGTGGTAGGTGGTGGTTTTAGACCCTACAAGCGGCATCAGTAGCGACCAGCTGGGTCAGAGGTAGTTCAAGCTATGAATTTGAAGCTCGCAACATTGGAAATACTCTAGAAACCTCATAATTCCTCGAAATTGCCTACAAGAATAAGAATTAAAAAGAAACTTTTGAAACCTTCAAAGTTATTATAATCTTGATTTGAACTTATTCGAGTGGATTTCTATGTGATTGTTGATGTGCAAAGCCTAATTCGAGCTCCAATTAATACTGTAGGAGCTCAAATTAAAGTTGAAAAGTATCAAAACTGTGGATTCCAATTTTTTGAAGATTACGGTTTCAATCTTTTAATTGTGGAAATTAACATGATTTGAGTGATTTGATGTATAAATTTCATTATTCTAATAATATTGTGTATCTCAAACACTCACAGAGCTTCGATTTGCCCAAATATTGATGAACACGAATTTGGATAAAAAATGATTCAATATCCACGTCTTATTTTTCTAACTTTCTTGCCTCATTTTAATGCTTGAAAACTATGAATTCAAACCACATTTTGGCCTCAATTCATAGTGCATAGTACACTATAGGTATTTGTGATTTTGCCATTATTTTGATGAAACTACAAAGAAATCTCGACAAAATGGCTATATTGAACATGGAAGGCATGAACTTTAGGGGATCTTGAAGAAGAAGAAGAACACTTTGTAAGTGGTACTAGGTTAGAAAAAAAAAAAAAGAAGAAGCATTTTATGCCTTCATTCAAGCTCGAACCTAAGTCCACCCAATTAAATGCATATGACTTATTCATATAAGCTATTGGTTTATACTTCTCTTAGTATTGTAAGCAAAATATACTTAATGCTTTGTATCTAGGTTTAATTAAATAGGTCCATGATTAAAATTTATTTAATGTTAAGCTCAAAATTAATCTTTTTATTATCATAAATCTTTTTTTAATTATTTTTTTTATTTATTCTTTAATTTTTTTAATTTTTGGGCTTAATATAATATTCATTTTATTCATAAGGTAAAAATGCGATGCCTACACTCAATTATAAATGTCTACTAAATCTATAATATATATTTTGAGTTGTCATGAAAACATTGATAAATTAGGATTGATGAAAATTTACCTCGAAATACTAATATTATAATAACATAAAAAACTTAGGTGTTTGATAAGGTGTCCAGTAATAATTCTAAAGTGCTTTTAGGGTTCCATGGGATAAGCTTTGGTTCTAAATTTTGGAATAGGCCTTCTATCTTATCCACTCTATACTTGTTTTTCCTTAATTAATTAGGAGGGGTGTATTCAATTGTTTGCAAAAACGAAGTAATTTTGCTTGTAATGAAGAAAAGAAATAAAGAAACATAAATCTTAACATATTATATAAAGTTTTTTTGATCATATGATAGATATTAATAAACTCAAACTTTCAGCCAATAAGTTTGCTGAAAGTTAAAATGTGGATGGATGTAATCATTACAAATCTTACTTGAGTTAAATTTATTTTAATTAGATTAAACTCCAATAATTCAAATGGTTTATTTAATTGAGCTTAAATATCAACTTATACAACTCAAGGAGCTTAGAAACTAGTTGCAAACTCTTATATTAATGAACTTCTTGTAATTAATCAATATTTATTTAAAATATAATTTGAACTATATTGATTGCAATCCTTTCTTTCTTTCGCTTTTTTTTTTTCCTTTTATTCCCCTAAAATAATCAAGTGTTGATGGGTAGCTTTGAAAATGAGGTTGAACTGAAAATTAATCGTCATGTAATCTAAGTCAAAGTTTTAAAAATTTTAGCTTTAATCCGAATACTCTTAGATTCGATTCATTCATTTCCACCTATAATTTTCAAAAAACATTTAAGATTACTAGTTCACATATCGATTAATGATCAACCTATACATGCTACTATATATTATTTTATCTAGTATTTCTAGCATGTGATTTATATGTACCTCGGGTAAATTACGCTAGGAGGTATCAACATTTGGAGATAAGTTTATTTAATGTATCAATATTTCAAGTGGTTAAAATGAGAAATCAATGTTTTACAAAGTTAATCAAATAAAGTATTAATGTTTTGTAATATCAATGTTTGAATTAATTATCAATTAAGTTTTCTTAATTTTTATTAATGATAAAATATTAATATCTTATTTGATTGATTTTGCAAAAATGTTGATACCTTTTTTTAATTATTTGAAACGTTAATACCTTAAATAAACTAATTTCTAAACGTTGATTCATGTTTTTAACCACTTGAAATGTAGATACCTTAAATGAATTTATCTTCAAATGATGATGCTTTTCCGTGTAATCTATCCTATATACATTAACTTTATTAGATTAAAACTTATGGTCTAAACTATGGATAAATTCAATGGTATAAAACTATTGAGTCAATTTTTTTTCTTCAATCAAGTTACATTATCACTTAAATTCGAGTTGAGATTATATAGATGTATATATTTTTATAAATAATTGAGGTTGAGTGTGCCTAATAAAAATGAGATGATGGACATAGGACAAAATGCCATTTTGATACATATCTAAAATTATATGTAGATTTACTTTTACTAAAATAGGGCCATAAAGTAACTTGAAGTTGCTATAAATCCCCATCTACATAAGTTTTTAGATGGGTATATTGATTTTTTCACATATGCATAGTCACACGAATACATCTTTTTCTCACAATTTTTTTTTTCACTTAACAAATTTCACATAACACCTACATCTAGGATTACGTAAGTTACATTAATGGATTGTATCTTGTATCTAAATCTAAAAGGGTCTTGCCTAAACGCTTATCACCTGAGAACAATGTAACCCCATATGTTATGTTCCACTATTTCATCATACTAACAGTTGAAACATTTTACATTTGATTTGATTTTTCTGGTGACCAAAGAATTATATGCAAAGTCTTTAAGTGATGCTTATTCTTTAATAAACAATCAAAACTCCATATTTTATTATCAACCACATTCAAAGAGGAAGCAACACTGCAAAGAGACATTATTTTTGGTAAGCAACACTAACATGAATTAATGAAAGTACATTCCGTCACACATTTTAGGCCAAACCAATTGATCTTTGATGTTACTAGTTATTACTGGTATATTTTGAATAACTAGAATTTCATCATTAAACAAAAGATGGGAAACAAAAGCTAAGTTTTAGTTTTTTGTCTCAAAGTCTAACACCTCTCGGACTTTCATATTTCTCTGTTGAGGCATATCTCTAGAGGAAAGTTCATGACGAGGAAATACAAATTCCATGGAAAATTCTTGAATTCAATATTTTCACTATTAATAACCACCTACAATAAATCTTTAGAGATGGCTTTTGTTCTTACAAGGATACTATGCCATAAGAAGTCATTTTTGGGAAGGTAGATGGTTTAAGGTATTTAACTCATAAGGCACTTGGTTATTTATTATTTTTGAAGATATTTTTTCTAGAAGAGTAAGATTAAAGATTTGAATTTAGATTAATTTCCATTTCATCCAATGAATTTTATTTCTTTATCATATTCTCCCTACCAAAAATTATCTACCAAACTTGCTACTTCCTTATACCATCTTTTGAAAAAAAAAAACCACTCATTGAATAGGTGGCATAGGCTATAAATTTTAGTGATACTTCCCTACAACAAGTTAATAGCAAATTATATCTAACCTTGTAGACCAAGAGGTATTTCCTCCTTTAAACATTCAAGAACCTTGTATTTACACTTTCTTGAAAGAAAAGGTAAGCCAAGGTAATTTTTAAATTTATTCATGGTATCAATATTCATTGTTTCATGACATAAGATTCTTATTTCTTTTGGAGTATAAATATTGAAAAACAGAAATGACTTTTAAGAACTAACTAATTGTCTAGATGTACCACAATAGGCATATGCAATTTGCTTCAACTTATTTAAATTTCGTGGAGAAGCTTTCAAGAAGAATGAAATATTGTTGGTTAGATGGAGGTGAGTTAAAATTTGACTATTAGCTTTCACTTTAATTCCTTCCATAAGACCAAGTTGTTTTGCTTTAGATACCAATTTAGATAGAGATTCAACTATCAAGAGAAATACGAAAAGAAAGAGGATCCATCGTCTTACTCTTAATGAATGAAAGTAACTAACTCTTTTGCAATTCAAGAACAAATTTTTAGAAATTGAAGTGGCATAGCTCATAACTCGTCTTTTTTTTTTAAAAAAAAAAAAAGCTTGTTTTTTCCATAACTGCATATGAAAAACACTACTACACCTTATTGTAAGCAATTAAGCATTGGGCATGTCAATCTTTGATGTACAAAAATCCTTTTTTCTTGCTTCCTTGACTCTTAGAAAACGAAAGATTTCACGAGCCATCTTGCACTATCTAAAACAAAGGCAATTTGGTTAGGAGATATGATAGAATGTAAGAGAGTTTGAAAATATGACAAAATTTAAGATAGGTTGAAGATTATTAAATAAAACCTTAGAAATGATGTTGTAGCCAAAATTACAGAGACTAATGGAATAGAATTATGATAATTCTTTAGGAGAAAGAAATTTTAGAATAAACACCAAATTAGTTTTATCAAAACTAGAAGGGAACAAACCTGAATTTAAGAAGCACATAATCATGTCTATCATAGCTCAATTCTATGGTTGGTTAATATTTTTGGTAGAAAAGCTTATTGAGACTATTAAGACTAGGGGCTTTCAAATGACCAAGATGAAAAACTATTTTTCTAATTTCATTATTCATTTGGATAAGTCAACAATCTCTTCATCTCTTCTTAAATGACTACATCCACATCTACTTGTACTTCTTCATTTGACTAACATTATTTTTGAAGATATGAGCAAAATAGTCCATAGAGGCATTATGCACTTCTTCCTTCGTCTCAATCCATATTTATTTGAGGATTAATGTTATGCTATTAGATAAGGTCTATTTGAATTATCTAATTTTCATTTGTATCTTATATATATCTTATATGTGTCTAATCTGTTTAATTTATTTATGAATGAAAATATTTTTTTTATTTATATTTGTTTCTTGATAAATAACTATTTGAAAACGAAAAAAAAATAAGATGTCTAAACAATCGGAATAAGTGAAAATAATTTTATTTGAGGAAAGAAAAAAGGAAGCATTTGTTTCTATCGGGAAAAAGGAATTAAATATTAATATTTTTGAAATTAATTACAAAAATGCCATCGAAAAAAAATTATTCCTGATTTTAGACAATATGGCCTCGTCTCTTCAAGAGACGAGGTCTCCTTCTGTAATGACCTCGTCTTTTGAAGAGACGAGGTTGCACCACATGTGACCTCGTCTCTTTAAGAAACGAGGTCATTAGTGATTAACCTCGTCTCTTGAAGAGAGGAGGTCAGCGCATTATATCATCCTCGCTTCTTCTTCTTCCCCATTTCCCCCTTTTGCTCGCTGGAACCCTAATCGGAATTCTGATTTTCCTCCGATTTTTGAGGCTGAAATCCACAAATCGACCGTAGTTGTTCCTCATTTGGCTTATTCAATTGCTCCAAAGTAGATTGTATTGCGATTTGGTGGGTAGGAGGATCGAAAGCGGGAGATTTTGTGTGAAACCATCGACGGTGAATGTTGAGGTTGGATTTGCGCGTATTTTCATATTTTTTTTCAATCATCCATGCTGCATTGTTGAATGTCGATTGTATGTGTTGTTAGAATATTTTTGTAGCATAATTCCAACACCGACATTTTTTTTTTTCCCGTTGTATGTTGTATAGATGTGTATATGTATAATATTTGCTTTGAAAAAAATCATGTCGTAAGTTGTTGTTGTTGGATAATTATTTTAGGAATTTGAGTGTGGGAAAAAAATTAAAAATAACTTCAATTGTCGTTAACGGGGTATATTTAGTAGTATAGCATTGGTATGGCGATTTGGTATGGCATGAAAATATAAGATGAAAAAAGCTAATATTTGTAAGAAAGCAGAATATATGAGAAAATTAAATTTCAACTTTGAAAGTGGAGGTGCAGGTTTAGGAATTATGTTAAATATTACAAGGAATGCAATTCAATAGTATGATTTTGTGAATTTGATGTGTGGAAGCTAATTTTGATGAGATGGCAGGATTTGTGAGGAAATGGATAAGGCGAAGTTCATATTGTACGCTCATGGTAATATTATGCAAGGGGATGATGGTTTTGGTTATGATAAGCGGCCCGTTGCTATGGTCAGTATTAGTAGGAATTCAACATATGAGCAGATAGTGGAGATTATTTGCAATAGAATGAAGGTAAATAGGTGTACACATCGGGTGGAGCTATATCATAGGGTAGCTATTGGAGACAGGACGCTTGATATTATTCCAGTGACCGATGATGATGCGGCACAAGAGATGTTGGTGTACACAGAAGGCTCAGTAGCTGTTTATGTGCAGATATTAGAAACTGAATTGTCACAGGCACCTGTAGGAGAAATGGGCATTGATAGAAATATTGGGAGCCAGGGGTTGGTAG